>CAWUFW010014513.1:0-410124 GCA_963921515.1 Calotriton arnoldi | reverse complement strand
ACGGAATTACACCAAATTTTGCAAAAAGGTAGCGCTTGGTTCAGAAAACGACCTTTTTTTAAATGGTGTAAATCCTTTCAGTAGTTGCGGAAGAAAATTCAAAAAATAAGAGTGAAAAAATTAATTTCCCATAAGAAACTTTATGCAAGGCTACAGCAAAGACTGCTGAACGGAATTACACCAAATTTGGCAAAAAGGTAGTGCTTGGTTCAGAAAGCACCCTTTTTAAAAATGGTGTAAATCCGTTCAGTAGTTGCTGAGAAAATCCAAAATAAATGTTTCGTTATCTATGGCCGCGGTGGAACTGCGCACCCTCCCGATCACGAGCTGCATGCTAATTGGCTGTCAACACTCCAAACCAGGAAGTGTTGGCAGCCATCTTGTTCCTCGGTAGAACCGAGGAACAAGAAAGCAGTAAAACAACTGCGTAAAACGCAAAAAGGGGGCAGGGTAGAAACACCCTGACCCCCTAGGCCTGCTCAGGGCCCAAAAACAAAAACAAAAAAGTTTTTTTTTTTTTTTTTTAAATCGGCAAAAAACGCGCTGGGTGCGCGGATCCTGCCGATAAAAAAAAAAAATGAAGCGCGGGCTCCCGCGCTTCTGTTATTTGGCCCCGGGTGGGCCAAGTCCTGGGGCATGCGGGGGTTAATAAAAATGGTTTGGGGGCCTCTAAGGCCTCCAAGCCCGAGGACCGCCACCCCCGGGGCTTTGAATTTTAAATTGTGCGGGAGGTCACTGGACCCTCCCGCAGCCCTGGGGACCGCCACCCCCGGGGCTTCTTTTTTTTTAAATTAAATTACCTGTGTGGGGGGCTCGAGCCCCCACACGCCCCGGGACCGCCACCTCCCCGGGGAACTAATTAAACAAATGTGGGGGTCCGTTACCCACTCACTGATTCTTAGGTCTACACACACATCCACTCACTCACCCGTACAGTCACTCATACTTACGGTCACTCAGTACAGGACTATCATATGCACTCATACTCCTATATAGACACTCAAACACCGCCACTCATCCATAGAGGTACTCACACACCTAGTCAGTCATGCAAATAATTAAACACACTGCCATTTACTCACCTATACAGTTATACACACACCAGCTCACTTACTCATACAAATACTAGCACATTCTTACGCTCTTATACAATCACTGATACAAGCACACACTCATCCATACAGTCACTAACACAATCACACACTCTCAGCTTATAGCTATTTATATACTCCAACACACATATATACTGCCTTTCACATATGTAGTTACTCACACATGTACCACTGGGACATACATTCACTCACTAACACACTCTTACACACACTTACCCACCCATACAGTCTATCACAGATGCACTCTTGAAACCATCCACCCAGTGAATCACCCACTCACACATCTATGCACAGAGTCGCACACACCCCACCCACACAAACACTCAGGCACCCATACAGATACTCAGACAACCAATCAATAACTCATATAGACACTCATGTAGCTATTCACAAACCCATGCAGCCACTTACACAGCAACAGACAGACGGATACAGACATTCACCCAGTTTAGTCACTAACCCATGCATTCAGTAAGATACGTTTAATCACTCACTTATAGAGTTAGTCACGCACCTACTAAATCATCCATACAGACACTTATACACCCACTCATTCTTCAATACGCCTTTCCCTATATATATTAAACATATTTAAACTTTACAGAAACACACTGTCACTAGATGATGTCATCAGTGATGTCATTTGAGATGTCATCAGTGATGTCATCAGTGATGTCACTGACCATGTCATGAGTGATGTAATATGTGACGTCATCAGCAGTGCATTGCGGGGCGCGAGTTATAGTTAGCTGAATTAACTATAACGGGAGAATTTCACGGGTTTTGTACGAGTGCAATGTCCAACTAACTATAACTGTCCCTAAAACCTATGGTTTTTTCAGTGAATATATATATATTTTACCTATATTTAATAGATGTGCTTTTCATGAGTAACTCTATTTGGAAACGTAAATTATTATATTTTATGATATTTATGTTTATTACTGCTTGTTGATGATATCAATTCATTTTAAAAAATTAAAAAATTACAATGTGAAATATCATATCATATCAAGCGCAATTGGTTAAAATGTATAGAATTTTGAACTACATACACAAACATATATATAAAATTTCTTTTATGTTCATGATTACCAAATCACATGATACATTTTGGATGAGGCACTATGACTTTAAATAGCGTGTATTCGAAACTTGCCACTGTCATGTGATCAAGGCTCGGACGAGCCGAAACGCGTTATGACGACTAACGAGGAATAAATAATTTTGCACTAAACCTGGGTCCGTGTCCGTTTCTTGGAGAGATCCTGTGGTTCGACGGAGTAACCTGTGATATATATATATGTATATATATATATATTTCTCACGCTGTCCTTCCCAGATGGAAAGGAAAAATGGGTCGCACTCTCGTCGAGTTTTGCAATTTTTGTTTTATTTTCTCCCTTTCATTGGTAGGAACACAGGCACAAAGATCAACGCGTTTCTGTATTCTCCAATACCTTGTTCACGATCTAACACACGCACTTGTGATCATTGTTTAAATAAATTTGAACTTCATCCGCATCATTTGAGTGATGTAATATGTGATGTCATCAGCAGTGCATTGCAGGGGTGCGAGTTATAGTTAGCTCAACTAACTAGAACTGCCGAATTTCTCTGGTTTTGTACGAGTGAAATGTCAAACTAACTATAACATCTCTGAAACCTGTGGTTTTTTCAGTGAATTTCTAAGGTTTTTTAAATGCTAATTTCTAACTATAACGGCCCTGAAACCTATGGTTTTTTCAGTGCATTTCAAAGGTTTTTTTAAATGCTAATTACTAACTGTAACGTCCTTGAAACCTATGGTTTTTTCATGAATTTCTAAGGTTTTTTAAATGCTAATTTATAACTATAATGTAGTTGCATTTGCAGAGTGGTGGAGAAAGGGGGCTGGGCCTCCGTCCAGCGCTCAGAAATTCCACTGCGTAGGACTTACAGGAGGTACCAGGAGGGCTTCTTGGCCCCCAAAGTCCCTCAGGAGTAAAGTGGACTTCATACCCCAACCCGTAGTGTGCCAGGAGGTGCGTTTGCAGAGTGGTGGATAAAGGGGACGTGGCCTCCGAAGACCTCTTAGCAATACCACTATGTGGGACTGACTGGAGGTAACAGGAGGGGTAGTTGGCCCCCAGGACAACCTTGGGGGCCAACTACCCCTCCTATTACCTCCAGTAAGTCCCACACAGCAGCATTGGTGAGTTCTCAAAGCAGGCCATGCCCCCTTTGCCCACTAGTCTGCAAACGCGCTTCCTGGCGCACTCTTGGATGGGGATTAAAGTCCCCTTGCTGCTGGGGGTCATTAGGGGCCAACTAGCCTACGTGACACCTCCAGTAAGCCCCAGATATTGGGATTGATGACAAGTGGACACAACCACGCCCTCTTTCTCCACCACTCTGCAAACGCGCCTCCTGGCGCGCTCTTGGTTGGGGGATGAAGTCCCCTTGCCTCTACCAAATTTAAGGCATCACGTAAGGCAGGAGAGTAGGCAATACAGATCATGGCAGGGCTGATTCAGCCTTTCATCTACCAACTTTAAGGTATCACGTAAGGCAGTTGAGTGGGCCATACAGATCATGGCAGGGCTGACTGAGCCATTATTCTACCAATTTTAAGGCATCACATAAGGCAGGTGAGTGGGCAATACAGATCCAAATCATGACAGGGCTGACTTGTCCTTTCATCTACCAACTTCAAGGGATTGCGTAAGGCAGATGAGTGGGCAATACAGATCCAAAGTATGGCACGGATGACTCTGCGTTTTTATCAACCAACTTTAAGGCAGGTAAATGGGCAATACAGAACTAAAGCATGACAGGGCTGACTCGGCCTTTTATCTACCAACTTTAAGGCATCACTTAAGGCAGGTGAGTGGGCAATACAGATCCAAAGTATGGCAGGGCTGACTCGGCCTTTCATCAGCCAACTTTAAGGCAGGTGAATGGGCAATATAGATCCAAAGCATGACAGGGCTGACTCCGCCTTTCATCTACCAACTTTAAGGCATCACTTAAGACAGGTGAGTAGGCAATACAGATCATAGCAGGGCTGACTCAGCCTTTCATCTACCAACTTTAAGGCATTGCGTAAGGCAGGTGAGTGGGCAATACAGATCCAAAGTATGGCAGGGCTGACTTCTCCTTTCATCTACCAATATTAAGGTATCAAGTTAGACAAATGAGTGGGTAATACAGATCCAAAGTATGGCAGGGCTGATTCGGACTTTCATCTACCAACTTTAAGGCATCGCGTAAGGCAGGTGAGTGGGCAATACAGATCCAAAGTATGGCAGGGCTGACTCCTCCTTTCATCTACCAATATTAAGGTATCAAGTTAGACAAATGAGTGGGTAATACAGATCCAAAGTATGGCAGGGCTGATTCGGACTTTCATCTACCAACTTTAAGGCAGGTGATTAGGCAATACAGATCCACGTTATGTCAGGGCTGACTCAGCCTTTCATCTACCAACTTTAAGGCATCACGTAAGGCAGGTGAGTGGGCAATACAGGTCCAAAGTAAGGAAGGGCTGACTCAGCCTTTCATCTACAAACTTTAAGGCAGATGAATGGTCAATACAGATCCAACGCATGACAGGGCTCAGTGGGCCTTTCATCTACCAACTTTGAGAAATCACGTAAGGCAGGTGAGTAGGCAATACAGATCATGGCACAGCTGGCTCAACCTTTCATCTTTGCAAGGCTGTTAAAGTAAGTTCCTTTTTGCTGTTTGCTCGAGTGTCTGGGGACACGTCGGTCTGTGGAGAGTGCTACAGAGACTGTTATTTTAGTACGACCACCTGCCTCGGCATTTAACCTACTCAGACCTCACCCCACCCTGCCCCTTCTCCTGGCTGCATGGCCGTGAGGCCTCGGCTTTGCATTTGGCTGCAGCCGGCTTCTGTTGCCAGGCCCCAGGGCGCTCTTTCATCTTTTACACATGTTGTTTTGTTCACTCTCCCTGGGGTGCTGGTGTCTGCACCCCAACACAGTCTATGGAGAGCTTTGATCACCCCAGGTGTATGTGACCTCTTCTCAGCCTCCTGGCTAGCATGCAAAGGTCTGTAAACCTTCCACCATGATGGGGCATAGGGGCGACCGTACTCTCCACAGACTTCAATCACCTCCCGCCCCTCACTCCGGCGGGTAAGGGTCCAGCTTGAAGTGCACACGCTGCACGTACAAAGGAGAGTCGGGCCCTCTGGTGCGTGTGGGGGAGTGTAAATGTTTACAAACAGCGATACCTACATAAAGTCTGTACTGGTGTTGAAAGGCAGGAGCGCTGTATGGACAAGTGTCTGGTGGATGAATCGATTAATAAGAAGTGACAGAGCAGACGTGGGCGGAAGGGAGGGCCAGGATAACAGCTCAGGAATAAAGAGCTGTATGGAGAAAATAAACGAACGAGTGAATGGATGGATAAATATATGAGTCAATGAAGCGGGATTTGATGGAACAGTCTCAACTACAGAATAAATGTATTGATTGACTGAATACCTGACTATTTGAATAAGGGGCTGGTGTGAATAATAAATAGTTTGTGAACGACGCCGACGGACTGGGTGAACAAGAAAAATAAAGAGAATAGGGGGACATGTCGAACTAAAGAGCACACAAGCGAACAACTGAAGACATTAGCAAAAAAAAAACGACGAGAGTAACGAGCATGAGAGAATTAACAAAATTGTGGAAACAAACACGAGAATCATAGTATGAAAATGATCGAGGAAGTGTGTGAACGAATCCACGATTTCAATCAATGGAGAAACAAGCGGAAAAACTGAAAGAGAAGGAATCAATGGCGTAATTCGCTCAGGGCCAGCAGTGGGGGGCGCTGCTACAACGTGTAAGTGGGGGGTAATGAGTTTGCTGACAGGAAGGCCCATTTGTCCTTAGATTAGGCGTCCTTGGGGGGGGGGGCAGCCCTTACCTGCTCTCTAGTCCAATGAAAGGGCAGGACTCAAGCAGATCTGGTGCTATCAAAACCCCATTGTCACTCATCTGGGCAGTTATGTTTTCACCTGGTGGGGGGTGCCCACCCCCTTTGTTCGGCTCTTACCTCCGCTCAGTCAGCCCAGCCCTGAGATGGTGCCGCTTCTCTGAGCCCCACCCACCCCCACCACCCCATTCTCACCTCATCAGATCAGCGCCTCCCCTGGCAATCAGGTCTCCTCCTCCCCTCTCCCACCAAATGAGTGGGATTAACATAAAGCTGCTAATTTGTTTTCCCTGCCCTGGTGCCAGGAGTCTGGCCTTCCATTTGTGCTGCTCCCGTCAGACCCGCATGACAAAGCCCCTTAGAGGTCAACAACAACAGGCCACGTCCCTAGCCCTCCCGGAGCCACAATCCCCGAGTTCAACTTCAGAGGCAGGGCTACCAGGGGCTCAGTGACCAGGATCCCCCTGGAGCAGCCTGGTGTCCAGTTCTGAGAACCCGTCCTCCAGAGCAGCTCCTGGAGGCCACCTACCTAGGCCTCAGTGCCCTAGGAGCACAGACCGGTCCATCCGTGAAAGCCTGTCCACCAGAACCCTTCATGGACAGCCCAGGTTGGTCCATCCGTGAAAGCCTGTCCACTAGAACCCGCCCTGGTGTCCACCTACCCCTCCATGGTCAGGCCTATCTAGGCCTCAGCACCCTAGGAGCCCCGACTGGTCCATTCGTGAAACATGCAAAAGAAACAATTGATGGACGGAATGTTGGACAATGCAAACATTCACCCCCGGTCACAAGGATCTGGGTTTAATCCATCATTCTTTTGCTCACCACACCACCACAGTTTGGACCCAGCCATATGCAAATCAGTCTTGACCCTGTTCCTTGTGGGAACACTCCAGCCCGAACTGCCAAGCCAGGTCCTCCCTGGACCGGAAACAAGCATCCTGGGACCGGTTTCAGGGCATCACCCTTCATCCGCCAGGCTAGCTTGAATCCAGTGGTGTAGTGAGCACGGGACCCACGTCTGGGCATACCTTTCCCTCTTAGGGCGACATATGCAAAAGAAACAATTGATGGACGGAATGTTGGACAATGCAAACATTCACCCCCCCGTCACAAGCATCTGGGTTTAATCCATCAGTCTTTTGCTCACCACACCACCCCAGTTTGGACCCAGCCATCTGCAAATCAGTCTTGACCCTGTTCCTTGTGGGAACAGTCCAGCCCGAACTGCCAAGCCAGGTCCTCCCTGGACCGGAAACAAGCATCCTGGGACCAGTTTCAGGGCATCATCCTTCATCAGCCAGGCTAGCTTGAATCCAGTGGTGTAGTAAGCACGGGAGCCACATCTGGGCATACCCTTCCCACTTAGGGCGACATATGCAAAAGAAACAATTGATGGACGGAATGTTGGACAATGCAAACATTCACCCCCAGTCACAAGGATCTGGGTTTAATCCATCATTCTTTTGCTCACCACACCACCCCAGTTTGGACCCAGCCATATGCAAATCAGTATTGACCCTGTTCCTTGTGGGAACAGTCCAGCCCGAACTGCCAAGCCAGGTCCTCCCTGGACCGGAAACAAGCATCCTGGGACCGGTTTCAGGGCATCACCCTTCATCAGCCAGGCTAGTGCAGACCTGTCCAAAAAGAACCCCCTCTGGAGGCCAACTACTCCTCCATGACAGGCCTACCTAGGATCAGCAGCACCCTAGGAGCTCAGCCCGGTCCATCAGTGAAGGCCTGCACACCAGAACCCCCCTCTGGAGCCCACCTACCTGTCCAAAGCGGTTTAGCCTTGAAGCCCCAGGACCCTCGCGGAGGCCAGTGTTGGCCTCTTTCCCAGGCCAGTCCTCACCCGAGGTGCTGCACCTCCGCTGGCCTCGACTTCCACCACAATGGAAACAAACCTAGCCTCAGTGAAGCAGGAGCTTCTGGGCCCTGAAGAGGTGACACCTGCAAGGAGCTGGGCAGTACTCCAGGGAGACGTGCGCCCAAGAGGAAGTAGTAGGAACCGAGAGCGCCCCTGGCACGTAGATAGAGCTGGGACGGGATCAGGGACAGGCCGGTAGAGTTGGAGAGGGGTCAGTAACACATTAAGTGATTTAATGTAAGACTGACCCTTCCCCAGGAGCAGTTGAGTCACCGATCTGCCAAAATCTCGAGTGACGTTATATAGGCAAGTCACCTTCCCGTGTCACAACCATTACTTGCAAACATTCATTTTTTCTCAGTGTTATTCCGTTTTCCACCTGAAATAAAAAGCCAATTTTCTCCCTGAACAACAGATCCCTTCAATGTGTGCCATCGGTAGAGTAAGATATTCAGGGTGTCTCGTGCAACATTTCTCATCGCCGTGTTTCGCCCTTTAGCAAGGAGGGCGCCTTCCCGATAAAAGATCCCTCTTGTGACTGTGGGGCGATACGGAGGGGGGCGGGTTAGCAGCACTGTTACTACTGAACCTCAAATCTATTTGCAGACAACAGCTTAAAATCCTATAGGTCCACTCCGCCTTTTACCCTTCCAGAGGATGATAAAAGGGGAACCATTCAGATTGGGGATGGGAGTATAACAAAGGCAACCGCTGTTCATAATTAGTGCCGCGGGGCGTGTGGGGGGCTCGAGCTCCCCCCACACTACAACAGTTTTTTTTAGCAGAGCCCCGGGGAGGTGGCGGTCCCCGGGGCTGCGGGGGGCACATTAATTATAGCCAAGGAGAGGTGGTGGTCCCCGGGGCTGCGTGAGGGGGGCAGGAGCCCCCCTACGCATTTTTTTTTTTAATAATAAAGCCCCGGAGAGGTGGCGGTCCCCGGGGCTACGGGGGGCCGAGCCTCCCCGCATTTAAACAGGTATCACCCCAGGGAGGTAGCGGTCCCCAGGGCTGCAGGGGCCCCGCAGGGCCCCCGCATCCACATATACCAATGCCCCCGGGACCTGGCCCTCTCGGGGGGGCTTCAAGAAAACGAAGTGTGGGAAACCGCACTTCATTTTTTAAAAAAAAATTCTGCCGGATTCGCGGACCCTACGCGAATCCCGGCTTTTTTTTTTTTTTTTTTTTTAATGCTTTTTTTGGCCCTGGGGGTCCCTGTGGGACCCCCTGAGCAGGCCTAGGGGGTCAGGCTGTTTCTACCCTGCCCCCTTTTCTTGTTTTATGGCCTTTTTTCTTGTGACTCGGTTCAACCGAGTCACAAGATGGCTGCCAACTCTTCCTGGTTTGAAGTGTTGGCAGCCAATCAGAGTCAAGCTCATGCTCGGGAGGGTTCGCAGATCCACCGCGGTCACCAGATATCGATATTTTTTATTTTTAGAATTTCTCAGGAACTACTGAACGGATTTACATCATTTAACAAAAAGAACGCTTTCTGAACCAAGAGCTACCTTTTGCCAAATTTGGTGTAATTCCGTTCAACAGTTCGGGCTGTAGCTTTGTCTAAAGTTTCCTATGGAAATTAACATGGAGAAAACACGTTTTGGGACCCCCCTTTTTTCTCTGGCCCGCTTGAAGAATCACCCCGAAACTTTCAAGACAGGAGCTGACCAGAGAGCCCCATTATTTTTAAAAATTTCTTAAAGATTCATCAAACGGTGCCAAAGTTATTGGCAAATCAAAAAACGCTTTTCCTATGGAAACTAGGTCCTAACTATAACTACCTACTGGCGACCGCCATTAGGTGATTGATATATATCTATATCTATCTATATCTATCTAGATATATATATACATTCATACATACATACATATATATATACATACACTCCAGAGAATATTACATATATTACAGAGCCATGCCCTGACGTGTTTGAGCCATGTTCAAAATACTTAAATGTAAGAGTAATTTTGTGCCTGATGTTTTCTCTTCAGAACTGTACCAAGGCACAAACACCTGTGGGGTGTTGAATGCTTAAAGTAACAAGTAACTGGTGTTACTATTGCACCAAGAAAAGGTACCCATCAAACCACCTCGGAAGCATGAAAGTCTGAGTTGGCCTGAAGATTACATCACATATCAGTGGAGAGCATTAACTGAGCATCCTTGTAAACTGTCGGCCAAAAATGCAAGGGCAGCAAGGGAGGCAAAGCAAATCCATGAAGTCTATAGGGAAGATGGGATTGTACGTATTTTTTTGCGGGAGGGTCAAATTGAAAGGCAGAGGTGGGATAAGAATGGTATACAGGTTGTGAGGGGTAGACATCTCGTGGAAGTGCAGGCAATCCACTTGTATTTTAGTCTGTTGACAATAAAAAAAATCGACAAAATACCGCCACAGCGCTTCCTTTGCCCTCCCCGTCCAGGTGAGGTGATGGGAACATAAGATAATTATTTACAAAATGGTTGAATAAAGCTTTCATTTTCAGTTGTGACACGCACACAATAGCTTTCCAGGGGACTTAGAATCTGTCATGGGCCTTCTAGGTTGCCTGAACAGCCCAGGTGGGAGAGCTTCTCACAACAGATTTATAACAAAGTGAAGCATTCTTTAATGGCAATAATAAAAAGCATCAACGATGGGGAGGCGCTGAAATAGGCAAACTGGATTCATCTATGAGAATTAAAGCCACTAAAGGCAAGCTAGCACCAACCATGTGATGAGCCATAAATCGTGCTGGCAGTGGTCTCTATCATTCCTTGCAGCTTTCATGCATTAA
The DNA here is from genome assembly GCA_963921515.1 of Calotriton arnoldi. Classification (NCBI taxonomy): domain Eukaryota; kingdom Metazoa; phylum Chordata; class Amphibia; order Caudata; family Salamandridae; genus Calotriton; species Calotriton arnoldi. The sequence continues at coordinate 399,429 of CAWUFW010014513.1, read as the reverse complement.
ACGTATTTTCTGCTGTATTAAAGCCTGCTCCCCTCCCCCACTTATCTTAACTTCTTAAAGCATTCTCTTCAACATCCAGCAGGCCTTGCAGAGTCAAGGAGAGAATAAAATGGGCCAGCTAAATGGACAATATGAAAGGGAACGCACAGACACAAAATAGCGCTGACCACTACACCCACAATGGCAAAAGTACGTTCTCGATTCCAAATCTCATTTTCCTATCATGCTGTCTTTCCCTCATGCCCTGATGGATGTTATCTTGGGGAGTTACATTTAATTGAGATATTTCCCACTTTTTTTTCATTTAAAAGCATGAAAAAGGATCGATATGACTGTAATAAGGCTCATTTTCCCACAGTCTCAATATGCATAGAGGTAGACGTGAGGTGCGGGTAACCATTGCAATTTGATAATGTGACTGGGCTGTTCAGTGCAATCAATTTTCCGCACTAATGTCTTGCAATATATCATGCCATGTATCGCAGCCAAAACCACGTTACTCTGTGTATTTGTAAACAATGTAACCCAGCAGCTTGAATACATCTGACGAGTCTAGCAATGTCGTGATGAGTTTTAAAAACAAAAGACAGGCTTGTGCTCCTGGACAGAGTCACAGTTGTGAGAACAATTCTGTGTATGTTCTTTTCCAGATTCCACAATGGACAGCCCTGGTAAAAAGTAGCCTGGAGACATACAGGATTTGTAAATGTGCGCGAGTCTGAAAACTTACATTCTGACAGCAAGGTTATAATACTGCCGGGCTGCAGAACCTTTTTATAATGATTTTTAAAAAGTGCTGTTGCGCTTGGCGTTGGTGGTCATTTCACTGCTGCTGGCTCTCCACAAATGACTAAGTGACATGTGTGGAGAAATTCTTGGCAGTTAACACTAACTAGCAATGCCTGTCTGCAGATCCCAGTGCTTGTAGTTCCTCAGCGAGGAAACATCTGTTTTATGTTTGTTCTAAGCGGGTGGGGGGTGCACACTCCTGGATCCAGCTAAGAGGGCTTGCACCGTGCAGGACCAGAAGAAAAACAAGCTGTGAATGGGGTTGCAATGCCCATACAGGAGGAGGGAGGAGGGGCCATCACACGCTGTACTGTGTGATGGCCAAACAGAATGCTCTCAGAGTTAAATCGCCAGAAAGAGAGCTAAACACACAAAGGAGGGACTTTTACAGAAATGCACCAATAACAAGCCAGCATTTCTGAATGCCACAGATAGTAACCAATTGCAATTGATGGGTTTCCCAAACCCCACAGAAGAGATATAACAGGTCGATCGAAGCTCGACCTAAAAAGTGTAGGGCTTAGGGCAGAGCCCTGAGGGACTCCCGTAAATACCTCACGTGGATTGGCAGAGCATGGGGGAATCCAAATTTGTTGGCTTTTATTTGCTAAGAATGACGTTAGCCAGTCCAGAGCCTGCCCTGTCACTCCAATTGCTTGAAGATGATCCAACAGCATCATGTGCGGAACCGTATTGAATGCTGCAGAGGGGTCAAGCATAATCAATACGGCCACTCCCCTTGCATCCAGGGTTCCTTTAATATATTCTGATACCTCCACCAGTGCTGTTTCTGTACTATATCGGGCTCTAAAGCCTGACTGACTAGGGTAAAGCAAGTTATTTGCTTCCAAAAAGCTTGGCAGCTGTATATTCACCTGTTTCTCTAACATTTTAGAAAGGGCAGGTAGCAGGGAAATAGGCCTATAATTAGACGGAATGGTTGGATCTGATGCCGGCTTTTTTATAAGTGGATGAATCATTGCCTGCTTCCACGTGCTAGGGACTGTAGCTGTCCTTATTGATGTATTTAAAATCCAATTAGACACCGGATTGATAATGTCTGCCCCTAATGCCAATAACTCAGTGGGACACGAATCTGTAGGAGAGCCAGATTTAATGGCCTTTAGAGCCCGCAGGAAGCAATCCAGTGAAATAGTCTCAAAGGTGCTCAACTTTATCTTAAAAGGGGAGTCCATACTAGTTTGTTGTTTTATCAAGGAATGTACAACAGGTATTTGACCTAATGACAAATGAATGCTTCTTAGTATTAAAAAAAACTGGCAAGCTTTTCACACTATTCAGCCGAGATCGAATGGGAGTAGACATAGTACACTGAAAAAATTTCGACACCCAAAATATCCCCATACAAAAATATCATGACCAAAATATCGATGTCAAAAATATCTACATCCTATACTTATAATGGTAAGTACAAAAATAATGAGAAAAATTATATTGGTCATAAATATAGTTCTGTTATTCTGATTTGTAAAGCGCGCGGCTACTCGACACAGTGTCCTGGCGCTGGCAGAGAGAGGGCAGAATACTAAGACGGGGCTAGTGGTTAAACAAATGGGTTTTAAATTTCTTCTTACAAAGTTCAAGATTGTCTATCAGTCTCAAAGATGTAGGAAGACTGTTCCATGCGTGGGAACCTAGGTAGGCAAAGGATCTCCCACCCATCCGAAGACGGTTACAGCGAGGGACCTTTGCCATGAGAGTTGACGAAGAGCGAAGAGTGCGGACAGGGACGTAAGGGGCGATTCTCTCCTTGAGATAGACAGGACTTGTCCCTTTCAGAGATTTATACATTAGAACCATGGCTTTAAACATCACCCTCTGTTTCATGGGGAGCCAATGAAGAGCCTTTAGGTGCGGAGTCATATGGGATCTCGCAGGGAGAGCAAGCAGAAGTCTGGCTGCAGCATTCTGCACCACCTGGAGTCTATTAAAAAGATAGTCCGGAAGGCCCAGGTAGTGCATTACTGTAGTCCAATCTAGACGTGATCAGAGCCTGAACCACCTTTCTGCCTGCTACCTCTGAAAGAAGAGGGAGAATTATTTTCAGCGTGCGAAGTACATTGAAGCAATTCCCCGCCAAGGCTAGGATCTGTGGGAGGAAGGATAGAGAGCTGTCAATTTTAATTCCTAAGTTCTTCACACAGTTTTTAGGAGGACCTGGGTGAAGGCAATTGCTGGGCCAACAGTCTACCACAACATTGTGTGGGACACCTCCAAAGGTCACAATCTCCGTTTTCTCGGGGTTACATCTGAGGTGGTGCAATTCCATCCACTGGAAGACTCCGGCGAGGCACTTGGCTATTACTTTCTCATCCAAATTCTTATCTTTATCACAAGAGAACAGTAACTGGGTGTCGTCTGCGTATGAGGTGACTTTAGCGCCAAGAGACTCTGCCAGTGTAGCAAGAGGGGTCACATACACATTAAACAGCATAGGGCTGAGAGCTGATCCCTGTGGCACTCCCACCCCCAGCGACCTAGCCTGCGCTGTAAACGGAGGCACCCAGACTTCTATAGACCGTCGGTCTAGAAAAGATGCCAACCAGTTGTAGGCCTGATGTCTGATTCCTATTTCATGTAGTCGTTCCAGCAGCTTATGGTGGGGAACCGTGTCAAATGCTGCTGTAAGGTCAAGCAATATCAGCATTGCCTTTCCTTCTCTATCCAAAACGCTACGGATGAACTCCGTCACCTCTAACAGTGCTGTCTCAGTGCTAAATTGAGGGCGGAACCCAGTTGTACAAACTATCATTATATATATATGTATATATTCACTGAAAAAACCACAGGTTTCAGGGACGTTATAGTTAGTTGGACATTTCACTCGTACAAAACCAGTGAAATTCGGCCGTTATAGTTAGTTCAGCTAACTATAACTCATGCCCCCGCAATGCACTGCTGATGACATCACATATTACATCACTCATGACATGGCTAGTGACATCACTGATGACATCACTGATGACATCTCAAATGACATCACTGATGACATCACTGATGACATCATCCATGTGATAATCTGATGCACCTCCTCACACCCTAATATAACCTTTGATACACCCACTCTAAAATACAGACTACCATTTTCGAAACCATATACACACCAATACCAGTTACTACATACGCACTCACTGATTCCTAGGTCTACACACACACATCCACTCATTCACCCATACAGTAACTCATACATGCAGTCACTCATCAATACAGCACTATTATATGCACTCATACACCTATACATACACTCACACACCGCCACTCATCCATAGACTTACTCACATACCTACTCAGTCATGCAAAGAATCAATCACACCCATTTACCCACCTATACAGTTATACACAGACCACCTCACTTATTTATAGAAATACTAACACATACTTACCCTCTTATACAATCACTGATACAAGCACACACTCATCCATACAGCCACTCTCACAATCACTCACTCTCATGTATAGTCATTTATATACTCCAACACTCACATATACTGCCTTTCACATATGTAGTTACTCACACATATACCACTGAGACATCCATTCACTCACCAACACACTCATACACACACTCACCCACCCATACAGCCCTTCACAGATGCACTCTTGAACCCATACACCCAGTAAATCACCCACTCACACATCTATGCACAGAGTCACCCACCCCCCACCCACTCACACAGACACTCAGGCACCCATACAGATACTCAGGCAACCAATTAATAACCCATATAGACAGTTATGTAGCTACTCACCAACCCATGCAGTCGCTTATACACCAACTGACAGACTGATACAGACATTTACACAGTTTACTCACTAACCCATGCATTCAGTAAGATACGCTTAATCAGTCACTTATACAGTCAGTCACGCACCTACTAAATCATCCATCCAGACATTTATACACCCACTCATTCTTCAATACACCTTGGCATATATATTTATAAAACATATTTAAACTTTACAGAAACACACATTCACTGGATGATGTCATCAGTGATGTCATCAGTGATGTCACTGACCATGTCATGAGTGATGTAATATGTGATGTCATCAGCAGTGTATTGCGGGGGCGCGAGTTATAGTTTGCTGAACTAACTATAACGGCCGAATTTCACTGGTTTTGTACGAGTGAAATGTCCAACTAACTATAATGTCCCTGAAACCTGTGGTTTTTTCAGTGACTTTCTAAGGTTTTTTAAATGCTAATTTCTAACTATAACGTGCCTGAAACCTATGGTTTTTTCAGTGGATTTCAAAGGTTTTTTTAATGCTAATTTCTAACTATAACATCCCTGAAACGTATGGTTTTTTCAGTGAATTTCAAAGGTTTTTTAAATGCTAATTTCTAACTATAACATCCCTAAAACCTATGGTTTTTTCAGTGAATTTCTAAGGTTTTTTAAATGCTAATTTCTAACTATAATGTCCCTATTAAGTCCCCTTGAATCCTGAGGGTCCCTGGGGGCCAACTAGCCCACCAGGTACCTCCAGTAAGCGCCACAGAGCTGCGTTGCAGAGAGGTGTTCCGAGGCCACGCCCCTTTTTACACCACGCTGCAAACGCGGCTTCTGGCGCACTGCTCCTCGGAGGATGAAGTCCACTTGTGTCCTGAGGTCCTCAGGACACAAGAGGACCTCATCGCCCCACCAGCAGTGCACCAGAAGCCGCATTTGCAGAGTGGTGTAAGAAGGGGTGTGGCCTCGGACCACCTCTCTGCAACACAGCTCTGTGGCGCTTACAGGAGGTACTTGGTGGGCTAGTTGGCCCAGGACCTCAGGATTCAAGGACTAATCCCCAATTTACAACGCGCCAGGGGCGGTTTGCACACTTGTTATATCAGGCCCCGCTGCCTCCCTGCACCACTGTGCAAACGGCCCCCTGGCGTGTTGTAACTTGGGGGATTAAGTCCCCTTGAATCCTGAGGGTCCCTGTGGGCCAACTAGCCCACCAGGTACCTCCAGTTTGCGCCACAGAGCTGCGTTGCAGAGAGGTGGTCCGAGGCCACGCCCCTTTTTACACCACTCTGCAACGCAGCTCTGTGGCACTTACTGGAGGTACCTGGTGGGCTAGTTGGCCACCAGGGACCCTTAGGATTCAAGGTGACTTAATCCCCCAACTTACAACGCGCCAGGGGGCGCGTTTGCACAGTGGTGCAGGGAGGGGGTGGGGCCTGATATAACAGGTGTGCAAACACGCCCCCTGGTGCATTGTAACTTGGGGGATTAAGTCCACTTCAATCCTGAGGGTCCCTGGGGGCCAACTAGCCCACCAGGTACCTCCAGTAAGCGCCACAGAGCTGCGTTGCAGAGAGGTGTTCCGAGGCCACGCCCCTTTTTACACCACGCTGCAAACGCGGCTTCTGGCGCACTGCTGGTGGGGCGATGAGGTCCTCTTGTGTCCTGAGGACCTCAGGACACAAGTGGACTTCATCCTCCGATTTTTCCTATGGAAATTTACATGGGGAAAATGTATTTTGGGACCCCCCTTTTTTCTCGGCCCCCGCTTCACGAATTACCCCGAAACTTTCAAGACAGGAGCTGACCGGAGTGCCCCACTAGTTTTGAATATATATATATATATATATATATATATATATATATATATATATATATATTAAAGAATACAATTAATTTAAAAAAATAGATTTAATATACATTTTAACAAATATAACAAGTAAACTTAATTAAAAAAAGTTAAACACACATCTATAGTAATTAATATATATATCATCATCATCAATCAGTTTTATTTCGACAATACATGTCATAAAAGCACCATTACAAATTTAAAAAAACAATTATGATAAAACAATAAAATATCATTCGTAGATGTACAAGTGGAAGTGGGATGTCGCCTCATTACAAGTAAGCATGGTGCGTTGCATAAAAACAACATGATATGTAAATACATAAAAATATGGGGGGATTAAAAATAACAGTCGCTAGCCTTTACATATAGATAGGGTACTGATTTCACATCATAGGCGGTGCAAAAATCCTCATTAACACATAATCAAGCACAATGATTTTGATTTAAATGCAAAGAATAAAGCCCTTACTATTGCGCTGTGGGGGGCAACAATTTTGACCTTATGATCCACATCCAACTTAAAAACTTAGCAACAGGAATTGCATATTGTAGGGAGGGGTTTGTGCATAAAATTCGCAGGGCAACATTGCAACATCTGGTGCCTAAGTTCTTGCTAGCCTGCAAGAGCCATTCCTTACGTGGGGCTATATAGGCTGGACAAACAAACAACACATGAGAATAGGTTTCAATGTAGTCTGAGCAATGTGGGCATTTGTTATCACCAGTTGCGGACCATTTGAAGAAGAATGATTTTAGTGGAAGAGAGACCACTCGAAATTGGAAGTAGAGTTTCCGATCGAATGGTTTCAGAATTGTGTCCCAGTAGGGCTAAAAAATCGGGCAGGGTTTGAATTCTAAAAATCTCCCTGTCATTGTGGTGCTTTCGTATGTTCTAATGGTATTATGGTCAACCATTCCCTAATAGCATTCCTTCATTAGTTCTTTAGTGGGGAACTGAGTCCTATGTGGATTTTTCCATAGGTGCAGCATTCCCATATTAGACAAGATACCTTTGATGTCGAATAACCAACCAATTTTAATGGAGCGATCAGCCTCGATGACATCCTTGAGTGCGTTGGCATAAGTAGCCAGCTCAGGGGTGGACCATATTCTGCGCCAATATAAAATAGGGTGTAGTCTGGCAATATCTGCTAACGATTTCCTTCCCAGATCGTTAAGCAGGGGTGTCACAGGAGTGCTTTGCGGTAGGTTGGTTATCATTCGGAGAAACCTATTGCTGTGGTAAGCTGTGTCGTTTTCTCAAACCCCCATAGTTCTGACCCATATAAGACCGAGCTCACCACTTTGGCATTGTAGATCTGCAATACTGGACTAACAGGTTTCGTCAGAGAAGTTTTAAATTCATTGTTTAGTATGCCTGCTAGCTGTCGGTGTTTAAATGCCATAGTTTCGATGTGTGGCCTCCAACTCATTCTTTTTCCCAATATGATTCCTAAGTATGTAATGAGTCTACCTGTTTGAGGGGCTTCACTTCTAAATCGATTTTGCCCCTGAATGATCGATGCTGATCAAAAGCCATAAATTTAGTTTTGGTTGTATTAATTTCTAGCCCATGGATGCTGCAGAAATCCTCAAATCTGGCTAACGCACGCTGCAGCCCGCTAGGAGTTTTTCGAAATGATGAGCGTGTCGTCAGCAAACATGAGGATCGGAGTCTTGGAACCTGCTAGTACCGGGGCGTCTGTAGGCAATGCAGATAAAAATTGAGCGACTCCGTTTATGAAAAAGGAAAATAATGTGGGGCCATTACGCACCCTTGGCACACTCCCTTACCTACCGGGAAGGGATCAGTTATGTTACCCTGTAGGCCCCAGCAAATTTGTGCGAAATTGTTCTCGTGTAGTCGAACAATAAGAGATAGCAGATCCATGGGCATTCCCATCTCCAGAAGAACCAACCATAGCTTTTTGCGTGAGACTAAGTTGAAGGCTGATTTTAGATCTACAAAAGCATCATAAATGCTGCCCTTGCTTATCACAACAGTCCGCCAGTAGATTAACAAAAAGCGGAAAACTTGATTGATTGTACCGACATGTGCTCAAAAGCCTGCCTGAAAAGGGGTTAAGATGTCATTGGCGTCTATCCAATTCTGAACCTTCGCCAGGACTAGGCGAGCCACCACCTTTTGTATACAGTCTATGAGGCTTATGGGCCTATAGTTTCCTGGCATGGACCTATCCCCTTTTTTGTATATGGGTATGATCTCTGCACCCCTCCAGGATTCTGGGATGGGAGCACCACGGGCTATGGCGTTTGCTAACAACATAATATACCTGGTCCACTTGCCTTGTCATGTAGAAACACATCAGCCCAGATACTATCAATACCTGGGGCTCTCCCCCCCCATAATTACACTAAGGGGTCGATTCCGATTCGGGCCGGAAAAAGCACCGACCGACTCGGATCCGGAAAAAATACCGACCGACACGTACCCGTGGCGCCCGACACGCCAAGTACGATGCAAGGCGCGAAAAATCCGACCGACACGTAACGAAACCAAGTCGACCGACCGAGCCGCACGGAAAACAGCAATCCGGCCGGAAAAACACGCGAATCCAACCGACCGACACGCACCCGGAACAAATCCGACCGAAACGTACACGCTAACTCCAAACCGCTAAGTACGATGCAAGGCGCGAAAACCACGAGCGAGTCGGACGGAGGACAAGCCGTACGACCGACACGCATACAAAACCAAGCCGAAGCAACACAATACACCGCGACCGACGCGTACGCAGCATAGAAAACTGCACAAACACAGCGTGAACGAAACGGAGAACACCGTACGAGACCAATGCAGGGTCCGACTCGGTCACAAGAACGTTTCCAACATACACAAACAGCACAAAGGAAAAATCACCCAAAAAAAGGCCAAACAAGCAATTACCAAGCCAATAAATACTGGGGGGGTGGGGACAGAGAACAAAGACACACCCACAACTCCACCTATATAAAGGACACAAATCACTACCATGAGCCTTTGCAAATGCCATTCCACTGCCAGCACCCAAGAGAAAGCAACCACACACCCACAGCTCATCCCTCACACAAGCCACACACCATCAGCACACCAACAAATACCTACCTCACATACACCCAGCAAAACACACACTCACACACCCTCACCTGCACACCAACACACACATCACTCACCATCACCACCCATCACCATGCCCCCCAAGAAGAATCACAAGTTCCTAGATTGTGAATTGGAAGTCCTGGTAGACGAGATCCTCAGGGTAGAGCCACAGCTGTTTGGCACATTGGTCCAACAGACCCCCATGTTGCAGAAAACCAATATGTGGGAGAGGATCATCAACAGGGTGAACGCCCAATCACCATGTCGGCGCACAAAGACCGACATCCAGAACAGGTGGTATGACGTGCGCAGGAGGGTACGGAAACTGCTGAAGCAAGACTACATCAACAGCCAACACACCGGCAGTGGCCCTCCTGCCAAGCCAATATACCTCAGGCCCTGGGAGGAGAAGGTGCGGGCCATCCTACCGCCAGTGAGCATATATGGACTAGAGGACATCCCAGAGCCTGGTGAGTACACAACAAATGTACACAATATACTGCCACAAAACACACACACATCACTGTCAAGGGAGAGTCAAACCATGCACTCATAGCAATCACACAGCAACCAGAACAGAATCATCCCAAAATGTGTATGTCAGTCAGAGAAACACAACACATGCCATCAAAAAGTCACATCCAACTGTGCCAACACATGTACAAACACAACCACAACTACAGCTAGGCAGTGGCACAAATAGAACTAACAAACACATCCACACATGTAGCCACCACAACAACACCAACACACAGTGAAGACCACTCAAAGGAAGGAATTCTGTGTATGCTGGCCAAGTCAGTGTAGCCAATAGCATCATGGGAGTCGCAGTCACACATATTGCCCGCCCCAAAACTGTCCCATCAACACCACCATGAACCATGCGCACATCACAGGGAGTGGAGAAGGACTCACAAGATGGCTGACACTGGCTACTGCTGTGGGGAGCACAAGGCCCTGCTGCCAACTGTGCACCAACAAACAGCAGGACACCACTGACTGACATCCTGAGAGACAACTTCCACTCCCTGCAATGCAAGCACGTTCCATGGTGGGATATCTGGCTGGCTGGGTGGGAAGGGGGACTTGCAGCACTGACTATAGTCACCAGCACCTCCCCTCACACCCCCCAACACAAACTCCACAGTACCCACCTGGTAGAATGCAATGCCCTCCATCCTAACACAAGATCCCACAAAGCACCACCACCCTGGGTTATGTTGTGTGAAGCACAGGGACACTCTTGGAACTCTTAGCCAAACAACTGCCAGGACAACACTCCCAGCCATCCTGTCAGCACAGCCAGCCCACCCCACAGGGAAGCAGAGTCAAAAGGAAGGAAGCATGGGCATGCTGGGAAGGGGGTGGAGGCAATAGCATGATGGGAGTCGTAGTCACAGACATTGCTCAGCCTCACAACTGGCCCATCAACACCACCCTGAACCATGCTCACATCACAGGGAGTGGAGAAGGACTCACAAGATGGCTGACACTGGCTACTGCTGTGGGGAGCACAAGGCCCTGCTGGCAACTGTGCACCAACAAACAGCAGGACACCACTGACTGACATCCTGAGAGACAACTTCCACTCCCTGCAATGCAAGCACGTTCCATGGTGGGATAACTGACTGGCTGGGTGGGTGGGAAGGAGGTCCGGCTATCAACCAAACACAAGCAATGCAGACCATGTTCACACCCCAGAAAATACATAGAAATGCCCAAATAATGCAGGACAATGTGCCACACCAATATCAACCCCTGACTGTGACGACTTAGGACAATGCAATGTACAGGCCCGCACCCAGAGGCACAGTCACAACTGTCATGTGTGTCAACCATTGATGCCTGCAGAAACATGACATACATTGTTTGTGTCTCCCAAAAACAGGTGATGATGGGGACACAGCAGCAGACGCTGAGGAGTCCCAGTCCCAGGCTCAAGAGGATGCCGAGCTCACTGGCGTCGTACAGCCTCTGTCCTCCTCGGACGATGAAGAACAACCTGGCACATCCGGTGCAAGTCAACATGCAGCACCAGCAGGACCACCAGCTGCAGCACCAGCAGGACCACCAGCTGCACCCCCTGCACCCACCCCTACAACGACTGTCATCACGAATACCATCCCTGCCGACATGGACAGAATAAGGAGCAACACCAGCACAGTGACCCTGGACCAACCTGGGGCCTTGGACACCACCAACCCCCAAGGTGGACCAGGGTTATCTGTGCGTGCCACTGCACACACTGCACATGTCAGCAGGGGTGGTGGGAGGGGTGGGAGACAGAGGTCGCTGCTTGCAGACGTTGCTGGTGTGCATGACGACCCACAACTGGTACGCATAGCTGATGCGTACCAGTCCAGCACCGGAGAGCTCAGCCAGGTAGTGGGGCTCCTCAGAGACATTAAACAGCAGCAGGCTGCCCATCATGCCCGCTTGGACTCCCACATGTCCCACGTGGAGTCACACATGTCCCGTGTGGACTCACACATGTCCCGCGTGGAGTCCAAGTGGGATGCACTGCATGAGATGACGGCGGTGCACAGGGACATTTTACAATGCCTCCGCCAGATGAACAGCAACCAGTCCACACCTCCCTGTGTGCCAACAACATCTGGTGCCGAACAAACTGCAACTGCCACAGGGAGGGAGGAGGACTCTGGCGGAGAGTCCCCTGCACCGCAGCCCCTGCCCCTGTGTCCCCTGCTGCCCTGAGTGAGGAGTCTGTGTACCTCCGTCGCCAGCTCCATGTAGGCCAGACAGCCATGCTGAGTGTCCTCCATGCGCACACCGCGCTGTTGACTCAGCTGGTGTCGTTCATGGAGGGCATCTCATCGGGCATGTCTGACCTACAGAGGGGCAATAGGTCCATGGACTCCTCCCTGACGGCAGCAGTGTCCCTCCTCAAACGGTCCCTCACCCCTCCTGCCTCTGCTCCATCCACACTCCCCAGCACCTTACCCATCCCAAGCACACACACACCGGCACAGGCACACACCAGCACACACACATCCAGCACACTGACACACGCCAATGACAAAATGCACACGCATGCACATTCAGGGGACTGAAGCCAGACTCACAGGGGATGGGGCCCTGGAACACACACACGCATCCACATGCACTGTGCAGTCCTCAGTTCCCTCTCCCTCCAAAGCACCCTCCCTTGCCTCACCTGCAACCCCAAAGTCACAGCAGCTCTTCCTCTGTGACCTCGGCCTCTTCCCCACCGATGAAGCTGCTCCAGCATCCCGGGGGAAGAGGAAGCCCACCCACACGGAGCAGAGTGCCCCTCGCCCCCGGACACCCTCCCCCAGGCGCAGACGGACTGAGGCCCCCACCCGCAAGTCCCCCGGAGTCCTAAGAGCAAGACCCCGCCACCGCCCTGCAGCTCAGGCACAAGGTCTCCGTCCTCCATCCCTCAGGCCCCCACTGCACAGGTGCCCCCACCACACCCTGCCCCAGGTTCCCCCACCCACAGATATACCATCCCCAAGAGGATCAGGCCTTCTCCCCCTGCCACTTGCTCTCCCAGCACCACACCCCCCGCTGCGCTTGTCTGTGCCACTGATGTGGTGAGGGTGTCCTCCCCCTCTGTCCAACCCACCTTGCCTGTTCCCCATTCTCCTCCCCTGGAGGTAGGCACTGCAGTGGAGTCCACTACCGCCCTGTCTGACTTGGGCACTGCAGTGGCGGACCTGTCCACTCCATCTGCAGGGTCCACTGCAGTTGTGCCGGCACCCACGACATCTGAGTCATGCCCCCAGTTGTGCCGGCACACACCATGTCAGACACCTCCACTGCAGTTGTCAGTGGCTCTCCAGCACCCACCACCCCTTCCCTGACTCCCCCTGGTGAGCCCTGATCCTGTCCCTGCAGTGCCTGGCCTGCCCCCCCGGTTGCCCCTCCTAGTGGATTGTCCCTGGTTTTGTGCAGGCATGCGTAGGGTGACATCTGCCAGTGTCACCCTGTTTGAACTTTGACAATGGACTGGCCATTGGCCTTTGCTCTTTTTTTCTGGACGTCGTTTTTATTCAACACATATGCTGAATAAAGCAACTTTCTTTTCTCTAGTGCTCATGCTTCAGATGTACATGTTGTTGGTGCTGCTAACCATGCCCTTGCTGCAGTGATGGTGATATCTGGTCTCATGATTATGAAGTGTTACTGTGCAGGAACCCATGTGGTCCAGGGGGAATGTGTCCTATCATGTGGTGTATCCATGTCATCCATAGCAGCATCTGAGGGTGTCATGTGTTCAGTATTTGGCAATGGGATTTCCTACTTACATTAGCAATTTCATATCTGTGGCTTCCACCCCTGCACATCTGTTGTGCCTGCCATTGTTGGATTTGTCTACTTCCCTGACCGTGTTGCCATCTCCACTGGACATGCAGGTTTGGGCATCAATGGGGAAGGACTCATCCGTATAGTCAGTGCAACATTGCTATACAAGTGTGTTGGATCTGTGCTGATGATTCCGTTGGCACATCCATGACCAGGCTGATGTGACGGGAGCCCTCATTTGGTGCTAATTGTTGATTGTGTGACCAAGTGCTCAGCTGACATGATGGGGCCCTACTGAGGCAACATATGGCACAGCTTTCCTCACACAGGAGTGGAGTCCCCTCGTGGCAGTGTGTACACGTGTGACATTGCCTGCGCCCAAGGTGTGTGTTGTATGTGCATGTCTGTGTGTTCACTTCCATTAATCTGCGCATGCTGTGATCCCTAGTGTTGTACCTGTTTGTGATGCTTGCTGACTTGAGCTATGTTCCCCCAAAGTCTTCTCCCTGTGTTCTCTGTGATGTGGGTGCATGGCACATTACTGGTCATCAGGGTGTCACCCATAGGTGTGTTTGCTGTCAGGGCTGAGTTTGTGTGCAGACGCAGATGGGTCACAGTCAGGTTTCCCCTTGGCACTTGTTGTTTGCCCCTGTCATGTGATTTTCAGTTCGTGTTATCTTTAAGTTATTGTGACACGTTGTGTGTGTGACTGCTGGCACTCCTCAGGGTCCGGGCTGCGATGTTGGTTGTTGTCTATGTGTGTTCTTTGTGGGTGACCTTGGCTTCTTCATTGGTGTGTGACTGTGGCTGGGATCCCATTGGTTGGTGTGGTATCGCCGTCATGTCCATGTACAGCGTAGTGTGCAGTGTGTCAGACATTCAGGAGTCTTGTTGAGTGGCCATGTGTGATGTGTTTCTGCACCTTGGTTCCCACCCACCACCCTGGAATAGTCATGGGTGCATGTGCAATGTCACCAGTGCATGTGTACTTCACTGCTGCACATTGTTGGAGGTCGAGGGGTGTGGTCTTGAGTGTGTGCAGATGGGAGTTGTTGCCCAGCTAGACCCCTGCCTCCATGTTGGCCTTGGCTTACTGGCCATGCTGATTGATTTGTGCTTGTGTCGGTGTGATGGTAGTTTGTTGCTCAGGACACATGACTGTGGTTCACAGTGTGAACCACATTCAGCTTTGTCATCAGAGTGGGATTTTTATGCAGCCAAGGGTCACCACATTGTGGGGGCCCTGGGGGTGGTGCTGTGGTGTGTCTGTGTCTTGCTGTGTCAGTTGTTGTTCCTACGTGCCTGTGTGACATGTGTGTTTTGTGCTCCCTCTCATCTGACAATGCCTGCTTGCCCACATAGGGGATTTGGATCCATGAGTTACCTTAGTGTGGCAGTGTATGCACATCTGTATGATTGGTATTCAGCTCTCCTCATGTGTTGTGTGGTTTCCTGGGGACACTGGCACCCCCCCCACCTGCTGTGTATGATGACAGTGTTGGTCTGCCTGTTTGTGTTTGTGCATCTGCACCACTGCATTGGCATATCTTGGGTGTGCCATTGGCTGTATGTTGTTTGGTGTGTTTCCCCTGCTGTCCCTGGGACTCCTAGGTCATCGGTCAGCACAGTGATCATGGTTTGTGTGTCCCATTGCTGCCATGGTATGGGATCTGTTCACCTCACATCTGCTGTCTCCACAGGATATCTGCATTTGTGTGCCCATTGGTGCAAATATGTGGTTCTGCATTCTGATGGTCACTTCTGTCATTGTGTCATTGATGAATGTTGACGGTGTCAGCCCCCATGGGTGTTGTTTGTCTGCACATGGCCAAAGGAATGTCTCATTTGCACTGCAGTATTTGGCTCACCCAATTTATGTTGCAATGGGACACATACACTACTTTGCCACAGATGAGTTTTTGGTTCTGTGACCAGGAATGATCCATGCAGTTTGGCAGTTGCAGCTCTTTCTTTGTCAACACTTACCTTTTGGTCACTGTGATGATGGGGGTGTAGACCCCATTGCCACAATGGTCAAAATGTGCTTCAGCTATGGACCCCACACTTGCCTTTTGGTCACTGTGATGATGGGGATTTAGACCCCATTGCCACAATGGTCAAAATGTGCTTCAGCTATGGACCCCACACTTTCCTTTTGGTCACTGTGATGATGGGGGTTTAGACCCCATTGCCACAATGGTCAAAATGTGCTTCAGCTATGGACCCCACACTTGCCTTTTGGTCACTGTGATGATGGGGGTTTAGACCCCATTGCCACAATGGTCAAAATGTGCTTCAGCTATGGACCCCACACTTGCCTTTTGGTCACTGTGATGATGGGGGTTTAGACCCCATTGCCACAATGGTCAAAATGTGCTTCAGCTATGGACCCCACACTTGCCTTTTGGTCACTGTGATGATGGGGGTTTAGGCCCCATTGCCACAATGGTCATGGGCTGCTTGCATTGTGGGTGCCACACACATATATGTGTGGCACATGTGCTAGGGGGTCACATTGTATGTTCAAAGTCATGTTCGGTGTTGTAGGCATTTGACACAGCCTACACACGCTTGTCATGGTGGTGGGGGGATGTCTTTATCTTGCATTCCCTAGGTTGTGGTGTGCTGGTTGTGTCATGCATTGTCCATCCTATGAGTGGGGGTGGTAGTAGTGGTAGGCATCCAACCCCCCTGGGTGAGGGTGGTAGTCGTGGTAGGCATCCAGCCCCCCTGGGTGAGGGTGGTAGTAGTGGTAGGCATCCAGCCCCCCTGGCTAAGGGTGGTAGTAGTGGTAGGCATCCAGCCCCCCTGGCTAAGGGTGGTAGTAGTGGTAGGCATCCAGCCCCCCTGGGTGAGGGTGGTAGTAGTGGTAGGCATCCAGCCCCCCTGGGTGAGGGTGGTAGTAGTGGTAGGCATCCTGCCCCCCTGGGTGAGGGTGGTAGTGGTGGTAGGCATCCAGCCCCCCTGGGTGAGGGTGGTAGTAGCGGTAGGCATCCAGCCCCCCTGGCTAAGGGTGGTAGTAGTGGTAGGCATCCAGCCCCCTGGCTAAGGGTGGTAGTAGTGGTAGGCATCCAGCCCCCCTGGGTGAGGGTGGTAGTAGTGGTAGGCATCCAGCCCCCCTGGGTGAGGGTGGTAGTAGTGGTAGGCATCCTGCCCCCCTGGGTGAGGGTGGTAGTGGTGGTAGGCATCCAGCCCCCCTGGCTAAGGGTGGTAGTAGTGGTAGGCATCCAGCCCCCCTGGCTAAGGGTGGTAGTAGTGGTAGGCATCCTGCCCCCCTGGGTGAGGGTGGTAGTGGTGGTAGGCATCCAGCCCCCCTGGGTGAGGGTGGTAGTAGTGGTAGGCATCCAGCCCCCTGGCTAAGGGTGGTAGTAGTGGTAGGCATCCAGCCCCCCTGGCTAAGGGTGGTAGTAGTGGTAGGCATCCAGCCCCCCTGGGTGAGGGTGGTAGTAGTGGTAGGCATCCAGCCCCCCTGGGTGAGGGTGGTAGTAGTGGTAGGCATCCTGCCCCCCTGGGTGAGGGTGGTAGTGGTGGTAGGCATCCAGCCCCCCTGGGTGAGGGTGCTAGTAGTGGTAGGCATCCAGCCCCCTGGCTAAGGGTGGTAGTAGTGGTAGGCATCCAGCCCCCCTGGCTAAGGGTGGTAGTAGTGGTAGGCATCCAGCCCCCCTGGCTAAGGGTGGTAGTAGTGGTAGGCATCCTGCCCCCCTGGGTAGGGGTGGTGGTGCGCATTCAGGCCCCTGTGTGCATATGTGGCATTGGTGATGGGCATCCCGCCCCTATGGTGCTGCTGTTGCTGGTGTAAGTATATTCAGCATCCCCGTGTATGTGTGTGATGTGTTGTGTACGTGTTGTATGTGTTTTGTGGTTGGTGTCTGGCTTACCTTCTGCGCCGTACGCGTCCGTGCCTGTTCCGGTAGTAAATGTAGAATATTGGTATGATCGGGACGAAGGGATTCATGGTTGGTTCGTGTCGTTCGTCCTTCTCGTTGCTTGGCGTCGTCCTCGTCGCTTCGCCTCGTCCTCGTCGCTTCGCGTCGTCCTCGTCGGTGCCGTGTTCGTCTCGGAGCCGTGGATCGTGTTGTGGCGCGAATCGGAGCTTATGTGCGCCTCTCCCGGATGCTTTGACGTGCCGTGCGTAGCAACGGGTTCGGAGCGTACGGAAAGCGCATCGTACTTGTCCGGCCGGACGGGGCTGCATTTTTCCTTCCGTGCGACTCGATTCGGCGTTTCCGGATTCGCCTCGGTCGGAGAACAGGACCTGGTTTGGGTGAGTACGGCTCGGCCGGATTTTTGCTGTTGTGCGCATCGTACTTGCTCGTTCGGTGTACTGTACGGATCGGTCGGGAAACAGGCTTTCGCATGGCTTTTTTCCCGACCGAATGGTATTGGGTGCGCCTCCGACCGAGATCGGAATCGGCCCCTAAGGGCAGCTCTGACTTCGACTAGATCAAAGAGCAATTCTGATGAATGTTGAGGAATATCAGGCAACTCGCATTCATGCTCATCATATATATATATATATTTACTTTAAAACAATTATTAAACTAATAATTTTAATGTATTTTATCATTTTAAAACTATATACAAATGTAACAAAAATATAAATATATATACATATACCAATAATATAAAATCTATTTAAAAAAACATTCTATTATAAATTAAAACATTAAACTATTTAAATATCTTTAAACTTAAATTTCCCACTCCAGTGAGTGCAACAGTAGAGAAAGTGTTGGATAACAGAGGGGTAACAATTACTATTCCCACTCCAGTGAGTGCCACAGTAGGGAAAGTGATGGATAGCAGAGGGGTAAAAATTACTATTCCCACTCCAGTGAGTGCAACAGTAGGGAAAGTGTTAGATAGCGGAGGGATAAAATTTACTATTCCCACTCCAGTGAGTGCAATAGTAGGGAAAGTGCTCGATAGCGGAGGGATAAACTGTACTATTCCCACTCCAGTCAGTGCATCAATAGGGAAAGTGTTGGACAGCGGAGGGGTAAAAATTACTATTCCCACTCCAATGAGTGCATCAATAGGGAAAGTGTTGGATTTCAGAGGGGTGAAATTTACTATTCTCACTACAGTCAGTTCATAATATTTATTATTTTCAAAAAGTAAATAAAAGAAATATATATGTTAAAAATAGAAATAAAAATATATTTAATATTTTAAAAAAACATATTATAATGTTAAATACATATCACAAATACCTACAAATATTATATTTAATAAAATAAGAAAATAATTTTCAAACAAATAAATATTTTTATTCAGAAATTATTTATTAACAAAAACATTAATTATTACACAACTTAAGTCTATTCGCTTCTTACCCTATAACACCACACAACTCACAACCCACATCGGAAAACAAATTTATTTGCATAATTAACATAATTATTTATCAATTAAACAAATATAATTAATTAAAAACAAATCAAAAAACATAAAATGTAATTAACTTACCACCCTTTACACCTATAATCCCCACAACCCACACCTAACATTAAACTGTAAAAAAAAAAAATATTTACACAATTAAAAAACTTTTTCAATTAAATAACTAATAGTATTTAACAACTATTTAACAACTAATTATAAATAAAATAAAATTAATTTACTCCCACCCTTCACCCCTATAAACCCAAAACCCACACACACAAAAAATTAAACAATTACATTAATTAATTATGAATTAATTTATTAACAATAATTATGAACTGATCATTAACTAATTAAAAATAAATTACTTCTCACCCTTTACTCCTATAAACCCCACAACCTGCTCCAAAAATTAATTACACAATTACCATAATTAATTGTCAATTAATTAATTAATATTAAATAACAACTAATTATTATAAATTAAAAATTAATTACTTCCCACCCTTTACCCCATAAACCCCACAACTTGCACCTAATATTAATTACACAATTGCCATAATTAATTGTCAATTAATAAATTAATATTAATTGACAACTAATTAGTAATTAATTAAAAATACATTACTTCCCACCGTTTACCCCTATAAACCCCTCAACCCGCACCTAAAATTTACCCCAAAAAATTAAAACAATTAACATTATAAAATCTCAATTAAAAAATATTAATAAATAAATATATTTATTTATTATAATTAAATTACTTCCCACCCTATTCCCCTATAAACCCGCAACCCGCTACAGAACTAAAAAATGCAAAATTTAATTAAAATAAAATTAATAACTACAAAAATTTAACACATATTAAAAAACAAACAATACTTATACAAAAAATACATCACATACATTTAAAATATATACTAAAATACATAAAAATAATTTAAAAATTGATATTTTAAACAACTAGATCTTTGCAAACGATATTAATGACTTCTACATTTTTAAAATCGATATTTCTTACCTTAAAGTCGATATTCTTGACCACGATAGTCTGGCCGTCGATATTCCTGTGTCAGGATATTTAAAACTTGATATTAGTGTAAGCCGACATTTCAAACTCGATATTTTGACTGAATACCAGTAAACACATGCAGATCGAGCCATAAAACTCTTAACTATAGAGAAAATCTCTCTCGATCTATTCCCTGCCTTTTCAATTCGCTCCTCATAGTAGGCTTGTTTAGCTTTAGTTATTGACGCATAGTAATCTTTTTGTGCTATTTATTAAGTCTCTTTATCCGCTAAATTGTATTCCTTTCTCCATTTTCATTTTAGCACCTTGCAGTGTTTTTTTCTGTTTTAAGGGCAACCGAGAACCATGGGTTGAAAAGCATCCTGTTATTTACTCAGCTCTGGAGAACCGGTGCTAGCTCAGCTGTAGCATTTCTAATCCAATTATCACATTTTGTGACATCATCCTCAAGTACGCCTGACAGGGTCTGGATATGATGTTTCAGAAGATTCATGAATTCCAAAGGATCTATATTATTAAAGATCCCGGCAGCCTATATGTTAAAACTCCAGCTACTGAGTGCAATTGTATGATGGAACCACGAATTCCCTAACCCCGCATGCCTAAAAAACGTGGTCTTAATAACGACCGGGTCTTAACCACTCATTCCTTTACCACGCATGCCTTTACCAAGAATTTTCGTGGTAAAAGCATGAATGGTAAAGGGGTATGCGTGGCTAAGGTTTCCACCCCCCTCCCCACCGCACTAAGGTACAAACTCCTCCCCGCACCCCTTCCGCCCTGAGGTGCAAATACCCCTACCGCCTTCCAACCCCCACGCTGTGCCCTCCCCCTTCCCTGATGCCTAAAACACTGTCCCTTAACCTGACCCAGCCCAGCCTTGACCCAGCCCAAAAAACTGCCCCACCCTCCCCTAAGCCCTAAAAACTGCCCCAACTACCTATTCCCCTCCCCCTGCCCTGAGGCCTAATACCCTAACCCCTAATTAAAAAAAACTACCCCAACACTCCCTTAGCCCTAAAAACGACTCCAAAGCTAGACCGCGCATTGCCATAACCATGCACATGCGTGGTTAAGGCATATGCATGGTTAAGGCAAGCGTGGTAGGGCTTGCGGAGTCGGAACACTCGTGGTTTAGACCGCTGTGTTTCAACTGTTTCCCACTGAGTGCTGGTGCAATAGAGAAATGCAGAAGCACTATGGCTTCTCTGTGCTCTTACAATATCTAAGAATAGCTCAGATATTGCAGGGTCATATCTTCTCATGCAGATATGTCCACACAAGGGGTAAAGGGCTGTAAGTCCTGCAGTAGGAGTGGCTTACCTATGTCTCATACAGTGTATGAGGGCATGGCACACAGGGTTGTGTGCCTTGTCCACTCTTCGGTTTTCTCTGCACCAAGACACGCAGCCTGCAATGGCAGTCTGCATAATCTTGGTGAGGGGTCCTTGGAGTGGCACAATTTGTGCTGCAGCCCCAGTGGACCCTCTTCATTGTCCATGCCCCACGTACCAGGGGTGCCATATACTAGGGACTTACAGGGGTGGCTGAAGTTGTGCTAATCGTGGTACAGTTGTGGGAAAGAGATCTGCCACTGGAAACCTGGTTAGCAGGGACCCAGGGCACTAACAGTTTGAAATCACATCAAGCAAAAATTGGGGGATAACCATGTCAAAAAATGCAATTTTCCATAATTACATTAAGTATTTTTCACATTAAATGTGTTAGATAATATGTGAGAAAGCCTGGATGTGCACGCAGCTGTTAACTAGCCCATTTTTACCAGTGCTGTGCATTTGTCAAATGTGCAAGCCATGTGTAGGTTTATCAAAAGCTAGAATTGTATGATTTAAGCTAATGCAATGTAGACAAGAACTCAGAAGCTTCTTTATGTAACTCTTAGCGAGTGCCCCCTTTTTCTTTACTTAACTGAGTAGGGTGCTCTCTTTATGGGAGAACTGATTTCACTGAACTTCTCTCCTGAGACAAATTTATCATAGTTGGTCTTTGCTTTGGTGAATTTTGAATTGATTTGAATATATTGACTAACGCATTCATGTATTGATTATTAATTTAGAACTAAGTTGATGATTTGAGTTAGTAACTTTACTAATCCTTTATGGTTTGAAACTTAACAACTCGCTGTCTTCCTTGTGGAGCCTAATGTGCTTCGCGTTTTTTAAATGTATTCAATCAATCAATCAATCACAGAATTTGTAGAGCGCACTACTTACCCGCGAGGGTCTCAAGGAGCTGGGGAGAGGGAAGGGGGGGATGCTGCTACTGGTCGAACAGCCAGGTCTTGAGTAGTCTCCTGAAGGTCAGCAGGTCTTGGGTCTTTCGTAGGCTTAGTGGAAGGGTGTTCCAGGTCTTGGCGGCGAGGTGTGAGAAGGATCTGCCGCCGGTGGTTGTTCTTCGAATGCGGGGGACGGTGGCGAGGAGAGGTCGGCGGAGCGGAGCTGGCGGTTGGGGACGTAGAAGAAGAGTCGTCTGTTGAGGTAGGCTGGGCCAGTTTTGTGGAGTGCCTTGTGTGCGTGGGTGAGGAGTTTGAAGGTGATCCTCCTGTCGACGGGGAGCCAGTGCAGGTTCCTCAAGTGGGGGGTGATGTGGCTGTGGCGTGGTACGTCGAGGATCAGTCGTGCGGAGGCGTTTTGTATGCGTTGCAGTCGCTTGATGAGCTTGGCCGGGGCTCCCGCGTAGAGGGCGTTCCCATAGTCCAGTCTGCTACTGACGAGGGCCTGGGTTACTGTTCTTCTTGTGTCTGTCGGGATCCACCTGTAGATCTTGCGAAGCATGCAGAGGGTGTTGAAGCAGGAGGAGGAGACTGCGTTGACTTGCTTGGCCATGGAGAGCGTTGAGTCGAGGATGACTCCCAGGTTGCGTGCGTGGTCGGTGGGTGTCGGGGCTGCTCCCAGCATCGTTGGCCACCAGGAGTCGTCCCAGGCTGAGAGGTTGGAGCCGAGGATGAGGACCTCCGTTTTGTCCGTGTTCAGCTTTAGTCGGCTGATCTTCATCCAATCGGCGACGGCCTTCATTCCTTCATGGAGTTTGGCTTTGGCGGCGAGGGGGTCCTTGGTGAGGGAGAGGATCAGTTGTGTGTCGTCGGCGTAGGAGATAATGTTGAGGTCGTGTTGTCTGGCGATGCGTGCGAGCGGGGCCATGTAGATGTTGAACAGTGTTGGGCTGAGGGACGATCCCTGGTGTACTCCGCAGATGATCTCGGAGGCTTCGGATCGGAAGGGTGGGAGGCGGACTCTCTGGGTTCTGCCGTCGAGGAAGGAGGTGGTCCATTCCAGGGCCTTGTCTCGGATCCCTGCGTCGTGGAGGCGTGCGCGTAGAGTGCGGTGGCAAACAGTGTCGAAGGCGGCGGAGAGGTCCAGCAGGATGAGGGCTGCGGTCTCACCATTGTCCAGCAGGATCCTGATGTCGTCGGTGGCGGCGATGAGGGCAGTCTCAGTGCTGTGGTTGCTGCGGAACCCTGATTGGGATGGGTCCAGGATGTTGTTTTCTTCGAGGTATCGGGTTAGCTGTTTGTTGACGATCTTCTCGATGACCTTGGCTGGGAACGGAAGCATAGAGATGGGCCGGAAGTTCTTGAGGTCTCTCGGGTCCGCCTTGGGTTTTTTGAGTAGGGCGTTGATCTCTGCGTGTTTCCAGCTCTCTGGGAAGGTCGCGGTCTCGAAGGAGAGGTTGATGATGTTGCACAGGTGGGGTGCGATGGAGCTGCTGGCTTTGTTGAAGATGTGGTGCGGGAAAGGGTCTGACGGGGAGCCGGAGTGTATTGTGCTCATGGTCTGGATGGTGTCCTCGATGTTCACGCTGGCCCAGGCTGGCAGGGGGTCGTGGTCGATGGTGTGTGGCGGGTCTGGTGTATCGATCTTAGTTGGGGTTGTCTGGGTGTCGAAGCTGTCGTGGATGTCGGCGATCTTGCGGTGAAAGAAGGTGGCGAGGGAATCGCACAGGGGTTGCGACGGCGGGATGTCGTTGGTGTTGGAGCTGGGATTGGAGAGTTCCTTCACGATGTTGAAAAGCTCCTTGCTGTTGTGTGCATTGTTGTCGAGGCGGTCTTTGAAGGAGATTCTCTTGGCGGACCTGATGAGGTGGTGGTGGTTACGGATGGCGTCTTTGTAGGCTGTGTGGCTGTCCGGTGTCTTATCGCTGTGCCATTTCTTCTCTAGTTTCCGGCAGGTGCGCTTGGAAGCTAGGAGTTCCGAGGTGAACCAGCTGGCTCTTTTGGTGGTGTCGCTGTAGGTGAGCTTTTTCAGCGGGGCGAGGGTGTTGGCACAGTCGTCCATCCATCGTCTGAGGTTGCAGGCAGCGTCGTCGGTGTTGGATGGGTCGGAGGGAGGGCTGAGAGCGAGGGTTGCCCGGAGTTGGTCTTCGGTGACTTTGCTCCAGCAGCGGCGAGGGATCTGTTGGGTGCGGTGGTGTATGGTGGGTTTCTGGAAGGTGAAATGGATGCAGCGGTGGTCGGTCCAGAGGAGTTCCGTGGTGTGGCTGAAGGAGACATGGGAGCTTGAGGAGAAGATGGGGTCAAGCGTGTGGCCGGCGCAGTGGGTCGGTGTTGTGACGAGCTGGCTCAGGCCGAGGTTGGCGAGGCTGTCGATCAGGGTGGTGGAGTTGCTGTCGTTGTTGTTCTCCAGGTGAAAGTTCAGGTCTCCGAGGAGGATGTAGTCGGTAGAGGTCAGGGCGTGCGTGCTGATGAAGTCGGCGATGGAGTCGCTGAACTGGGGTCGGGGCCCAGGGGGTCTGTAGACAAGGGTGCCTCTAAGGGTGGTGTTGGGGTCCGTGTGGATCTGGAAGTGCATGTGTTCGGCGGTGCTGAGAGTGTCGTCGGTGCTGGTCGAGACCCTGATGGTGTTCTTGTGGACGATGGCGATTCCTCCTCCTACTGCGTTGACGCGGTCTCTGCGGGTGATCTTATAGCCGTCTGGGATGGCTATGGCGATGTCGGGGGCGGAGGAGTCGTTCATCCAGGTCTCTGTCAGGAAGGCGATGTCTGGTGATGATGTGTCGAGCAGGTCCCAGAGCTCGACGGCGTGTTTGCGTGCGGAGCGGGTGTTCAGCAGGATGCACCGGAGGTGGTTGAGGTCCTTCTTGGCGGGCGCCTCGGTGGCTCTGAGGCTGGTGTAGCTGCAGTTCCGGCAGGTGAAGGGACCATGGGTGCGTTTCGGGGCGGCCTTGAAGCAGTTGTGCGTCCGTCCGGGGTTGAGAGCGTGGAGTGTGGTGGCATCGTATCGGCGTCGGTCCTCGAGGCTGGAGCGGGGGCGTGCGGTCCAGGGGTTCTGGCGCTGGGCGCGGTCCAGTCGCGGACGGGCGCAGACGGAGCTTGCCTTAGGCGCGCCTTCGGCGCGGCCGCCATATAGGGAGGTGGGAGGGAGGAGCAGCTGGGAGGCGGGAGGCAGGGGCAGCGAATGGGCAGTCAGGGGGCGGGGCCGCAGGGACGCAGCGGCGGGAATGGAGAGAGGCAGCGGGGGCACAGAAGGAAAAACGGAGAGAAAACAAACAGAAATACGGGCACAGTACAATGGGGCAGCGAGGGGCACAGAAGGGAAAATGGAGAGAAAACAAACAGAAATACGGGCACAGTACAATGGGGCAGCGAGGGGCACAGAAGGGAAAGTGGAGAGACAACAAACAGAAATACGGGCACAGTACAATGGGGCAGCGAGGGGCACAGAAGGGAAAATGGAGAGAAAACAAACAGAAATACGGGCACAGTACAATGGGGCAGCGAGGGGCACAGAAGGGAAAAAGGAGTGAAAACAAACAGAGAAATACGGGCACAGTACAATGGGGCAGCGAGGGGCACAGAAGGGAAAATGGGGAGACAAAAGCAAGAAATACGGGCACCGAGGCCACAAGCGGAGGGGCGAGCTTACCAGCAGCAGCAGCGGGCGGACAACACAGGCGGAGCTGTGTGGTGGGGGAGCGACCTACCTGGCAAGGTCAAGGGTCGCTCTCCTCACGCGCAGCGGCCGCCATATATGGGGAGGTGGGAGGGAGGAGCAGCTGGGAGGCGGGAGACAGGGGCAGCGAATGGGCAGTCAGGGGGCGGGGCCGCAGGGGACGCAGCGGCGGGAATGGAGAGAGGCAGCGGGGGCACAGAAGGAAAAACGGAGAGAAAACAAACAGAAATACGGGCACAGTACAATGGGGCAGCGAGGGGCACAGAAGGGAAAATGGAGAGAAAACAAACAGAAATACGGGCACAGTACAATGGGGCAGCGAGGGGCACAGAAGGGAAAATGGAGAGAAAACAAACAGAAATACGGGCACAGTACAATGGGGCAGCGAGGGGCACAGAAGGGAAAATGGAGAGAAAACAAACAGAAATACGGGCACAGTACAATGGAGCAGCGAGGGGCACAGAAGGGAAAAAGGAGGGAAAACAAACAGAGAAATACAAGCACAGTACAATGGGGCAGCGAGGGGCACAGAAGGGAAAGTGGAGAGACAACAAACAGAAATACGGGCACAGAACAATGGGGCAGCGAGGGGCACAGAAGGGAAAATGGAGAGAAAACTAACAGAAATACGGGCACAGTACAGTGGGGCAGCGAGGGGCACAGAAGGGAAAAAGGAGGGAAAACAAACAGAGAAATACGGGCACAGTACAATGGGGCAGCGAGGGGCACAGAAGGGAAAATGGAGAGAAAACAAACAGAAATACGGGCACAGTACAATGGGGCAGCGAGGGGCACAGAAGGGAAAATGGAGAGAAAACAAACAGAAATACGGGCACAGTACAATGGGGCAGCGAGGGGCACAGAAGGGAAAATGGAGAGAAAACAAACAGAAATACGGGCACAGTACAATGGGGCAGCGAGGGGCACAGAAGGGAAAAAGGAGGGAAAACAAACAGAGAAATACGGGCACAGTACAATGGGGCAGCGAGGGGCACAGAAGGGAAAGTGGAGAGACAACAAACAGAAATACGGGCACAGTACAATGGGGCAGCGAGGGGCACAGAAGGGAAAATGGAGAGAAAACAAACAGAAATACGGGCACAGTACAATGGGGCAGCGAGGGGCACAGAAGGGAAAAAGGAGGGAAAACAAACAGAGAAATACGGGCACAGTACAATGGGGCAGCGAGGGGCACAGAAGGGAAAATGGAGAGAAAACAAACAGAAATACGGGCACAGTACAATGGGGCAGCGAGGGGCACAGAAGGGAAAATGGAGAGAAAACAAACAGAAATACAGGCACAGTACAATGGGGCAGCGAGGGGCACAGAAGGGAAAAAGGAGGGAAAACAAACAGAGAAATACGGGCACAGTACAATGGGGCAGCGAGGGGCACAGAAGGGAAAGTGGAGAGACAACAAACAGAAATACGGGCACAGTACAATGGGGCAGCGAGGGGCACAGAAGGGAAAATGGAGAGACAAAAGCAAGAAATACGGGCACCGAGGCCACAAGCGGAGGGGCGAGCTTACCAGCAGCAGCAGCGGGCGGACAACACAGGCGGAGCTGTGTGGTGGGGGAGCGACCTACCTGGCAAGGTCAATTGAATTTAATGTTTAGCTTCAGTCAGAACTAAAGATTCAACAGTGAGCCCTTGATGGGCTCCTAATTGGCACTAAACAAAGCCCTCTGTCACCCTCATGATTTGGTTGAAGTGTGCAGTTGTGCGTCTCAGGGCAAAAGGGAAAGGGGAGTTCTGGCATCTTTGCCTGTGGGCACTTTTTTCATTCATGACTCGACCTAACTTTAAGTAGTGAATGTTCATTTTGAATTTTTTTCGAACAAGGCTACAAAAGAATACCAACATTTTGTTACAAGCAGCATTAAGATATGGAACACCACTGGTAACGGCTATGTTTCCAGCTGTCGGCACGATTTGATCGGTCATTAAATAATTTGCATTGCTGCCAAATACTGACTGTAAATTAAATCTCGAAAGATTTGAAACACAAGTTAAAATAGCGGTGTTGGAATAGACACGGAGTTAACAGGATACACAGCGCATTAATGGTCTATTGTTCACATGTTTTCTTACTGGACTGCTTGGAAAAGGCAAAGGTCCGTTTTTTTGAAACTGGAAGGAAGGAGAAAGCGTGGATGTGCACGCAGCTGGTAAATGACCCATTGTTCTCAGCACTGCGCATTTGTCATGTGTCCAGTGCGGTGGCAAATTGTTTATTCCTGGGCCGATTAAATTACATTAAGTATTTTTCAGAATAAATGTGTTAGATGTTCAATAAAATGTGACTAATTTGCAGATCAGGCTATCAAAAGTGTTAACTCTTTCTAGGGAGGTGTGTGGAGAGTTTGCCGTTTGTGTTGTCCAAAGTTGGTAAGAAATCGAATTATGTTGGATTGCATTTTGGCACGTTGCACATTTTTCACATTATGTATGTTTACCTTAAACCTTTCGAAACTTAAGTACTTCTTTAATGTGACTAATTGTCATTATATGTTTCCCAAAGACCACAAATATTCTGGTTGGAGTGAGGAAACCCCATCAGAAGCCTTTTACCAAGAAAAGAGATTTAAGTTCGGGGGAAGTTTGAATGAAATACTATAGATCCTTAAAAACTGCTTAGGGTGAATAATTTACAGGCTTTGAGCTTTCAGCGCACTAGTTTAGGAAATAGGAATTATATTGTACGCAAAAAATGTAGATATAAGCATTATATTTCGAAATTTCTTTGGATAGAGAGCAACATTAAGCATTTTTCACACTGCTGCGAGATTTGGAATGTATTCAGTAGAATAGTCGACAACCACTCCTTACTTTTGCAAAAGGTACAAGACAGCTACCATCAAAGCTCATAATTTCCCCAGTCCCAAAATGTAGTAGCTAATCCAGATCAGAATTGTTTCTTTGCATGCTTGTATTTGCAGCCTGGAGTTATAAGAGGACAAAATCAGGACTACAAATACCAGAATGCCCCCAGGGCAGAAGCATCGAACTGAGGCAAATTTGTATTGAGGGGGGTCTGACAGCGCCCACTGGACGGCTTCCATCCTTCTTTCTGAGGGACAGCCCTGGTGCTATGGGTTCTCATGTCATAACGCATCAATCCACTCCAATTCGCACAAGTTAAAAGTGGCCTGCCTGGGTGCTGTGGGCGTTGCGGCCGTTTAGATCTAATGTGCGATGTTTCAGGCCTCAATTCAGGCACTTGGGGGCTTATTTACAAGCCCCTTGCACTGCCCTGTGTCACTTTTGACATGGGAAAAAGTGACCTACCGGCGGCGCAAGAGGCTTGTAAATAAGCCCCTTGGTTTTTCCTCATGGTAAGCTTGACCCTGATGCATCGACAAAAGGAATGATAGGTGTCGCCTAGATTTTTACCTGGGGAAAGGGACCCACTGTTCCAGCTGCTACCGGCCTGAGGAGGAGGGGCCACAGATTACTCGCTGCGCGCTCCTAAGCGCCTGCAATCTCCCGCGGTGCGTCATGTGCCCGGGCCAAGGGCAGGCCTGTTCTGTGACCGTCATCGACTGGAAGAGGCAGGGCAGGGCCACCCCCTTGGCCCCAGACTCACTTGAAGTTGAAACTGTTGGCATTCCACTCCAAGGGTACTGTAATCTGTGTATAGGGGTTGGGCTGCACTTCTTTTTGACTGTGTTCATCACTACTGGCTAGCTGAAGGAAAATCAGGGAAGCCGCCCTCAAAATCTGCTGAAGTGGCCTAAGAATTTTACATCCCACTCCCTGACACTCTTATTTTTATTGTGGTTGTGACTGTGCCTGTTGCGTGCAAGAAGAAATAACTGATTATAAATATCTGTTTGTAAGCTATCTATTGTCAGGCTAGCAGACCCTTTTTTTTCTTCACTGGTGTGTTATTGGCCCCCTTGTCTGTCCCCTGTTTTTGAATTGGGTAAACGTAAGGCTAGGGAGAGTGCCCTAAGGGCTCCAAAAGATATAAAAAACCAACCCTTGGCAGGGGAAAATGGGGTAATAGACAGGATTGATAACCTATTTTTTTAATGCACAGAACTCGTTAACTTAAACTTGCAATCAGCAAAATCTAGTTTTAAAAAAACTCTGACGTCGAGCCAGCAAAACGGGTACACAAAATGTTTGAAAAACCCCCGTCATGCCCCCATTTGGCCCTGCCCAGGCAAACGCCAGAGTCTCAATCCGACATTAGCCTTGCCAAGCCACACTTGGTTCACAATAAATTGGTTACCGAGTGTAGCAACCGCTTCTCAGTCCTCTCTACAGAAGAAAATGCAAGCGAGAGCCTACAGGCAGAAATCCGGGGTTGTATAACCCCAGGGATTGCCACAGTGCTACAGAATATGATGGGGATCATTGGGGATCTAAGAGATCAGATCAAAGTGCTCTAGAAGATGGTTGAGAATCTCAAGGGGAGAAAACAAATTGACCAGACGAATATATCTGACGGGGCTAGGGAGGGGTCTCCTTTTTCAATGGGGAACCTAATGCTCCACAAATGCTCAAGGTTATATATCAGTCATTGGCTAAGACTAATGTCTCCCAGCCAACTCGAGCCCTGCCCACAGCCCAAAAATGCTTGTGTACAGATGCTAGGAAATGGTGGCCACAACTCTCTTTCCCCCAGCCGAGACCACTTGAGTGGGAATTGTATACAGAAGCCTGGCAGAAGAGGAGTCCTTCTTGTGTCTGTACTACTCGCTATGCTGGACATTGGAGATGCTGGCCAAGAGGGCAGGTCAAAAATGGTATTTACACTCCGAGTATTATAGAGGATCACCATGCAATGGTATTCCTTGACAGGGTCCCTAAACTGGCTTCTGGGGCTAGGGAAGACAAGGATTCCCTAATTAATAAGGTAACATACTGGTTCCGTGAAACAAGACAATGTTATGCAATTATCAGGAGCGATATTATAGGGATGGAAAGGCTGGAAACCTCTTGTTGCTCCTATGATAAACTGCGGATCTCTTTTACAAACAGCAACTTGGTGGAAGGTCTTATGGCAGTTGAAGCCCGCACCATCTCTAATGCAAACACACATATACAACTCAAATTTAGTGATCCAGCTATGTTTAAGGGGCTGCAGCATGCAGGGACTAAGACTGGGTTGGGCAAAGCCAACAGTCGGGACAATCGCTGCCCCCCGCTGACTGGAGTATAAGGTACTTCCCCGTAATAATACAGATGTTAGTGTTTTTGTGAAAAGAGAGCAGTCACAATCTATACAAGCCCAAGTGTTGGCTTTCTCGCCACCTCTGAGTATGAGGGTAAATTTAGAAGCTACAGGAGATGGATTTATGGGCCAGACACTGTATTCGGTGACTGGGCCTCCTGCTGTAAGTAATGGGGGAAGTACCATTGTGGAGCTAGTCTCCCCTGCTTTTGATGGTGTCATACAGTCCAATGAGATTCCTATCAAAATTTTGTCATGGAATATAGCAGGATTAACCAAGCTATTGTAGGAGGATTAGTGTGGTCAATTAACTGAATTGTTTGACATCTGTCTCTTTCAAGAGACGTGGTGTCTAGCCCTCACTCATAAGTGTGTGTACACTTCTTTTTGTATGAATGCAACCCAATCTGCAAGGGACAAGCCTTCAGGAGGGTTGTGTATGTGGGTTAAAACAACACTCCAGTGTAGAATATCCTTAGTGCCCATTGCCTCTCGTGACATACTAGCAGTTAGGCTGGTGCTTCCATCTGGGCTGCTATTAAAAATGTAAAATGTATATAATAGAGTGAAGAATAGTATTTAGGAAACCAAGGTAATCAGCATATTAGAGAGAGCACTTTTTGGAGAGCACTGGCAAAGATAGGCTCTTGGTGGCTGGGGACTTAAATTCTACTTATGAACCACTGGCAGCCTCCCCACTTGACCTAACTCAGGAACAGGACCATCAATGGGTTATACCACTGATAGATCTACCCTCAGTTAGATGGACAGCAAAGACAGGCCAGTTGTTGGCCCTAGCATTAAATTGTGATCTTAGAGCCACCAATGGCAGATGTCCTTCGGATCGCCAGGGTAAAATAACATATACCAGGGTGGGACATAGTAGCATGATAGACTATTACTTGGCAGATGCTAAGCTTTGGCCGGCAATTGTGGATATGGAAGTGGTCGAGCACACAGACAGTGATCATAATGCCCTTTGGCTGTCACTACAGGATGAAGTATCCCCAATTCAGGTGCTCTATGGCAATGGAGATATAGGTTCCCTCTTGTACGCTAAGAATTTTAGAACCATTAGGTGGGACTGAGTGCTGTAAAATCCAGAAGCACTTGAAGTGGTTAAGGATAGTGTAACTGTGAACTATGAGTCCAGGATTGAGGAATTTGCTACCAGTCACAAAAAACTATTAGCCCATTTCAGAGAGGTATTGGGGAAAGAAAGGCATAGGGGGAAAACTGTGCCAAATCTTGATAATTGGTTTAATGGGGAATGCAGATCAGCCAAGAGCGAGCTTATTGTGGCAATCGAGTCAAAATCACAGTTATATATAACCATCAACATAAGCTTTATTCAACAGTACATGTCATAAAAGCTATATACATAAAACTGTGGTATCATGATAAAAACATTGGGTAACAATTAAATAAATAGTCAAATAAAATCACTGCGTCAAAATGTATTAAAACGCAACAAAGATTTGCTATTAAAACATGGATAATATGTTATCGGTTGATGACAAGGACTTAAAATACCTTAGAAAAAAAATAAATATCCCAGCATATTATTAAAAACATATTTCATTTCCACAGATGACATATTTCTACTTTCTATTAATCCTATTATTTCCAGGCCATAATTTAGATCTTATCGACCACAACCATCTTAAGAACTTTGCCATTGGCACTGCCTAGCTAAGGGATGAATCTGTACAAAGAATTCTCATGGCTACCCTGGCTGAGCTGGTGCCCATGTTCCAGCATGTCTAGGCCAGCCATACTTTTCGGGGAGCAACATACGCGGGGCATACACACAACACGTGGGAATATGATTCCACCAGATCGGACATTTATAATCGCCTGCAGGTGACCATTTGACAGTGAGGGTCTTTAAAGGTAAACAACTCACGCTAAACTGAAAATACAGTTTTCAATCTAAGGGCTTTGAGATTACATTCCAATAATACTCAAGACTCTGGCGTAATTTAATTTGTAAAAACTTCTGTGTCAGTGTAGTACCGTCACTACTTCTGTTCTCATCTTGTTCAATCATTTCCCAATATCTTTGCTTGAGTGCATATCTTGATGGATACTGGGAAGTATTGGGATTTTACCAGAGCGACGTCAAGCCCATGCTAGTTAAAAGACTTCTAATGTCGCGCAGCCAGCTGATTTTATGAAAGCGGTCGGCCACAATTATGTCCGTAAGACCTTCAGCAAAGGTAGCCAATTCTGGCGTAAACCAAATTCTGCGCCAGTAAAGAATGGGTCGTAATCTTGCAAGATCTACCAGTGCTTTTCTACCTAGGTCGTGCCGCAAGGGGAGCATAGGTGTACTTTGAGGTAGACTTATAATCCCTCGCAAAACCTGCTCTTTGATGCGGCTAATTGAGTGAGCTTGTCAAAGCCCCACAATTCGGCACCATAAACTGAACTCACTACCTTAGCGCTGTAGATCTGCAAAACCAAACTAAGAGGCTTGGTCAATGATGTTTTAAATTCCTTGGTCAAAACACCAGCCAATTGCCGGTGTTTTAACACCATGGTGTCGATATGTGGCCTCCAGCTCAGGACTTTCTGCAGAATGATGCCTAGGTAGGTGAATGCATCTACCTGCTCCAGGGGCGACCCATCCATGACCATGCTACCCTTGAATGACTTGTGCTGGTTGAAGTTCATGAACTTTGTTTTTGCAGCATTGATTTTTAACCCCCGTAATAGGCAAAAAGCTTCAAAACGTTGCAGTGTACGCTGAAGCCTCCTCAGTGTCTTAGAGATTATAAGCGTGTCATCCGCAAACATTAGGATCGGGATTTTTTACCTGCTAAAACTGGGGGTCAAGGATAAAAAATTGGCAATACCGTTAATAAGTAGTGAAAATAATGTGGGTGCTAAAACGCAGCCTTGGCGTACTCCCTTCTCAACAGGAAATGGGTCAGTCTTACTCCCCGGAGCCCCCCATCGAATTTGAGCGAAATTTCCTTCATGAAGGTGGACAATTAGGGAGAGTAAATCAGAAGGCATCCCAAGCTCCTGGAGTACCCTCCACAGTTTCTCACGGGATACCAAGTCAAAAGCTGACTTCAGGTCAACAAAGGCAGCATACATGCTGCCCTTTCCAAGAACTACTGTCCGCCAGTAAATCAGTAAAAATCGTAAGACTTGGTCTATAGTACTTAGATGGGCCCGAAAGCCTGCCTGGAGTGGGCTCAGGAAGGTATTATCATCAATCCAGTCTTGGGCTTTTGCTAAAACTAGTTGGGCCACTACTTTCTGGATTGAATCGATAAGGCTTATCGGCCTGTAGTTCCCAGGTAGGGATTTATCCCCTTTTTTATATATCGGAATGATCTCCGCCCCGCCAGGTGTCCGGAATGGGCGCGCCATGGGCAATAGCATTCGCTAACAACAATATGTACCGACTCCATTTGGCCTTGTCCTGCAGAAAAATGTCTGCGGGAACACTGTTGATACCAGGCGCTCTTCCAGCAGTAATTGTACTAAGTGCGGCACCTACGTCCGCTGTGTCAAAAACTATATCAGTTAGATAAAAGTGAGTCGCATACCTCGGTGTCGTTATCAGCATACTGCTCTGCAAAATGATTAACCCACATGTTGGGATCCACATGGATTTGGGGGTATTGTGCAACTCCCCCTGTGCCCCATTTTACCAGACTCCAAAAACGCTGCATATTACTCCCATAGCTCGCTTCTTTTAAATACTGCCATCTTTTCTCATCCCAGGACTTTTTTGCATTCAACATCACTTTCTTATAAGACTTCCTGGTAGCTTGTACTCAGGTCAAGTCTCCTAATCTTATTGCCTCCCCCAGGGCTCCTCGGGCTTGTTTGCACTCTTTGTTGAACCAATGGTGACGTGGCTGGGTGCCATTCCCCTTAGGCTTATAGGGTCTTAGGAAATATGACTGCATTTTTAAAAATAGGGTATTGTGCAAAGATGTTATTTTTTGGGCGACTGATGATTACGAAGGGATGTCTCCATCTCAATTAGGGTGTGCTCAACATCACTGTTGATGGCTGCTAGTATTCCAGGCCGCTCAATGATCAATGGCCACTTTAAACGCAGCATATCATTAGTTGGTAATAATTCACCTGTAATAAGTGAATTATGGGTTTGTACCTGTTCATGAAGTTCCCTAAACATGAACGTGGAACATAGCGGATTGTGATCACTCTCCATTCTATCCGTCACAACCATATCTACTAGAGTGTGCCAGAGATTTAGACTAAGTAACAAATAATCTATACGGCTAGAGGGGTGACCGTTGTTATACGTATGGATCCCTTGCTTATCGGAAATCGTTCTTCCATTGGCCGCCCTTATGCCATGTTCTAGGCTTCAAGCCTTCATCTG
Source organism: Calotriton arnoldi (assembly GCA_963921515.1). Lineage (NCBI taxonomy): Eukaryota > Metazoa > Chordata > Amphibia > Caudata > Salamandridae > Calotriton > Calotriton arnoldi. The sequence goes on along the minus strand of CAWUFW010014513.1, from coordinate 363,759 downwards.
TAAAGCTGCTTCTGACCATCTTTTGATTGGGGGTATGTCCAGACGTGGGATGCCCCACTGCTCATCTTCCTCTCCCGTTATATCGGAATCCCCACAGTCAAAGGGCTCAAAAGTTGTATTTAGGTCCCCCGCTATAACCACGGAAGGAGCCCAAGAAAGATTGTCTATGAGGTCACCCAATGCAGAAATAGTTTCCGACCTTCGCCCCCCGCTGAGTCCTCTCGCATAAACATTGTAAATGTCAATGTTGCCATAGGGACCGCACATCAACCGGATTGCAAGGATGTCATTGCTCTCTGTTGATAGTGCCTGTATCTTAAAGCCAATGTCCTGTCTAATTCAGATTGTGAGGCCCCCCGAAGGACGACCTTTGCTATCTTGGATGGCTGGTATGTAGTAGTTTAGATACCCCACACGATAAAATGGTTTGACCAGCCATGTTTCTTGAAAAACACATATGTCAAAATCTTCAACAAAGGAATTCCAATCGGGAGACGCTCCCTTGGACCTCAGCCCTGCTACGTTCCATGATAGTATCGCTAATCTACATGATGTTCTTAGTACCTCTAACAATGGCCCATTCCCTGGAGCTACACTCTCTAGGATGCAATCTATCTCATTCATTATGCTGGTGGAACAGCTCGTCTCTACAGGAGAATTTAGTCCTTGCTGGAGTACAATGGGTTCTCTGACAAGTGCTGGACTTATGGCTTCGATACTAGCAGCGGGAGGCGAAGGGGAACTTCAATCTATCTCTAGATATAACCAAAAGAAGGACCTGCTACCAGCAGGTGTTAAATAAAGCTAAAAGGGAATGAGAGAGTTCACTATGGTAAATTAGCATGAAGCACTGTCCACTAAAGATAATAGGTCCTTCTGGAAGACAGGTGTGGTTTGTCTAAATGGTCGCAAACCCACTCTCAATTTCTGTATTCAGCCCCAGGAATGGATGGCACATTTTGGACAGTTCTACTCATCTAAATGTGACACAGCCAAGGGTGACATTATGGCTATGAAAACTAGTTCCATCCTTACGCCTAATAGCTTGACATTTTTGTTAAACGAAACACTAATATCTATAAATTCTTGTATTCCTGGTCTTGCCCCAGGCCCAGACAGACTGCCAAATGACCTATACAGGGAAAATCCAGAAATTGGGGGGGGCAAATATTAACCTGCTTTCCAACACAATTTTAGCTGGTATGGAGAGTCCCCCGCCTGGAAATTTGCAGAAATTATTACCATCTACGAGAAGTGGGACCGGTCAAATCCAGCCAATTATAGGACCATAAGCCTAAGTGACACACTACAAAAAGATTTCTGCAAACAGGTTCTGGCTCATATCCAAGAGTGGATAAGCAATGAGAGTGTGCTTTGTGATTGGCAGGCGGGTTTTAGGTCAAATGTGAGCACTGTGGACCAAATCTTTCGCCTTGCCTGCATTTACTGGGGGGAGGTGATCATTGGTAAGGGCAAACTTTATGTTGCCTATGTTGACCTTCGCTCAGCATTTGATTTGGTTCCCCATTCCAAGCTATGGAGGGTCCTCGAGGAGTTGGGGGTACCCGCTCCCTTGTTGGACATTTTAGTGAGGCTACATGCTGACACACTTGTGCAGGTGAGGTGGGAGAAGGATGGGGCCCTAAGAGACCCTATTCATATTGACCGGGGGGTCAGGCAGGGGTGTGTTTTGGCGCCCACACTCTTCACGCTATACATAAATGGTGTAATTGGCTTTTTGGACAGGGACGGCAGCGATGCACCGAAGATAGGAGGGCGGAGGGTCCCTGCACTCCTTTTCGCGGATGACACTTTATTTTTTATCCAAGTCGCCGCAGGGTCTGCAACAGCTCCTCAATTCCTTTAAAATGTTTTTCGTTGAGCGGGGTTTAGAGCTTAACAGCTCCAAGACCAAATGCATGATTTTTACTAGCAGACATTAACTTCCTGTAAGAGGAGGATGCTAGTTGGTGGCACTCCTTTAGATGTGGTGCCAAGTTTTGAGTATCTGGGTATTAAACTCACAAACAATCTATGTTGGGCACCACTGATGGAAAAGCACAGTTGTCCTTGGTTCAACACACTGCATATATAGTGAAAATACACAGAAAAACCTCATCTAGAAGGGTGGCACCGGCACTGGAAATATATAATGTAAAGGTCCTAGGAGCGGCTTTATATGATACAGAGCTGTGGGGCTGTTCCCAAATAGAGAGCCTCTTCATAGTGGAGCAAAGGTCTATAAGAGCTCTATTGAACCTTCCTGTAAGCGCACCGCTGATCCCTTTTTATCTAGACCTGGCCCAAAAGAAAATCGCCCACAAGATTGAGAGTAGAATGCTGATCTATTGCCATCGACTATGGACAACTACCACCCTCGAATCCTATCGGGAAGGAATCAAAGACCTCTTGGTCCCACAGCGTGCATGGAAAATTCTGTGGCTTTGTGCTATTAAGGCCCTACTTCGAAGGCTGAACTTGGGTAAATTTGGGGTTTCGCCAGAGAGTATGTGCTTGATTGGCAAGGCCAGCGTAAAAGCAATCTTTTGGGAGAGTGTGGCAATAGACAATGTTATGCAGTGCAAGGGTTCCCTATCTGTGGCCTTTACTGATCAAAAACCAATGTCCCTTTATGAAAGTACCATCAACGAAATTGTCCGTCCACTAGCCAGGAAACTCTACCTTCAGTTTAGGTATGGTACTAAACCTGTAAAATCATTCACTGGTAGATGGTAACAGGATAGTGGGTCACTCGATGATTTGTGTGTAGGCTTTGAAGGGTGTTCCAAATCGCTTATCCATGTTTTGTTTTTCCGCACCTTTCATAAACAAATACATGCAAAATGGATCATTCCCCTTTGCAAAAAGCTAGGTAGTAGAGAGTAACAGGAAACATTCAGATTATTGCAGTGTGATACCAGCCGGATTGTGGTTTTTTGCCTGACCAAGTGTTAAGTGGCATTCTGAATAACGCATGTGAAATTTACACAGTCCATTTTTAATTTAGGAAATGAATTATCTGATATTTGGTTATGCAATACTGTTGTAGACCTTAACCTTGGTCACTGTCCTTTCCATGCACATTAGATAGTGGTCTTGTGCTTACCAAACTTGTGGTTTATATATTGCTCTTTTTTAACTAATATTTTAGATGGAGGTTTTTACGTAATATTATAGCCTTATTTATTCTTATTTATGGTTGCATTTTTATGTATATGTTTGATGTTGGTTGTCTTGTTTGTTTACACTCTTATAATCCATAAAGATCGAAATAAAGTTCTTTGATGATGATAGGTGTCATTCAAGGCTCTAAGGGCACAAAAAAGATGTGTGTCATTTTATACCTCCAAAGGGATAAGAATTTTGGGCCACTGTGAGAAGTTGGGTTGTTGGTTCACTGGGGTGTGAGCCCTAGTCAAGCAACAGCCACAATCCCTTGCAGGAAAAAGCCACTACATTAACCTGTGCTTAAACCTGGGTAGCTTGGCACAAGAAGCAGTCAGGCTAAACTGAGAGGCAATATGTAAAGTATTTGTGCAGCACACAAACAGTAACAAAGTAAAAACACCACACAAGAAAAATGCAACACCAATTTAGAATAATAGAGAAACGTTTAATACATCATTTGACAATAACACTATCAAAATCCAATCAGTAGAACCGGAGTTATGATTTTTTAAAGATTTTTGCAAAAATAGCTCCAAAAAGCACAAAGCACCAACTACGGATATCTGGTCGTGCTGGACCAGGTCAAAGTCATAAGTTCAGGCCGACCGCAATGGAGCGCAGGTCGGCTACAGTCAGCAGATTAGTCCAGCTGAAAGTTTACCTTCTCAAATCAGTGGCAAGAGTCCTATGCGCAGTGGAGGGGGGGCGCAAGGAGCTGGGAGAGCGTTGCAGGAGGCTCACGGAGTAGCGCAAAGAGCAGGCCACGTGTCGTAGTCGGGTGATGCTGCAGCTTTGATAGTCCCCATGAGTGGTCAATGCTGAAGCACGAAGAGACGGCTACCGGAGCTTTGCATTAAATGGTGGCGCAGGTGGCGATGTCTTGTCACGAACAGGTCAGTGCGCGAAGAGTCACAATTTCAATACAGCTCTCTGATGCCAAACTAAGGGTCTAGGACCTGAGGGGCACCACTTGGGGGTCAGGAACTCACTTCAGCTGGGTCCAGGTGCTGGTGCAGGATTTTGGGGAGCCTTTTATGTCCCTGAGTCTCAGATCAGCAGGCCAGCAGACTAGCCCTTGGAGTCACTGTGGTATCGCTGAGTTCAATATGAAGTGCAGGCAGCACGGACTCGCGTTTGGTCAAAACCTTTCTCTGTGAGGGAGCTTATCAGGGATCTCCTCTCAAGTGGATTACACATTCTAATTTACCACGGAATCAAAAGCGGTGACTCGGTTTAGGCTACGCGGACTCGCGTTCCAACGAACGCAGATATATATTTTTTTTTCGGAGAGGAAGCCTACCAGTGACCTCCTTTTGATTGGATTGTTTTACTTGGGACTGCAGCTTCATACTATGCGCCAGTAGTACCCTGAAACCACTTACATATTTTTCTGAACGAGGTAACACTGGCCTAGCCGAGGCAACGCTGTTTGAGGATTAAGACTTGGATGTCATACAGGGTTGTGGACCATTTATCATCGAGCATGAAATTTCATTTCTGATATTCTACTTATGGATATTATCTGAAGACGTCGCGGCGGGAAATTATACGTCAGGAATGTCTAGACTTCTTATATGCAATCGCCTTGAAAAAGTCTATGTTAGACGAAACACGTGTTGGCAAAATCCTTGCTGGGAGTACCAAAAGAATAAACCAACAAGTTGAATACAAATTGATGGACTCTTGCGCCTACTTATATTTTGAGAAAAGATATCATTGACCTGTTTTGAATTAGTGCTTAATGTGAAAGTTGGGTTCAATATTTCTGTGATTGTTATACTTATCCATCACATCTTGGACAATTGCATTTTCTTATGAGGGTGCTGAGTAAGGCTCTATTGTTGAATATGTATATACACATTCGTTTTTCTAATGTATAATTAGCACCTTTTGGTAGTAGGTGAACTGAGCCTAAATAGCACCTCAATTTAACTAAAAGTTGTCTCACTACTTATTCACATAAGATTGGACTATAATCAACGTATTAGCATTTGAGGTGCGGTAATTTCCCAATTGGGGACCACTACTACCTCATTCGGATTTATTATATTCAATATGAAGTTGCAGGTTCAGTTCTACTCTCCCAGGCAAGAGGACATCAGCGCAGCAGAGCAGCAGTTCAGCAAGGCAACAGTCCAACCGGGCAGCAGCCCAGCAGAGTAGCAGCCCTTTCAGCAGCACAGCGGTCCTTCTTCCTTGCAGAGTCCACATGTTCAGAAGTATACTGAAAAACTGTTGCCTGAGGTCCTTTTTTTATACCCTGATGCCCTCCTTCCAGAAGGTGGGAGAAGCTTCTAGACAGTGGCTCCCAAGTGCATGGAATGTCCTGACCCCCCTGCCCTGGCTTCAAGCTGGCTGCAATGACAATGTGGAGGTGATAGATCCTTTTTGTGAAGGCAGAGCACACACAATTCAGTTGCAAGTGGGGCTGTGCTCAGCTCTACCCCCTCAGCCTGCCAGCAGATGCCCATCAAGGCACACCTAATCTCTCTATTGTGTGACTGTCTGGGAGGAATTCACAAAGTCTAAGTGTCAGCTACACCCAGCCACGTGACCAAAGACAGGTTATAGGGACAAAAGAACTAAGAGCAGAAATATGCCAACTTTCTAAAAGACATAGCACACTTCTGGCTTGCACGCAAACAAAGGCAACATTGAAGATTGGTCTACACTGTTTGAGTTAAGCATAAATGTGGAGTGCATTCCACCATTCTTCCCTTGTAGTTTTACAATTTTGTCCTGCCCTTGTATTGCAACCAGAGACTCAGTTTCTGAATAGGATCATATCACCATTCAGGGAGGCGCCCTGGGAACATGAGGTTACTGCAAAAGGTCATCCTTAAAAGACATGTTTATGTAACAACGACCATTTGAATGTAAAGGACTGGATATTCTCAACATACATTTTTTGTCTTGCATCAGAGAAGTTTAATCTTAAATGTCGATTTTTATTTTCTCAGTTTAATTATATGCATTCATATATGTTTTTTGGCACTTACAGGGCATGGATGAACAGTTTTAACATTAGCACCTTTTATATTTCAGTCAAGTTTATATTTTGATCATTTTTTCATGTGCATTTATATCAGTGGTTTGTTTCTTTAAGAGCTACTCATTTCGATTGCTTTCACCTGGGGAGTGCACCTTTGGGTTTAAAAAGGAGTGGTTGCATTACACACGAAATTCCGTTTATTTGACGCAGATAGTGTGGTGGAGCACAGTGCTGGAGTACTGGGTTTTGAGGTTTCAGTCTGGGGACCACGTGAGTTTTTGATTAAGTTTATGTACCGTATTTAGTTTGGCATGCTTTTTGATTAGTTTTGCTTGGATCAGTTTGCACTTGGTTGAGTTTTTTTCAGCTCGATGTACTTGCATGGAGTTTCTTTGCACAGAGTACGGCATGGGGTAGGGGTAGATGAACTGTATAATTATACGTTTGAGTTTGAGAGAGCACTTCGGGTTCACTATGAATTGAGGCATGTGTTTTTGAAGTTTGTTTCGTTAGTATTAAGCGCACATGTTGTCTCTGCTAGTGTGATCTTTCTATTAAGCACATTTCTCTATTGCGCACGTTTTTTTTCATTAAGCACGTTTCTGATTTCTGTCACCTGATGCAGTGCATGATGGTAGTTGTAGGCTGGGTTTTTCAGACATTAGATTCTTTACGTTTCTTATGGGATGTCTTTATGTTCCAGTGACCCCTGAGGAAGGGCTACTGGCCCGAAATGCATTGGGTTTTTCTGACATCATGGATACCCAGGATAAAAGTGTTTTCTGTCGTGCTGTGGGATAAAGGCCTGGATGGGCATTTCCTATGCATTTGAAGCTCAGAATCACGCTGCCTCTGTACTAAAAAAATGGATTAAAATATATTAAAAAGTTTGAATAAATAAGGATTACCTGGATTAAAATTGGTTTCAAGTTCTGTACTGTTGTGGAGACAGTAATGAACACAGTGCAACATGAAGCTAGTGCGTGACGACGCACCAGATAATTGTGACATATTGATGTGCTATTTGGACATAGCACACTTCTGGCTTTCACGCAAACAAAGGCAACATTGAAGATTGGTCTACACTGTTTGAGTTAAGCATAAATGTGGAGTGCATTCCACCATTCTTCCCTTGTAGTTTTACAATTTTGTCCTGCCGTTGGATTGCACCCAGAGACTCAGTTTATGAATAGGATCATATCACCATTCACGGAGGCGCCCTGGGAACATGAGGTTACTGCAAAAGGTCATCCTTAAAAGACATGTTTATGTAACAACGACCGTTTGAATGTAAAGGACTGGATATTCTCAACATATATTTTTTGTCTTGCATCAGAGAAGTTTAATCTTAAATGTCGATTTTTACTTTCTCAGTTTAATTCCGTTTATTTCACGCAGATAGTGTGGTGGAGCACAGTGCTAGAGAACTGGGTTTTGAGGTTTCAGTCTGGGGACCACGTGAGTTTTTGATTAAGTTTATGTACCGTATTTAGTTTGGCATGCTTCTTGATTAGTTTTGCTTGGATCAGTTTGCACTTGGTTGAGTTTTTTTCAGCTCGATGTACTTGCATGGAGTTTCTTTGCACAGAGTACGGCATGGGGTAGATGAACAGTATAATGATTAGGTTGAGTTGGAGGGAGCACTTCGGGTTCACTTTGAATTGAGGCATGTGTTTTTGAAGTTTGCTTCGTTAGTATTAAGCGCACATGTTGTCTCTGCTAGTGTGATCTTTCTATTAAGCACATTTCTCTATTGAGCACGTTTTTTTTCATTAAGCACGTTTCTGATTTCTGTCACCTGATGCAGTGCATGATGGTAATTGTAGGCTGGGTTTTTCAGACATTAGATTCTTTACGTTTCTTATGACATGTCTTTATGTTCTAGTGACCCCTGAGGAAGGGCTACTGGCCCGAAATGCATTGGGTTTTTCTGACATCATGGATACCCAGGATAAAAGTGTTTGCTGTCGTGCTGTGGGATAAAGGCCTGGATGGGCATTTCCTATGCATTTGAAGCTCAGAATCACGATGCCTCTGTACGAAAAAAATGGATTAAAATATATTGAAAAGTTTGAATAAATAAGGATTACCTGGATTAAGATTGGTTTCAAGTTCTGTACCCTTGTGGAGACAGTAATGAACGCAGTGCAACATGAAGCTGGTGCGTGATGACGCACCAGATAATTGTAACTTTCTAAAAGTGGCATTTTCAAACTTTTAAGAAAAAACCCGACTTTACCATTAAATAGGGCTTTTCATTACAATTTCAAAGACGCCATACATTTCACAGAAAAGTGACCCCTTGCACACCTTTTTATTTAAGAAATGATTCTTTTTCAAGTGTTCTTGTGTTTAAATTATCTTCGCGTGCAGCCCGAGCTTGTGGTCTGCCCCAACGCCACAATTGAAAATCACGACAAGAAATTGGAACGAAACAACGCTCCATCTCGGACGCACAGCTTCTGATCCACCATTACACAAATCCAACGAAAATTATTCCTCTTTAGGTCCATGTTTTATTCATAATTTATCCAAAAAAAATTCAATTTTGATTCCATTTGTTGTTCTATCACATGAGAGACATCATGTATTCAAATGATTCTGATACAACAGATATGCCCATCCGGGCCTTTGTCTGGAGTAGGAAATATGCATACATCATCCTCAGAGATCGATATTATATCCAATGCATTTCGGGCTTTAACATAGCCCTTCGTCAGGGATTCTCTAAAAGTTATAAAACACCAACGTTAGGTTATATAATTTCAATACGTTCAAAATACTACACAATGCATCACGAACTTCATGCCTGCTGTTTAATCATGTCAACATTGTCGGCGTTTTCCCTCTAACCGCGTACCTTCAAGTTTAACAAGCGAATTACCCAAAAGAAGGTTACCCCCAAACCACCAAACTGTCCTTGTCCATCCGCCTCTATGACTATTACTCTATTTTAACATTTCCCCGTGATGTAAACCAGGAACTTTCTCCTTACCTCCGTCAAATAGTCTCCTACATAACAGACTCTTTCCTTCAACAAAACACTAACCCGTTCTCAACGTTCTACTCCCTTTTCAACTATTCAAATGTAATCCCTCCCCTCTTAACCAACCAATGACGTTTACCACCCTTCTCCTCGTTCCTACAATTCCCATCTTCCACCATTTCAACCAACAACTCACTTCTTATTCCCTACTCCCCATGGCGCCAATTTCACCCCTCTATCAAATGTGATACCCTCCCTTGGCAACTCACGCAATTACACCGCCCGCCCACAGATGTCATCTGTTACGTCAACAATGAGTTATAACATTGTGCATTTTAAAACATAAAGAGACAAGTTTGTTAAATGAGACTGTGATTACAATACATCTCTCCTTAGTTCTCTTCTCCCATCCTGTATTGATAATCAGTCTAAACCAAAAACCGGTCGTCGTGGTTTCATAAAAAGCAGTTCGAAAAAGCTCACATTCTTGAGGTGGAGTAGTCTCTCATGTGAATGTACTGTATTAATCCATTTTTTTAAATTATTCGTGGGTGCAACTGGGTCCGGTGGGCAGATAAGTAATACATTTCACAGAAAAGTGACCCCTTGCACACCTTTTTATTTAAGAAATGATTCTTTTTCAAGTGTTCTTGTGTTTAAATTATCTTCGCGTGCACCCCGAGCTTGTGGTCTGCCCCAACGCCACAATTGAAAATCACGACAAGAAATTGGAACGAAACAACGCTCCATCTCGGACGCACAGCTTCTGATCCACCATTACACAAATCCAACGAAAATTATTCCTCTTTAGGTCCATGTTTTATTCATAATTTATCAAACATACATGACATAGCTTCCTGCTCCCAATTGGAAGTTACAGCTTATTAAATGTATAAATGTAGTAGTAATCACAGTATTGAAAAACTTATTTAGGAGTTCTTTACTACCAGGTCATGTAAAACTTAAAAGTACATGTCCAGCCTTTTAATTACAATGTACGCTGCCATATGGGTTACCTACAGCCTACCTTTTGGGTGACTTATGTGTAATAAAAGGGGAGTTTAAGGTTGGCAAGTGGGTTTTCTTGACAAGTCAGCATGGCAGCTTAAAACTGCACTCAGGCTTCCATCACAGGCCTGGGACATGTTTTAAGGGGCTACTTAAGTTGGTGGCACAATAAGTGCTGCAGGCGCACTGGTAGCACTTAATTTACAGGCCCTGGGGATGTGGTATATCACTCTACAAGGGACGCATAACCCAATTTAATGTGCCAATCAGGTGTGCGCAAATCAAACCGTGTTTAAAGGAAAGAACACAAACACTTTAGCACTTGTTAGGAGGGTAAATTGCACTGAGTCCTAAGGCCAACAAAAATGAATTTAAAAAAAAGTGGAGGTTAATATGCAAAAAGTTAGGGGGTGACCCTGCAGAGAAGGCCATGTGCAATTGCCACATTCAAATTAAGAGTGTATGCTTCTCTCTACGACATATTAGACCTAGTGGCGCAATGGAGATATGAAGAGAAAAGACAACAAGTAGGTAGCAAGTCATGCTCTATTGGAGCGATATGATGAGCATATGTGAATATAGCTCTGTAATTCAGATGCATTGGTTACTCCATTTTTATCCTGGTAGTTGGCGGGGTGTATTTAACCTCATGGCAAATTAGATGTAACAGTACCATGGGATTTACCTGGTTGCTCTCACACACCCGGTAGACTGGGGGTCCAAGAAAGACCAACTGAAGGTTAAAATTCAAAGGTGAGAGGTTAGCAGTCCCCATTAGCTGCAGAGGTTATGGTGTTTGGCTACAGGCAGCCTGCCACACCGGAGTATGAGGAGAGGAATGTGTTAAATTCCAAACGAGTCAAATGGGATGTGGAGAGCTACCGGGGTCTAAATGACTACTTGCTAATCTCTTGGCAGACACATGCTTGGTGTGAGGTGTGATCACAGGTATGCCAGTCAGTTCTTTCCCAAGATATGATAACTTGTATATATTTTTCCAAATTTAGGTTGTGAGTATTTTTAAATCCAAACCAAAGTTCTTGTGTCTTTATTGTCTCCTGAGTCTAGTCATTTTGTTTATATTTACATTATATTTATTAATATTTTAATATTACATAATAATTACATACCCTTTTATATTAGAGTCAATAACTGAAACGAGACTGCTGAGAAAAGGGTAACATAATAAATTATAATTAAATTAATTATTACATTTCAAACTAAAAGATTCAAACTTTTTAGTTTCAATCTTTTAAATATGTGGTTCATAACCTTTTGACTTCTGTGGACCCCAACTGAATCATTACTGGAATCTAGGGACCCCTACTGAGCAATTATTGGAAGCCGGAGACCTAGAGCTTAAGCAATTTCTATGATTTAGACCTCAAAACCATACACAAAAATACAAAAACAAGTTTAAACCAATCAAATGCTCAAAAATGTGAATGATTGGTGTAATACACAATCAAATATAGAAAAGTTGTAAAATGTAAATGTTGCTTGTTTGTATATCCTGTATTGATTTTAATTTGATTTTAATTGATGCATTTGAATATTATGTGAAACAGTCACAGACCCCACTGAGTAGGCCTCGCAGACCCCCAGGGGTCCTTAGACCACAGGTTAAGAAACACTGTTTTAGATTTTCAAACGTTTTGTTTTACATTTACAGAGCAGGCTTATTACTTAAACTTTAAATGCTCATCTTGTCTGTTTAGGTTAACATAAACAGGCCACAAAAACAAATATGCTAGGCCTTTCTCATTTTGCATTGACTGCTGAAAACAACACAGCTTTTAAAAGTGCAGTGGAAAGTTTTCTAAGTGCATGTTTTAAAATGGGTCTGAATTTCAAGTCCCATTTTGAGTTGCATTGTGATTGATTGAATTGCCTTTGTGTTTGATGAGGTAGGTTGAGGTTACAATAGGTGCGCATTTGAATAAGCCAGCAATTCTTGTTAATGGAAGAGATTCTCCATCCTTTATTGATACCCCCGCCTACGAGATGCTGATGGACAATGGGTTACTGTGGGAGGGACGGGCGGAAATAGAAGCTAGGAGGCTTAATGTGTTTCGCAATGGTTACTTTTATTTATGGGTTTTGATAACATATGTGTTATAGACGGGGTATCGTATGTCCCTTCTTCTTGCTGTCTCTGGGAGTCCAACAGGTCGTGGCTTAGTCTCTCTCTTCTTTTCTTTTCCAGGTGTCGGATAAGGGAGGGGGAATCCCTCCCCAGGTTGCTCGAGAGAAGACAACAGAAGGACGGTCAGTATCCTGAAGTCGTTTTTGATTATTTAAATACCGTGCACCACACCCAAAAGGTGTTTGAGTGGAAGAGTCAAGCACTTCTTCTTAAGGGAAGAGAGGATGGTGTGGGGTCAGAAGGGTGGGAGGGTAGAGTCTAGCAGCCCTGTTCTTTCATCCATTCATACTGACAGAAGAAGGTAGGGACATGCCAAAAGAGGGAAGAAGAGAAGAGAGCAAAAAAACAACAACAAAACCAAAAAATGTTTACACATCTACTGAAATAGAAATATTAAAACATTGGGGCTGTTTCTTGGTGCCCCTCTTTGGGCCACTTTTCCACTTTTCCATTCTAGGTCTTCCGTGGGCTTTTAATGAGGATTTTCAGGATTTTTGCGAGAAGCTGTCTAGGGTCTATTATCAGACTATCTACTGACGTGCCTATCTTTCTCTCTGTCTTCCGTGCTTGTCTTAAGGTCCCCTGTTTTCTTTTGTTATTCTCTATGCTCTCCCAGTACCAGCATTTACTCGTATTTTTCTTTATCTCATTACTTTTCTTTTTCCTTTCTCTTGCGTGATTACTTTTCTCTTTCTTTCTCTCTATCTCTTTTCTTTTGGTTTAGGGAGATGGAAGACGGTCTGTTCAACCATTATAGCACCGTTTCCTCCCACCCCTTTCCCGTAATTTTCTTTGTCACCCACTCCCGAACAAAACAAAAAGGAAAAAAAAAAACAATCCCGCCCCATTGGGATAAAATATGTGCAGTCGATAACATTAAAAAAAAAATTTCCCGCTGACTCACCACCCTAGCCGCAACTCTCCTGAGTTGCGGCGGTCAATGCGCATATCCTGAGGGGGGGTGCCTACCAGTCCTCGCTCCACTCTTCAGACGACTCTTCGTCTCCTGGTCCGCTCTCCTCCGTGCTTCCTTCTTTCGCCAGTGGTTCGCTTCCCGCTTCGTCCTCGGCGTTTTCCAGTGTTCTCTGGCTCCACCCCTGGACCTCTGACTCCTCTCCTTCCTGTTCCGCGAACAGGCCTTCTTCTTCTCCTCGCTGGCTCCCTGATTGGTGCTTCCCCCGCCAGACTCCTCCTTCCTTCTGTCTGGAAGAGGGCGGAATTCTTTTAACCCTTTTGTTCCTCCTTCGTTCTTGGGACGTTTTCTCGACCCATGTCTGTGAGGTTAACGCGCCAGTTCCCGGTGAGTAAGTGGTGGTTAAACGGCCTACAACAGGCTCTTTCTCACAGCTACATACATGTATATGGCTCAAAGAGTGCAATAGAATTACTGCTTACAATGAAAAAGCTACAGTTTCCTATGTACTGTAAAGTGAAGTTAAAAACATGGAGAATTTGAGGCGTATCATGTTTGCCTAGACCTCCACAGTTTGAAGCCTTAGAAAATGAGAGCACACACAGAAAAGTATTTAAAAACAGATTGGTAAGGCTGTTAACCATTGGATGGATGTGAAATTGTGTTTACAGAAGAAAGCATGGAGACTGGAAGTGTTAGAAACTATGGGTGCTTTTCCTGTTATAACTGATGTAACATACAACAAAAAAAAAAAAGATGACAAAAATGAGGACAAGAAAGAGGCAGGGAAGAATAAGTGTGACTCAGAGGGAAAGGACTGAAGTGAGACCACCTCTGTATAATAAGGCTCATGTGCAGGTGCAGGAGCCAGAGGCAGAAGAGCCAAGTTTAAGGGGAGATGAGGCAGTACCTAGTTCATCTTCACATAGTAAGATGAAAGTGGTGAAGATCAATGCTTTTAATCTCCAAGAAGATTAGGGATTAAAGGTAGAAAGTGGAATTGATAGAGATAAATTTCAAAGTACAATAAAGATGAATTTGAATATTTGGGTGCAGAAGCAGGGAAACATGCTCATCAAGCATTTGAAAAACTTGAGGAGTTGTCCAGATGTAGGTTTGACACAAAAGATAATTTTTAGAATCCTATAAGGCAGGGATATCTGTAAAGGGATTAATGAATCAGAATTCCAAAACTTTGAAGAATACTTTCATAGGATAATAGAGATGGTCATCAAATGGGAAGATCTGACAAAGTTTTCTGAGGAATGGACAGATCCCCTGATGAACCTGAAGAGATAAAAAGAGCAAAAAGAAGAAGAATGTGAATGTGAGTGATTCTGAGTGCAATTTGGTTGCTGAGAAGGGTTTCCATTGAGAGAAGTGCAGATAGGAGCATGTTTGCATATCCCTGGTCGAGAAATAATCTCTATACATTTACAAAGAATTTCCCAAATCTCAGAGAGGAGCCCGAGAAGTTGTATACAGAGGTAGAAGGATTGTAACTATTTTGAAAGTACTTTGGACAGATTTAGATGTTTAATTTTCGATTGTTGTGCCTCGCGATTTCTGGACGGAATGTAGGACCGTAGTATAGTGACCAACAAACGAACCACAGAGAGAAGCTTCTCACAGCTGCTATAGAGATATATAAACCTGTTATTGAGTACTTGAAGACAAAGTTCCCCAGAAACATGTAAAAGGGTCAAAGATTATGAGAGCGACACGTGCATATAATGAGAGATTGATGCAGATTTACAGATAGAATAGTGGTGTCACACATCCCATGAAACGATAAAGTATCAATTAATGATGACTCAAACAAAGTTTTTCCAGAAGGGCGGTCAGGTTAATTTTCAGATGACTGGATCTGGTTTTTGTCTTGGTGCTGGTGTTACTGCACAAGCAAATGGTGTGCAGTTTGTGCACATTGGTAATGGTGGTCCTTGTGGCAGAGGCTTTGTGAAGCAGATTAGGAATGCCCAGTGCCCTATCTGTGAAAAGACTGGCCATTGGAAATTAGATTGTAGGTTTAATTAAAACAGATTTAAAAATGACTCATAAATGGGTTCCCAAATGCAGCAAAATATAAATCAGATGTCACAAAATCGGATGGTGCTGTCAGCAACCCCAGCTCTACTGCCTTGTGTGCAGAACATGCAGAATGCAAGGCAATTCAATGGGAATATGCCTTCGGCTCCATTCAATAAATATAATAATATGCAGGGTTTTAAACACAGTTATAGATTTTAGCAAAAGCCTCCAGTAATTATTGATGATTGTTCAAGATTTTCAGATACATCCAGAGTTTCTACAGGACCAAGTTCAGCACAATGATAGTGTCTGAGGGGGGAGAATGATAGCATGCTATGTGCAGTCCTGGAGGTAGAACAGAATGGGTTTTTGTGGAAGGAGAGGTGAATGGCCATTCAGTATCAACTTTGATTGATACTGGTGCTACCTGCTCCATGGTTAGACTGTTAAAGGTTCCCAAATTAGCCCTATCAGGAAAAGAAGTAAAAGTTGGAGGCATTTAAACAGAGACTAATACATTTTCACCTAATGCTCTAGTAAAAATTGGGCCAATCATGAATAATCACAAATTCATATTTAGTGAGAAGAGTCCAGTTAACTTGCCAAGTAAGGATTTGCTTGTGAAATGAATTTGCGGATAGTGTTCTGAGTCAAACAAAAAATGAAGAATCTGATTTTTTTAAATAAAATCACAAGAGTCAAGTTAAAATGTTCTCAGCTTTTGCAGAGTAAGACTTATCTCCAGATGTACAGCATACTGAAAATAAGAAAGTTTGGGATTTTTAAGGAAAATAGGTTGGATTGATTAAAAGTGCAGAGCCAGTGCAGATCGCTGTGGAACCTAATGCATCCTCGTACTTCTCTGTACAAGTTTACTGATAAGCCGAGGAGGGGATTTCACCTGTCATTGATAACATGACTGACTAAGCAAGGTATTTTAAAAGAAGTATTAGGGAGCCCCGGTAACTCTCTGATTATGGAATTAAAGAAACTAGCGGAAAAAGGAGAATAGTAGAGGACCTGCTCAAAAGGAATGATATTTTTGTTTGTTATCCAGTGGTGCTGAATCCAGCAGCAATATTATTTCAGATACCCGTAGAAGCCGAGTGGTTTACCCTGATCAATTTGTGTTAAGCATTTTTCTGGATTCCTCTACATGAGGATAGTCAGTATCTATTTGCATTCAGATTCAACACTAAAGTTTTGGTTTGGTGTAGGTGCCCACCACGCTTTACAGAAATTCACACAATTTTTTCCCAAATCCTGAAGAAGGATCTGGAAAAATTGAATTTGCCATATGACTCAGTGCTAGGTCAGCATATAGATGATTTGTTAATCAATGTCAAAACAAAAGAAACATTGTAAACAATTCCCTATTGAATCATCTAGCCGAAAATGGGCATAAGGTATCCCCTGCTAAAGTACAAATTGAAAAGGGACTCCAGAAGGTGTCTAAAGAACGCGTTTCTGAGATTCTGAAAATTAATTCACCAACAACACAGAGAAGTGAGGATGTTTCTAGGGATGGTTGGCTACTGTTATCATTGAATTACAAATGTCCCTGATTGCAAAGCCTTTACAGATACTGATGCTTTGGAATAATGAATGTTTGCAAACCTTCCCGGCGGTTGACATAACTTGATTAGTGACCCTGCACCAGAATTGCTAAATTACAAGAAATAATTGTATTTATTCTATCATGAGAGAGAAGGGTGCGCACCTTCAGTCTTCATGCAGCACGAAAGTAGGGCAAAACTACAGATTACACACATTTCGGCTACACTTAATACAGTGGCCTCTATACTCCCAGTTTGCATGAAGAGCGTTGCAGGTACTCCTTTGGCAATTGTGCAAAGTGATACAATTGTGATGGGACACACATTTTTTGTGCTAGTTCTTCATTCACTTGAGAGATTGCTGACTTGAAGCCAATCTCAGCATCTTACAAAAAGATGTTTGACTAACTATGACCCGATCATATTAGCAGCAGAAAACATTTCCATCAATAGCTTCAATATCTTGAATACTGTGATACTTATGCCATTACCTGGGGAGGAATCTGACAACAAAATAGATGAATGTGACCAAGATTGTATTGATGTCACAGAATTATGCACCAAACCAAGACTGTATATATTCAAGATGTTCCGCTCTAATTGGCTGATTTGATTCTTGGATGCGTCTTGTCTGAGTTACCATTATGGAGCTCTTGGAGCAGTATATGCAGTCTGAATAATAAAGTATATTGTGAAAGCTTCATACTTGAGTAATATAACTTCAGCACAGGTGTCAGAATGAATTGTAATTACAAGAGCATGTTGCATAGCCAATGAATTGAGTGTTGCAATCTATACTGATAGCCAGTACGGCTTTGCAGTGGTCCATGAATTTGGCAGTGATGGTCAGAAAGATTTTTTTGACATCCACTGGCACCTTTATAAAGTTTTGGCTATGAGTTCTAGAATTGTGAGAAGCACCACTGTTCCCAAAGAAAGTTGCAGCTGTGAAATTTGCTGCACTCCTGAGTGGAGATGGCATGGTTGCAGCAGGAAATAACAGACGAAGTTGAAAACTTCTGAGCTATTGTGCCTGGTACATTGAGAATAAATGAAACATCAGACGTTGAATAAAAAATCATTTCTTCTCAATGTAAGCTCAGTCATTCAAGTAGTTGAGGGAACTGCAGATGAAGAAAGAAAAGGTAGGAAAAGTAGATTGTTCAAAATATGTGACTGAAGTCTGGACATCCATGGACAAAGATTTGTTTTGCCTGATTCTATGTTGTACAAATGGCGTGGTATCTTCATGGACCTACACATATGGGACATAATGGAATGTTGGCACTCTTTAAGAAATGTTGGTGTATTCCTTGTTTCAGAGTTGTTGCAGATACACTTTGTCAACGATGCATTACAATCCAGCAGATGAATGTAGATAAGAAGCCGAAGGTTATCATGAGCTATACAGGGAGATCAAAAGGACCCTTCACATGATTACAGATATGTTTTTTTGAGATAATACCATGTAGTGAAACTCAGCGAGTTCCGCCCTCCCCTAATCGTTAAGCAGATGAAGATGAAAATGAGACAAATCCGATTGAAGATGAAAGCTTAATATGAGCTGATTGATCTTAAGGTGTGAGAACAGGAAGAAGAGCATTACAAACAGATCTGAATGAGGAAGATTCTGAAAAGCCTGAGACCAGAAGATCAACAAGAGTAAGCATGCCAAACAAGAAGTAAGCAGCAACTGCATGGGCATATCTGACAACGGTTGAACTAAAGGAATGAGACATTTATCTGAGAGAGTATTCATTTCACTTAGACAAACCTTCATGAATAGTCATGAACTGAGAATGATGGTGCTCTACATTAAGTAATTTCCTGATTGAGTACTGAAACTGAATTTTTGAATCACTAAGAAAATGTTTGATTTTTAACTTGATTTTACCATATTGTTCCAACATAATTCTCATAAAGGTCTGGCTTTAGGTGTATGGTTCTGTTGAACGGGGCTCTAATTCTAAGGCTCATACCAAGGCTCAAGTCTTTCTTTGCATTTAACTTGAAAGGGATACCTACTAATGACTAGTGGAATTGCAGTTTCATGAAAGGGTTTCAATGCTTTTGTATCTGACTCAAGTTGTGGCCTCTAGTAACGCCCTGAAAAGCTGTAGCTCTCAAAAAGATTTTGGAACATTTAGCATTTGACTTGAGGCTACCCCTCCTGTTACCTCCAGTAAGTCCCACACCCCCTTCCTCCACCACTCTGCAAACATGCCTCCTGGTACACTACTGGTTGGGGGATGAAGTTCACTTTACTCCTGAGGGACCTTGGGGGCCAAGAAGCCCTCCTGGTACCTCCTGTAAGTCCTACACAGCGGAATTCCTGAGAGCTGGTCAGAGTCTCAGCCCCCATTCTCCACCACTCTGGAACGGGACTACTACTTAGAAATTCACTGAAAAAAAGTTTAGGTTACAGGGACATTATACTTAGGAATTTGCATTTAAAATCATTAGAAATTCACCCTAGCCTAGGTTATGTTCCACACATAAGGCGACAAGTTCAGACATATATGTTGTCTGGGAGATTCACTGCCACTTCCACATTCAAAGTGGTAATGAGGACCTACATGTTGGAGGCCCCATGTTAACGTTGTGCCTCACAGGATCCAAGACAGACGGCGGTGTCGCACTGCATGGTAGGTGGGTACATCTGACCAGTCACAGGCGTTGCCTGATGATTGTCATTGTGGCCGTAGCAGATCAAGGAATGTGTCCGCCTACAGTGGAGCCTGCCTAGGTGTACCAGCCATCACCAATGGAACCGCATTATTCAGCGTCCGCGTTGATTCCAATTGCACAGTAGACGTGTTGAGCCACAGTAGTCACAGCCATAGGCTTACATTGAAAAATGCGACTGCAGCGGTCCAGTGGCTGTGGCGGTGGAATAGGACACGTTACAATGCAAACTTTTACAACGCATGCCTTTACAACGCGGTTTTTACATCGCAACATCCATTACAACGCATGATTTTACAACGCATGCCATCACAACGCATTTTTAGAAACTACACTTACAACGCATTCCATTGCAACGCATACCATTACAACGCATACCATTACAATGCATAATACGTTTAGGGCAACAGTAGTGTAAGATTTGGTTAGTGTAGGGGTAAAAATTACTATTCCCACTCCAGTGAGTGCAACAGTAGGGTAAGTGTTGGATAGTGTAGGGGTAAAAATTACTATTCCCACTCCAGTGAGTGCAACAGTAGGGTAATTGTTGGATAGTGCAGGGGTAAAAATTACTATTCCCACTCCAGTGAGTGCAACAGTAGGGTATGTGTTGGATAGTGTAGGGGTAAAAATTACTATTCCCCATTACTTACCTTATAATGCGTTGTAATGGCATGCGTTGTAGTGACATGCGTTGTAATGGCATGCGTTGTAGTGCCATGCGTTGTAATGGCTGCGATGTAAAGGCAGTTGCGTTGTAATGACTGCGTTGTAAAGGTAGTGCGTTATAATGACTGCGTTGTAATGGTTGTTTCCCGTGGCGGTGTATACCAAAGCCCACATATGTGGCCTACTTATACCTTACGTGTCTGTACACTTCTCACTTGCCATCAGACACTGCTGCTTTATACACTTCCCCATCACCTGCTGCTGTTTGTGTTCTCTGGGAGCAGTCATGTCACGCGTTGTTATGGTGAGATCCCGTCCCTTCACTCCACAGGAGCTAGATACCCTTGTGGACGAGGTCCTTCCCCTCTATGGCAGGCTACATTGCACACCAGAGGTACGGCTAAGTTCCAAATACGCTGATTACACTCTGCTAGACTGCTTACCTACTGTACACATTAGCAACATTATGCCTTAGACTTTCAGCATAATGGCACTTGTATGGATTGCATGGCCCTTACATGCAGCTCACATGGAAAGGCCCATTGGTCCCAGGGCTTTGTGGAGAGGATGCAGCCATTGTCATGTGTGAAGCAGGTTATCTCAAAGTGTGTCACAGGCATATCTAGCTGCATCATTCTAACTCTGGGTACCTATGTTGTGTTGGATAGACACATCATGGTGTTTGTGCATTGGTGTGTCACACCATCTCACCATGAGTAACCTTTGCATACATTCATATTGAGAATGTGATAATGTCAGTCAAATGTACTGTACCAATGTCCACTAAGGCCACATCTGACTGAGCACAACAGTTGCCTGGGAGGTTACGACTCACAGACACCTACTGAGCCCAAATAATCCCTATGTTTAAATATGGAATGGGAAGAGTTTGAACAATCTAATAGTAGTTTAGAAGTAAGTAGTAACAGTTTTTAAGTAATCAGCCGCAGCCAACAGGGAAGAAGGCTTGCCTATGGTAGGAGTAGTGTGAGAAAAGTCATGTGAAAACATTCCAGCTGCTCCACTGATGTTCACAGCAAAAACAATTGCTGCCCAGACCTACTGTAATTTATGATATGTAGCTGGGAAGATGTTGCGTAGTTCCTAAAAATAGATAGGATCTGCGCGTTTAGACAACATAAACTAAGGTACTGGTGTCTAGACAGATTCTGGACACCCCTGAAGGATATGTTAGCCTTTAGACCAGCTAGCTCACAGTGCCACCATAAGCCCCCTAACCTTACAGAGGAGCGAAACGTTTCTGGCAACTATCGAACATGACAACCCTTGACCCTTCAGGGATCGTGGAAACAGTACAGTACTTTTCGCTCAGTCAATCGAGCTCACTTAATCTCAGAGAGATACACAGAATAAACGATGCAGATGTTTTCAATAAGCATTTATTGAACCAGCGTAATTCTAGTATAAAACCTGTATGCTGCAACAATCATTCGACAGAAGCAAATGTAAAAGATTATGAGCACCAACGAGTAAATAGGAGGTAGAATTCTACCATGGTGCTAAAACGGTGATTATATGTAGGCATATAAACATGAAATTAATCAAGAAGACTCCTACGATGCAAACCCTACCTAAGTGTACCTAGCATGTATGTAGGTGTAAAACTAAGAATCCCCTAGGAAAGAGCCAACCCCATTACTTGATGGGAGAGAACGAAGGAGCCCATCTTGGTCTCGAGCTGGACACCGTTCAAGTGATATCAGACCACTGCGTGCTGGAGCTTCTGCGTGCAGGGACCTCAGTGTCTTGTGCCAGTATGGAAGCTTCTCCTCTGAAGATAGCCTCAGGGTTCCTAACACAATCGATATGTTGTGAGTATGATTATGAAAATGAGCCTAAATCAATACCTGCAATTATGCAAAGTAGTTCTTTTGCCCTAGGATGAAGTTGACCATGACTTTTATTCAGAGTATGTTAATCCTGTTATGTACATCATCTGCAGGGGACTTTTCTAAGAATCCTCATGCATAATAAATGAGGCTAGTTTCAAGGAAACCGATCGACATTTATTCAGCACATAACTGGGTAAAAGGTTAGTGCTAGAACCGTTATGCAGAGCAAGGTAGGACAAATGTAGGTGAAAGGTTGTGTAGCTACTTAGGCCTAGGTTGGGGTACATAACAAAGGGAGAAGGCTAATGAGATGTAAGTCCTCATCTGTTAGTCATGGACATTGACCCACTGTGGATATGTCTGTTTGCCACTCATGGCTGACCTTGAACTCTGAGTTACACAATGACTAGCACTTCAATTTTGACATCAGCCCTGGTATGTCGTCTGATTTGTATGACTCTCCTCTATGTGCATCTATGCATTGGGCCCGGCAGTAAAGGTGTCTGAAAGGTTATGCACAGTTTGTGTTCCCTTTAGTATTACCTAAAAGTGTACCCTCTATCATGGTCCCTCCAATCAGCATTGCACCTACTGAGGTTTAGGTCCTCAAGTTAGAAGTGTTTTGGCTCAGTCAGTGATGGACACAATCAGTATTGTATTCCAACATCATATGTGCTAATGGAGGCCTTTACTTGCAACATTTGTGGGGAGCATGTGAGATTGACACATGGGTCATGTCGTACATAGAGTACTATGGAAAGACATCGCCATCAAGGTGTGGGCCCTGGGGGGTCTTTCACAGGCGCAGTGCCCACTGTCGCAAAAGGTCGGACAACCTCCGGTGCTGGGCACAAAGGATTGCTGATATCCAGCTAATGGTGGTCCCCAAGAGCGGCAGGGGAGCACACAGGGCCTTGACCCCCTTCATGGTCCACATACTGGCGGTAATCCGCCCAGACCTTCATGGGGGGTTGAGTGCCCAACAGCAGCAAATAGGGGGTGAGTATTAGCCTGAGTGTGACACTGAGCATGGGCAAGTAACTTTTGACACAGATAGTTTTACAGATTAAATTTTGGAGCTGACTGATGTCCCACTCAACACGAGCGTTATTGCATGTGTTGGTATGGTTGTTTGTGCATAGGGAAGAAGATTGAGCATTAAATCATGTTGGCTGCAACTGAGCTGTGTCCACTTGTACATGTCATAGCACTGTGGCAGATCCACATGACAGCGGGATTTCTTAACTCTTTCTTACATTTTCACATGTCATGTGTGTAGGTGATCCTACACAGGCCACTTGTCATCCTTGTGTCTACAGTGTAGCTGCTCCACTAATGTCTCATGTGATGTTGTACCATATACTTGTGGCGTGACATTAATTATACTTGGGTGCAGTGACTGCGTAACACATCCCCTTGGTATTTGGGAGTGTGCAATACTAAAAGGTTGGTCACATCACTAGTTGCCATCTTATTGGATGTCCACATGCAGCCGGTTGTACCTTTACGTGTGGCACTGTTAGGAGTGCACATGTGGTATTCATTTACAGACATCATAGATGGGTCCCCTATTGTATGCATCTGTCAATTGTGTTTGTCAATGTGTACATGGCTATGTGAATGAGTAATGTGCAGCAGGTATTGTGTGGAAGGATGACCTATGTTATGTTGAGATATTGGTATATGAGTCACACATACCCACATACATTGATCGATGACAACTTGCAGGTAAACACGTAGATGAAATGACACACAAATTTGGGATGTTCCATTGTCTCAGACATAGTTTTATGCCTGACAAACAAGAAACTTCTATGCAGTATGCGAAGAGGGGCATGTGCATGGCTAAACCATTAGTCAGTGGATAGTGACATGCATGTTGGAGGGATATGCTGACAAGTTTGTGTGACGTGTATGTCAGCAGTCAATGCTACATGGCTACAGATGTCACAAATCCCATGAATATACAGTGAGTGATCTGCCCTTGTGTAGACTGATCTGTCAGCTTAATGGATGACCTCCTAGCAATGCCTCTGATACTTCAAGTATCATCCTGTCATTGAATTTTTAAATGTTTAAGGGATGTACTTGCACTCACTTTGCTTTAATAGTGGTATACTTAGGGGGAGCCATGAACAATGGTCATTTTTGCCACTATAACACATCACTTGATACCTATTTGTCTCCATACTACTGCTGTTTACAAAAAGTGACACATATGAAGTCTACTGATGTGCATCTGTGTACAGCATCATCTAGCAGTGGACAGAAGTGTGACAATTACTTTGAAATGGTAGCTGTGTGGAATGGGCACTTCCATTACAATTGTGACATCAGATGGAGATGTTACTCATCCCTAGTAGTAGCACTGCAGTGGTACATGTAGGATGCTTTAAACACCAGACCTTTGGATTGTGGCTGGTCCTGTGTGGATAGGTTGTGATATGTACATGTAGACATGCCATGATATGACTTTATTTAACAATATTATGGTACAAAGGCCTAGGTTGTGAGGGTGATGTTAAGTGTAGCTACACACATGTGAGGTACATGTATACTGTCTCACTGTCTCACACATACAAATGGAGCTGGCAGTGGTCCCGATACCCTGATGTTTGCCTTTGCTAAGGTCATGTGACATAAATGCATGGTCTCATGCCAATGGTACAGATGATGTCCAGACGCTTGTACTACTAGGATGAAACTTACCCAGCCCAAACATCAATGGTACAACCGTGAGTGCAGAAGTGCACGCAAAATTCTTGGTGAGGCGATCAAGTCGGAGAGTGGGGTTAGGGTGAGAATCGCTAGGTTAACATACAAGAAAGCGATTCATAGCGCCAAAAAATCCTGGGACGAGGATAGATGGCAGGAATTAAAGTCCGCCAGCGATAGTAAAAACTCCAAATGGTTCTGGGATGTGGTTAAATGGGGCAGGGGAGGAGTAGCTCAGCCACCGGATAACCATGTTGACCCCGACGCGTGGGTTAATTTTTTCGCCACTCAATACGCCGAGGAAGAAGTTGATGATGGGGTACCATCCTTGATCCACCATTTCTCCTCCGCTACAGTTTTTAACAAGGAAGATGTTAGTCATGCACTAGGGGCACTAACTGGTGGATGACAAGCCCAAATGGTCTATTTACATACTTTTATTTGCTAACGCCATAGACCAAGGAGCAGCCATTCCGCATACCTGGAGGGGGGCGGAGATAATACCCATTTACAAAAAGGGAGACAAATCCTTGCCTAGTAATTATAGACCAATCAGTCTTATAGATTGCATGCAGAAAGTGGTGGCTAGGCTTGTTTTGACCAAGGTCCAGGACTGGATTGATGATATTGCTGCTCTCTCCGCTCTACAGGCATGTTTCAGGGCTCGCATTAGCACCATAGATCAGGTGTTCCACTTTGTTCTCATTTACTGGCGAACAGTCATCCTCGGCAAGGGCAGCATGTATGCTGCCTTTGTCGATCTTAAATCCGCCTTTGACATGGTATCTAGGAACAAATTGTGGGAGGTCCTAAGGGAGATGGGGCTGCCTTCAGATCTGCTCTCCCTAATTGTCCGCCTCCACGAGGACAATTACGCACAAATACGGTGGGGGGCGGCTGGAAATAGGACTGACCCTTTCCCTGTGTGTAAGGGCGTTCGACAGGGATGTGTGCTAGCACCGACTCTGTTTTCTCTTTTTATAAATGGTGTTGCAAACTTTCTTGTTGCCATTCACACTGATGCCCCTGTTTTAACTTGTAGGAAAATTCCCATTCTCATGTTTGCGGATGACACGCCGATAATCTCTAAAACACCTAGTGGATTGCAGCGTGCCCTTAACCGCTACAAAGAGTTCTGCCTTATGAGAGGCCTTAAGATCAACGCAGCAAAGACAAAACTAATGGCATTTAACCAGCATAGATCTTTCAGGGGGAAAATAATGATGGATGGGCTCCCCCTGGAGCAGATGGACGCTTTTGTCTATCTGGGCATCAAACTTCATAAAGACATGAGGTGGAAGCCTCATATTGAAGTTATGGCATTAAAGCATCGACAGCTAGCTGGCACCCTTAGAAAGGAAGTCAAAACCTCACTGACGAAGCCTATTAGCCCGGCTCTTCAAATTTATGATAGTAAAGTGGTGAGCTCAGTCCTCTACGGGGCGGAGCTGTGGGGATTAGAAAACCTGAACCAGCTCACACTAGCAGAGAACGCGTTTTTACGCGCAATCACTAGCCTCCCACAGAGCACACCCACCCTCCCTTTAAGAAATGATCTGGGTAGGAAAGCTCTAAAGGACCATGCTAGGCTTCGCCCGATTCTATACTGGCAACGACTATGGGTAACGCAGGAATTGTCAGTATATACTGAGGGCTTAAGGGATGTTATTAATTTAGATCAATTTCATAAGATAAGCTGGCTGTGAGATTTGAGAGACACGTTTTATAAAATGGGTCTATCACACTTGTGGGATCTCCCCTCCACTTCGATATTCCCCTAAAAAAAAATCATTAAAGAGATTTACTGGGAAATGGTCGCACACGAAGAACTTAGATCATATGACCCATCTTCACTCACGGGGCTCTTTTTACAAATCAAACCATGCCCGAGCCAAGAGCTATACTGGGACATAATCACAAAGCCTTTGGATCGGAAACGTAACTTCCAATTTAGATCCGGCACATTGCCGTTGAAGTCTTTCTCATCCAAATGGTCCTGTACCGGGGACAATGCATGCCCTGTTTGCATTAAACAGGTAGAATCATATTCTCATGTGCTCTTTGCCTGCCCTGCTTACGCGAGCCCGCGGAAAGTTTGGCTGGCCCAGCTCTGTAAGAATATGGGCACACGTTTACATAAAGTAGCCCTGCGAATTTTACGCTCCGATTCATCTCCCAGGTATGCAATTCCTGTGGCCAAGTTTTTAAGGTGGATGTGGCACCTCCGCTCTAAATTAGCTAGGGCTAGCAGTTGTCCCCAATGAAACCATCTACTATCCAACACGAATATGGGGGCAAATTAGGCAAAGTGGGTTTATTCAAGCCCAATCCTGGTGCATGAGATCGATTTCATTCAATGTGTTATTTCTTAGTTTTGTTCTAGTACGTAATTTTTCAAAAGATGGCACTGTCTGCTTTCTGGCACAAATGTACTGATTTTAGATTTTAACTGTGATCTTAAATTTTGTATTGCGGAGCTATTTTAATCCATTTGTTTTATCTGTATGTGCTTTTATGACTTGCTCAGTCGAATAAAGCTATCTTGATGATGATGCTATCTGTTACTCTTGTGCTCCACAAGAGGACTTATATTGTAGATTGGGGGGTGTACTGTCACATCAGCCTGTCTGATGTACATGAGTAGCTAACTTCCACGCCTGTCACCTGTACCTCTGTGAGTGGCATTTGTCACACACTGTGACATTGTCGATCCTTGTCACATAGCACTATGACTTGCTTTCTGAAACTACAACTTATTTGGCATCAACAGTTGAGAAGGAGAGTTGTCTTTTCCCAATAGTAGCTACTTGCATCAGTTGCTGCAGAGCTTACTCTGACTTACTGCAATTGACTTTTGGTGATATTGCATTTCTGTCCTGCCAACAGTGGGGATGGAGTGTTGTCACTGTCTTAGTTGTACCATATGTGGCAGTATGAGGTGCTACAGGTGCATATTTGCGTATTTTCATACCTTCAGTGTGTGTGAAATATGTAAGGTGTGTTGGGGACCGTATGAGCATCTGCTTAGTCGACCTACAGGGACTGACGACAGACATACCCAGGGACACTTCAAAACATGATTCCCAAGTCCCACTACTCAGTGTTTTCTCAAAGGTCCCTCAGGCCACCTAGCCCTTGCAGTGGGTAGATTCTACCTGGTGGGGTCTGCGAGCAAGGCGTGCCAAATGTATTTGTCACCATGTCGTATGACAGCTTTGATGTCCATCTGTAAATGTCTTAGGGTATCACCTGACATGCATTTTTAAGCTTCTGTAATTGGTACATGGTCTCTGCTACAAATGGCATCACACATGGGCTATTCCAGGAATCTGTCCTTCATGATGTGTTGTGAGTTGCCTGGGAAGAATGTTTATAACATATGGCATAGTTGTGTATATTGGAAGTGATTATGTTCATAGGTAATGAGACTTTGGGTGTGTTCTGATGAGGCTCTTGGGAGTGACATCACAAGTACTGCAGGGTGTTACTGCTACTGACGTCCGTTGTGTTGTTATGAATCCAGAAGGTAATGGCTGGTATGGAGAGCCCTATGTATATCAGCCTAACCGCCATAAACGTATTACAGGTGAGACAACCGGCACTGCATGACCACGTGACAGGCCTGAATCCCACTCATATGCACCTTCACTACTTATCAAGGTGTCCCTGCGTGATAACTGAGACATATATTAGTGATATGCACACAAACATGCAGACAAGAGTGTGCCCCTGCTCTTGGATGGGGGCTCATGGGTTACCACGGGATCTCAGTGGAGGGATCGATAGGTCACTTACCAGCAGTTGTGTGCACGACGTTGCCGATTTTCATCATCATTGAACAGGTACAGCAGCGGCAGGACCTGTAATGCTGGATCCATGACGACACAGGGAGTGGGATGTGTGAAGGTGCATTGTGCCCTTAGGTGCCTCCTTTTCTGCCAACTCGAGCGATGTGGTTGGACCGCCTCGGCTGCCTCGTCGGAAACGTGCATCGTAATTGGGCAGTCCAATCGACCGCTGTTCGTCTCTCCGATTAGGTCCGATGAGTCTTTCAGACACCTCTGCGGTAGGCTTTTCTTGTCGGAGTTGGATGAACTGCAGAGTTCAGCTTTCAGTGCATTCACATGCATCGTAATACGTCTGTCAGTGCGACCGCTTCCAACGTGACCGCGGCCGTTCGTCCGACTCCGACAGGATAGCGGAAGCTGCTTCGACTGGCATCGTAATGAGTTTAGGCCTATTTTAGTTACAAATTGGTATAGTCTAAGTTCCTGGTAGCTTTGTTTTTTTTGTATAGCTTTCACAGCAGTTTGTGTAGGGTTGGTTGTGTTCTTCCTAATGTGGATTGGAAGGCATTATGCCATCCTTCCACTGCGTGTTGGTTTTAGCTTGTTGGGCTAGGGTACTGTCATACACATTCCACCATGGAATGTGGAATTTTGGTTGCCATCTGTGTCCTGATCTGTGTAGTCTACCTACCCATGTGTCTTCGAAATAGTCATGTTGGGGAGTTAATTTTGTTTCTTTGCTTGGTAGAAGGGACTTTCTATTAGTAGGCTGTAGTGGTTTGCTAATTCAGTTATGGTAACATAGGCTAGGGCTATTACATTTTGTTATTTGATATGCAAAATTACTATTTGTTGCATGTTCTACACTTAAGGTAGACTTTTGTAAATGGTGCTATATATTTTTATTAAAGTGATGGCAGCATCCTTGTATTGCTGTGTGGGGGTACATTTTTAAAATAGCTTGTATCATTTCTTGTTCGAAGTCAATGATTATTTTTGGGGGTAGTAATTATTAGTTTGTTCTTTAATTAGTGTTAGGAGCTCTATATAAGTTGTAGATTGTTAATTAGGTAGTAATGTGTATATAAAAGGGATATTGGTGTTGTGGTATTCCCCATGGATGGTGTATGGTTGGTTAAATGGTTTGGGACATATTTTTAATGTCCCATCCATTATCCATGTTTCGCATTGTCACAGTTTTTGTATATTAGTAGGGGTGGCAAAGACAATACTTCTTTTTTCATTACTTTTGTTGTCATAAAAAGGGAATTGTTCTTTTTTATGTGTAATTGTGAATTCAGGTAGGATTTCTACTTCTCTAAATGTTTTTGGGGCTTGTGGTGTTTGGTGGATTTCTTGGTTCGGGCTATTAGGCGTTTTAGTGTTGGGATGGCAGGTAACTAGCCAGTTACGTGCTCTGGAACATGGGTTAAGATATTTTTTAATATTTCAGTACTTGATTGTTGGGAGCTAGTGCTTGCTTCTTTAATATTTTCTAAAATGTCTCTGACTCCTATTTCAGTGACATTGGGGGGTGGTTATGTTCCTATTACATTTATCACTGTAGTTTCCCTAGTTGTTGCCCTCCCATAGCAGGAATCAGAGTAGCATATGGTACATTTCCAATGAATATGATTAGATGACGTTCTTTCCTGACTGTAAGTATAGCCCATGTAAAAGAGCAAAAGTTTCCCTTTTGAGAGCACATGAGCTTTTGCCCTTTCTGTCATTTTCTGGGTTATACTGTAAATGTATATATAAATTAGTTAAATGTAATGGCTATATTTTCACTGTTACATTTTTATTTCCTTAAATGGCATATATGCTGTGCTTGTATTTTCTTTTATTTCTTCAATGTTATTTGTTGTTTTTTCCTGTTTTCACGTTGTCGTTTGGACCTGTTGTGGGGGGTGTATTTATAATTCAGAGTTAAATGTTATTTAGGTTTAGTTTAGTTAAGAGTAGTTAGCATTCAATTGCTTTTCTTTTTTCAAGTTTATTTAAATTAATAATTACTATTTTAGTTGGATATTTCTGTTTATTTAATGTAGTTTGATTCTTTGCAGTTGGTGAAGAGTGTAGAAGGGAGGGAAAAGTTGGAAAATGCTTATTAGTTTTGTTTGTTAGGACATTTTATTTTTAAGATTAGTTAGCTAAATTTCAAAATTAATTAGCAGTCATACTTATTTTGTTTTATAGATGTTTAGTTTAATTTCTTGTGTCTGTAATATGTTTTTGGTTAATGTTGCACACACACTTACCTCAGACTGGGCTGAGGATGGGAACTAGAGGCACGGGGCCAAAGGGCAAGCCAGCCTCCAATCTTATATGCAAACACAAAAAGGCTGCCCCTCACGTGGGTTCCTACAGTTTCCTACAGAATTATGCTGAGATGCAACACCAGTGGGGGCATCTCATAAAAAGTTTCGGACTGGCCTCACACACCGCCCGGTGTCATGCTTCATCATAGGCTGTCCTCGCCCTCTAAAAACTTCGTTTGATAGAGGGCGGGCATACACCTGGAGACAGGGATGCACTTCTACAACTAAGTGATGGCCGTGTGAAAGTGAAAGGTGATTTAAAAACCATCACACCTGGGTTTATCCCTTTTGCCTCTAATGCAAAAAGGAGCTGCTAATCTGGGGACGGGGATAAAAGATAAATAAAATAAAATCGCCCGTCTGGTGTAGTACCACTGTGACAGATTCCTGAAATACTATCCTCTATACTCCATGGGAGGGCGAGGGTGGGAGGGCCTACTTGTGACTTTTGTCTGACTTCAGCGCTCCCATCAGTTCTCTCTACAGGCGTCCTCTCGGTCTCCCCGTCGACAAAAGTCACAAGTAGGCCCTCCCACCCTCGCCCTCCCATGGAGTATAGAGGATAGTATTTCAGGAATCTGTCACAGTGGTACTACTTATCTTTTATCCCCGTCCCCAGATTAGCAGCTCCTTTTTGCATTAGAGGCAAAAAGGATAAACCCATTTGGTCCTGACGAATGCGACGTACCCTACGCGGACACTAACGCAGAAACATGTTGACCACACTTAATACGGTGAAGGGAGAATAATGTCCCAGATCACCGTACACCTATTTTAATACCATACATCTGTTCCCTGAATAAAACACAGTTGAGTGACAGGTGTGATGGTTTTTAAATCACCTTTCACTTTCACACGGCCATCACTTAGTTGTAGAAGTGCATCCCTGTCTCCAGGTGTATGCCCGCCCTCTATCAAACGAAGTTTTTAGAGGGCGAGGACAGCCTATGATGAAGCATGACACCGGGCGGTGTGTGAGGCCAGTCCGAAACTTTTTATGAGATGCCCCCACTGGTGTTGCATCTCAGCATAATTCTGTAGGAAACTGTAGGAACCCACGTGAGGGGCAGCCTTTGGTTAATGTTGCACAGGTTGTTTTCTCTGCAGCATTTCTCTTTGGTTAGGTTTGTTACTTTAAGGTGTTTAAATCTGTAGAAACAAGAAAAAGATGGACATGTGTTTATTTATTTAATCTGGCACATTTTACTTGTTTTAAGTTTAGTAAGAGTATTGTTTAGATATATTAGGTATTGTACTTACTTTGTATATAGGTTGTTAGGTTTTAAAGGTCTTCAGTTGGGGGGGCTATCTGGCAGCGTTTCATCCTTTTCCAAACTTTGTAGGTTGTGAGGTCATTTTTGTTAATTAATTGGCTTCCTTTATACTGTTATTTTAATTAGTTGATCATTTCTATTGGTTTTTGTTGTTTATGCTTTTATTTCCTTGGCTGTTATAGCGTCTGTTTAATTATTTTGGCAGTTATGTGTGTGTTTAGAAAAGTCATCTTTTATTTATTTGAAGGCGTATTTCATATCAAATGCATATATGTTAAGAAATATACATGTTTCAATATGTTTAAAAATTAGTTAATTGCAGTTAATATATGTTTAGTAATTTTTTAGGTATAGTAAATATTATTTGTGAAATGGTTTTTAATTTATATTTAATAAATATCAATGTTATTTGTATATTTCTTAATAATTTATATTTTATAAATATAATTTTTAATTTACAAATATGCATATTTTTTATTTTGCTGAATTGATATTATTTTATATATGGTATGTTTTAGTAGGTTTCTATATATATTTTAATGTGCGTTTTTTATGTTTAGATATTTATGCAATTTGTTTAAGCAATATTTATGTTGTCGATATTGTGAGTTTCGATATTTTTGTTAATTTGTATGTTTATTTAATGTTTGCGATATTTTTGTTAATGATATTTTTGTCATCGATATTAGTTATATCGATTTTTCTTACAATTTTTTTATCGATGTTTTTGTATTTTTAATGGTAAGTATATGTAATTGATATTTTTGTATGCGATATGAGTGTCGATATTTTTGTAGTTCAGTTCAGTTCATAAACTTGGTAAACCATAAAAGTCACACACACACAAAAATACAAGATATTTAAAATGCATGAAAACATAAAACTAACCATGAGCAGCTAGCCCAAGTACAAATCATGAATAAAACATTATCAATTATCAGCTGCATCAAGACAATTTTTCTTTTCAAAATGCAATACCGGACCCCACCAATAAAACAATTGTTTTTCAAAGTGCATAGTGCCATTTGTTAGTGCAAAGCTTCCCCGGAAACAGTAAACAACAGTATGTAAACAGGGCATGTAAACATTTAAAGGAGTGCATAATAACTTTTCACAGAAACGAACAGGTTTCAGTCAAGTGTAGTTCATTTTCCTATTGTCATTGACTTTCAGGTGAAATTTGGGGTTCAGCCAGTAAATACTACCTTAATGACAATCATTCTTAAAGTGCAATAGTGCTGTTTTAACAGCGCCAGAAAAATTTAAATATGAAATATAAAATCCTACAACGGATGCAGGTGATCATTTTAAAACAATCTCAGGGGGTAAAAAAAAAAACATCTTGAATAAAAGAGACCCATTATTTTCCAACTAACCTCCTTAAGCGAATTGCAGCAGAAACAAATCTATATATCATTTCGCAAATTTATTCAGATTGGAGTAGTTGGAGATAAAACAGCACTGGCCTACATTTTTTGATGTTCAGAACACTCAGGAGTGGTAAAATGTATCCCCTGCGTGGTTTATTGTATAACTTGCAGAAGAAAAGAAAGTGCAGCATGGTCTGGCTTGAATTACAATCACAGGGGCATGGATCCAGATGGGCCTCGTGATATGTTTGACTAGGATACGAGACCAATAAATAGGCAATGTCGAATCTGAATCTAGTAAGATAAAAAAAATTAAGATGGCTAAAAGGGTACAAAAGATATGGCTCAATTCCTTAAGTGGTAATCAGGGGTAAATAATCAGCTACCTGCTTTTTACTGCGCTCCTTATATTCTCTATGATCTCCTAAAATATTTAGAAAATCTCTTTTTAGTTGGGGTTTTGTGACAGAGGTAATAAGCTTAGGGTTTGTGAAGAAATCCTGCCTCCCCATGCGAGTCAGCTGGGTCTTCACGTAGCTGAGCCAGGGTATTTTGTGAGCATGGTCGCAGTTAAACAATCTTGAATTATTTACCGGTTGAGGGCCGGTTCTTCATTTACCCAAATCGAGCGCCATAACATGATGGGGGCACTTTGTATACGGTCCGCCAATGGGGTTAGCCCCGTTCCCGATGGCAAATAATAGAAGGCAAGCTGGGGGCTGGCCAATAATCTTCTGAGAAATACATTTTCCGTTCTATGTAGGGTGGGCGAATTGCAGTAACCCCACACCCCAGCTCCGTGCAAAATCACATCAGAGCATCGGGCGGTGTAGATATTAATGAGGGACTTGGTCGGTCTACCGCCGAGTTTCCTAGAAAACCTAAATAGGGCCTCGAGCGTTCTATCGAAACTCCTCTTCTTGACCTCTAAGAGGTGGGCCCATGAACCTTTTTGATCAAATGGAGTGCCTAGGTATCAGAAAGTTGACACCTGGGATAATTTTTCATTATTAATAAAACAGGGTCTCATTTTGCGATTGACTTTCCCCACCACCATGACCTGTGACTTAGCGGTGTTGGTCTGCAGGCCCAGCTCGCTCATAAATTCATTGAATCTGTTGAGGAGGGTCTGCAGGCCCACACCTGTTCTTGAGGTCAGTACACAGTCATCTGCATATAATAGTGCAGTGAGGTTTCTCCACCGCACCCGTGGCACATCGATCGCCCCTTCATTTAAGAAACTCTCCAAATCATTTACATATAACCAAAACAGGAAGGGGGCTAACACACACCCCTGTCTGACACCACTATTCATTTTAATTGGGGCTGATAATTCTCCATCCGCCACTTAACTTACTCTGCCCATAACATCCTGATGCATTTGCGCTAAAAAATGGACCACGGGGGCATCTATCCCCATACCTAACATCTTTTGCCATAATTTCCCTCTCATCACACAATCGAAGGCCGATGTCAGGTTTATGAAGCCCAAGTAAAGATTGGTGTTTTTTGCCATGGTGTATTTGCTGATTACCAAGTGAAGGTTGAGGCATTGCTCCACTGTGCCCAGGCCCCTTCTAAAACCATATTGGATGTCTGAGAATTTCCCCTTTTCTGCTATCCAACTTTCAAGGCGGTCAAGTAAAACCCTGCCCATCAACTTACATGTGGTGTCAATCAGTAATATTGAGCGGTAACATTTGGGGTTCGACCTATCTCCCTTTTTGAAAATAGGGACAATTATTGCTGTTGACCAGGATTCTGGGGGACCCATGACTGTAAAGCAGCATAAAATGTGGGTTAAAATTGGGAGCCAAAGGCCAGGCTTTGTCAGGAAAAGATCGTCCAGCATGCCATCGGGACCGGCAGCCTTGTTTTTCTTTGTCAGGCCTAAAGCCTTTGTAACTTCCTTGATTGTCGGTGGGTCTCATTTTCTCGCAGCCCCTTTTGTGTAATTGTCGCATTCTATAGTGCCAGTCGGGTCCCCCCCGTGGTTATAAATTGCCTGAAAATAATCAACCCACTTGTTTGAGGGGAGTGTGACATCGGTGGTGCTATTATGGTTATCTTGAAAAAAGGGGGCATTGATGGTCTTCCATAACAGACTACTATTTTTAGTGATGCTCGCTTCGTATAGCCTCTCCCATGCCTCCTTCCTGACAGTCTCCCTGCGATTTGCAAGAGTCTTTTTATACTGGCATCTACAAGCTCTCCCCCATACTGAATCTCTGGGCTTTTGTTTTAAAGCTTCGGTGAGCTTGTTATGGCTCCTTGTACAATCATTATTGAACCACTTAAACTGTTTGCGGGCCGTAGGCCTTCTGTCACATTTTAGAATTTCATTTAAAGTTATAGAAATGTCTGTGAACGCTGCTAGCTTGGTCTTTGGATTTAGTTCATCTTCGAGACAAGTCAAGAATTGTGACCTATTTTTTTCGAAAAGTTTTCCCAAAACCACCTAAGGGATCATGGATGCCCATTTACACATGAGACCCATATTTTTATGATGGATTAAGTGAGGCGCTACTAGGGGCAGATTCTTGGTTTGTATTTCAAAGTGAATCACTAGAGGAAAGTGGTCGCTAAAAGGTACTTTTAAAATTGAAAACTTTACCGACTTGGGCTTATAATATCAGAAAGGGCAATAAAATCAATAAGACTACCCTGACCACAACTAGTATGCGTAATCTCCTCCTGCCCAGCCCCGAAGTCAGGTCTAGAGTTAAAAAAAGAGAAAATTTAGATAAAATAGAGTTAAATACATTGCCACAGGAAGTGTGTTTCAAAATGGCTTTGGCCCTCAGAGAAGTCTTCCATGTGGGTGCAAACGGAAACCTGTGATAATGTGCAAAGTCTGCAGTTAAAATCCCCGCCCCATAATATTATATAATCTGTGTTCAGATCCATGATGTGTTTACCTAATAATGTTTCAAGGCTAGCCGCTATTTCTGTATTAAAAGGAATAAAATTGTTATGATAAAAATGTACAATTATGAGTGTGACATTTAGTTCATATATGACAATAATAAATTGAAAGTGCGGAGTGTCCAGGTTAGAAGAGCGTATTTTGTTGCCCAGAGTTGTTGTTATTAAAGTGAGCAAGCCACCTCGGTCATGTCATCCACATGAGCGGACAGCTGGTGTATCGATAGATATAAAACCATTGATGTATATCTTCTCGCGGGCCCACGTCTCTTGAAGACAGATAATGTCATAGCCTTTTATAAAATCTAACCAGTCATAATTTTTCACCTTGGACGCAAGCCCAGCTACATTCTAGAACAGGCAACTGAATGTATTGCCCTCTTGCGTGATGAGACCAGACTCTCTGGCCACGGGACTATTGATACAATTGGGTAAAGCCTGTGTGACCTTCTCTTTTATGTTATCTGTGACCATACAGGGGGATGCCAGGGCCAAGGGAGTGGCCACATATGCCTGTATTATTGCTCTCCCATCCTTGTTAGCATGAGCTTCAACCAGGGCAGTCCCCTGTTTATGTAGTCAATCGATTTTGCTCAAGGGGTGAGAAGTGGATGTAAGTTGGAATGGCAGGTCGCTCCGGGACACCCCCATTAACAGAAAACAGCTGCGGGAGGGTTTGCTTAATGGGCCTGTAGAAGTATCCCAAGGGTACTGCCTCAATCCCTCCCGTCGGGAGCAGTTGGGATGCTCTATCCAGAAGACAGCCTACCATGCGCTTATTCCTAAAATTGACCACAATACAATCACCAGGTGTCTCTTTTGGATGATGGCCTACCCAAGACACACGTTGAACGTTATTTATACTCCCGTAGAGTTCTTCACAACTAAAACAGTGTGTGGTTTTATGGAGCCAGTGGACAACCTTGTTTTTTCATTGGCAGTGCTCTTCGGCTAGGGGGGAAGGGAGGACCTTCTTTAAAACTATTTCTAGCGGTGTTGCCTCCAGGGGGAGTTGCAGATTTCTTTGGGGTCTTAAACATGCTACTTAATGATTTGCAGCAGCTAGATGTTTTTTAGATGGAAAGTCAAGACCATTTCTGGGCCTCCTCGGCGGGCCTGATTGTACCCTGGGTAGGCACACTGTTGAATTGAACTGGGCAGTGCGGGTATAATTATTTTTCCTGCCATCCTCTTCTATGCGGCCCTCGCCTGATACCCCCTGGTTGAGGCCTGCCGTGGTTGTGATAGAATCCTCTGAGCTTTGCCTGTGCTACACCGGACTTTTAAAGGTGCTCAAGACAGTGCTCAAAATTGATCCAATCAAGATTTTTAGGGAAGCGTCAATACTGTTAAGGACAGCCAGAACTGGTTCAAGGCACACTTTTAGCGATTTTTTCAGGAGCTCTGAGAGGTTGGCTTGTGTTAGACCTCCCTGTGTGGTTTCATTGACTGGCTCAGTCCTAGGCGGCAAATGTAAAAATAATTACTTGGGCAACTGTTGAAAAAATGGGCAAACAAATTAAAAAATTAAAACCCAGATCCAGATCTATATCAAAAACAATTTAATAGTATTAAAAAAGGCAAGTTATACAAAAAACATGATTAATGTACATTAAATAATTACATAATCCAAAATACATTCTTAATAGTTATGTTTTTAAAAGAGCGATATATTACTCCATCTGAGAAATGATAGAACAAGCCTAAATATGCAATCACACTTCCACATTCATCCTTCTGGGATGGGTACAGTGGGTTTGTAAATTGTTATGGAGAACAAACCTATGGGCTATACAAATCCATCTTCATTTTTCTACTAGACAATGATATGTATTGATTAACTTTCTCATGGATTGGATTACAGTGGCCCAATTGGGATCTCATTTACGTCGTTTTATATCTCTGGCCAAATGTTCTGAATTTACATGGCTTGTCACAATCAGATGGGGTAACTTCAATTCCGCTCGACTAATGAAATTGAAACATGTGCAAATACAGCATAGCTAGTAGATTTTGACCAATAGTGAACTACGCGCGTTTCGGCTCTACAGCCTTCATCAGGAAGCCATGATGAATAACACCTACGAAATAATTATACAAAAAGATCTGGGTTAGGGTACCAATGCCCTATATAAAACAGTAAAATAAATTGAAAAAATTAGTCGGCGTATCACAAGAGGACATAGAGAGCCATGATTTGTAAACTACGGAAAAATATCCTTAAGAATGAGTGAGGATACAGATGGCCCACAGAAAGATTAGCCAAACCAAGTGCGTGAAGCCAGGGTGCATGATCCCATGACACCCAACGCTTATAAGTTGTAGTTTTTGATCACATGCAACATATCCGTAAAAGGATGGTCCACGTCCCAGAAAAACTTCACCAAATGATTGTGGAAAAGGGTAGAGAGAATCCCATGCAAACAACACAAGTATAAAAGGTAAGGGTATCTCAAAAAAAGAGAGAATAGAAGTGAGCAGATCATGAAGAAAGCTTCGTGATAAAAAAATTTTAAACATTCTTTTTATTGAATCGAAAAACAAACTTCAGACAAAGGCTTTCTGATAAAATTAAGCGGAATACAGCAAACGCAAAGACTGTCAATGGCTACATAAGAACAGCCTGGGTGGTATACCGGTATGGCAAAAGTTACCTTAATTAATGCACAATATAATATTGTGGAGTAGATAAGGAATGCCAGCCCCTCTCTGTCT
This sequence comes from Calotriton arnoldi, assembly GCA_963921515.1. NCBI lineage: Eukaryota > Metazoa > Chordata > Amphibia > Caudata > Salamandridae > Calotriton > Calotriton arnoldi. Next base: position 324,644 of record CAWUFW010014513.1, on the reverse strand, counting down.
GAACGCGTTCTAAAGTAAACAGAGATAAAAATAAACATGATGTTGGATGTACAAGGTGAGCTGACTTGAAATGATAACACCTCCCCTAGACAATGCAAGTGTGGCCCAAGTGTTTACTTACATGTCGTTCTATTCGGTAAGGAATGTTCGAAACGGGGTGTCTTTCTGAACTAAAAACACAAAAATAAATAGCACGTCTGTTAAGACCTGTCAGGCCGGGTGGATACATCCCTGCATAGTGATAAATATTAATGGCGCTTACCTATGTGTAGGTACTGCACTATGGCCATGTATTTCTGGCCAAAGGCGTCTCAGGCGATTAAATCGTCGGTGCGCGGTCCCTGCATGGGATGGCGTATCGTCCCAATAATGCCGGTTCAAAGCACCGCACTCCGAATAAAAATTGACCCTCAAGCGGTATAGATGGGTCTCAGAAAAACGCGGGACGTACCCCCGATGTGGGTCCCGCTGTTAGCAGATTGGGCAGACTCCACAAGTGCCCAATTAGTGCTCCGCCAACTCGAGGTGGCCCCGTGGCTCAGTAGCGCGGGATGTACTAACGTGTGAAATTTAAATAGAAACGCCATGGTCCATGCCTTTCCTTATCGCATAGGGTACCGGTGTGTAGCATACTGTCGACATGGAAAGTAGACTACGAAATAGCCCACAGAACCATGTTGGCCATGTTGCACAGGGTATAAGGAGGTAATAAACGGTGCCTGAACGTGACAGACCATCTACCTGACTAAATGGACAGACATCCACGATATATACTGATACAAAAAATCACGAATATGTGTACCTATGGCCGTTCCGCCTGGAAATCAAGATCTATGAAAAACTCAACTGAAGGCCTGATAAGTGAAACAAACTAGAAATGTATTGGCCATCTTAAAGAGGGTATGAATATGGATGGAACAGTATGCAGGGTCAAAGAGGCATACTTCTACCATGACTGACAATTTAAAGTCAGACATATGTCAAAATAAAAAATGAGAAGATGGAAAAACTATATAATAAATTTCAGTGCCTGAACCAGGTATCTGTGTGGAATGCAGTAACGGCACGCGGAGAGAGAGCGAATTAGGATTTATATTTAATCACCTGATATCAGGGAAATTCGCTATTTATACCTTTATTGTAGGTGTCTAATGAAAAAATCCAGTAGACCTCTCTCCGTTTTCTGATCTCTGCACTGCGACTTCCCGCATTAATGTGAATTTTCTCCACAATTAGCCATTTTATGTCATTGGTGTTATGTTGTGCCTCAATGTAATGTTTAACCAAAGGTGCACTGCATTTCTTGGTGCGAATGGCTGACCGATGTTCTGTCAGTCTCGTTGCCATGGTGTGCGAGGTTTCCCCTACTTAACCCAAATGGCATGGGCACAGTAGTAAGTATACAATGTTGCTGGTCTTACAATTGGTAAGGGTTTTCACTGCTATATCAACACTGTTGATGCTGTAGTCGTGGTTTCAATCGCAAATTGGCACGCTGTGCATGACATACATTTGTAGTTTCCTATAGGAGATGAATTACCTGTTATGGTGGTCTGGATAGCAGGTTTCTGTGGAGTCATGCGAGATCTCACCACTAAGGGGCCGATTCCGATCTCGGCCGGTAGGGCTCCGAATCGGATTCGGCTTAACCGGATCCGATTCGGAGCCCTATTTCCCGACTGATTCGTACGCTCGTCCGGGCGAGCGAGTACGATGCGTATTCGCCGACCGACTCGTCCGGGCGTCCCGACCGCTCCGACCGACTCGATCCCGGGTCGAACCGCACCGACCGACTCGCACGGACACGACTCGCACCGCGCAATGGAGACGTTCCCCGGCCGGGTAAGTACGATGCGCGCCGCGAGCAGTCCGACCGAGCCGCGCACTCCGGCTCGAAAGAGCTGTCGGAGCCGTACTTTGGGGGTCCGTGTCGGACCCCCCTGTATGCGTAGCCGCGCGAGTCGCACACAGGGGGACCCATGGGTCCCCCTACCTGTGCGTGTACGGCGCGAATCGCTCGCCGCGTACACGCTGTAGGGGGCGCACTTGTCCGCATCGCACCCATTGAGTCAATGGGAGCCCGCGTACGCGTTGTACAACAGGCTCCCATTGACTTCAATGGGAGTCCGACCGACTCGAGTCCGATGGCATACGTGCGCATCGTACTCGTTCAGTCGGACTGCACGGGTCCGATTCGGTCGGAAATCTCTCCGGGTCCGGCTCGGTCGGAGAGATTTCCGGCCCGAATCGGAATCGGCCCCTAAGTCTTTAAAAAACCTCAAAGACTTAGTGGTTGCGGGAGTGTTCCGGCGCCTTTGTGGTGCGTCAGGTGCGTGGCCCTGCCCCTGCTGTGAAGCGCGTTGCGCAGGGGGACCGAGTCCCACCCCAGCGAAAATGGAAAGAGTGATGCAGGAACAGCAGGAGCAGTGCTGCCGGTAACTGTGGGGCCTCCTCTGGCCCAAACAAGCATAGGTCAATATTATAGGTGTCGATATTGTGTCAGTGAACCTTTATTTAGGACTCCAAATTTTGGATTGAAGCATCAGATCGGAGCAGGTAATGAACCATGAACAGAACACCGTTGCTCTTTCCTCTGAAGCTAGAAACAAGTGCAGCATTAGAAGACAAGGCCAAGTCTGCTGTCCAATCATTTGAAGATATTCAAAGAAAGATTAGGCACATGCAAGGCCCAGCTGATTGAAGGTTTCTTGGAGGACCTCTCCAGGTATTAACAGGAGGGATTTGCATGGTGAAACAGTATGGAAAATGGAATAGTAAGTTATTTCCCTTTCTGAATGGAAAAACTTGAAATCTGGTGCTTATACATTCTGTCAAAAGCGCAATGTAAAGGAATTTCCTCCAGGTGGATTTACTGCTCAATGAGTCCAAGCAGCTCAGAATAAGGAGCTAATTATGCATATCCCTGATATTCCCCAGAAGCTCTAAAGACAAACCAAATCCTCCAAATCCTAAATAAACCCACACTAGACCCGTATGACCTCATCAACTACAGACCTATCACTATCACTCACCTACCCTTTATCTGCAATATCATTGTATAAGCAATTTATGCCCAACTACAAGTTCACATCAGTGCCAACAACCATCTATTGCATGACCTCCAATCTGGTGTTAGATAATACTCATCACAGAGACAGCTACTTTACAAATCTCAGACAATGCCCTCCTGACTACAGACAAAGGTAACCTCTGCCCCCTAAAATCAATAGATTTTCGCCATCTTTAACGCTGTTGATCATCCCACCCCTATCTACACCCCAAAGTCTTGAAGATACTCAACACTCCTTCAAAGTCTTTTCTGCTTTACACATCCAGGCTCTCATTTACAATATTTTGACGAACAGTAGCACCACAAGCCTTCCTGCTGAGCTGCCCTACGTCAAAAGAAAAGGGCAGGAATGCACCGTATGAGATATGATGCATTCCTGTCCTCTTTCACAGCACTGGTACATAAATGGCTGCCATGCACCAACGCAGGCAACCTAGCACCATTGTGCAATGCTGTCTGCATTGAAATCAGGTTGTTTTTGTGAGGGAAGCCTTCAAGAAAACAATCCTTACGCCACCCCTGGGGAGGTGTAGGTTTTCAAAGCATTCCCAGGTTTACAGTATGTTGTAAATCTGGGAATGTGTTAAATACCATGGGTGTTAAGGAAAACCCACAGCAACGCCCATAGCATGCCTCCCTCACAGTGTGAGGTATCACAGCGACTTGCACTGCGTTGCCTCACGCCATAAAGAGGAGGCCATGAAAAGCCATGCAGAGTGGCTTTATGTGGCCTCGTAGATATGGGTAAGCCAAGTACGCTACCGGAACATCATAAAAAGTGACGTACTTTGATGCACTGGACTTGTAAATAATCACCTCAATGCCTCAAACACTGTCTACACCTCGACCTGGATGTCTACACCTACCTGAAACTCAACTACACCAAATCAGAATTCCTACAAACATGGCTAAATGACCGTAACCTAGATGGATTCAAACTCCAACTGTCATCCAATGGCAACTTACTTTGATTTTCCCTGGACACTGACCTCACCCTGAAGGAACACGCTGCCAAGAAACCAAGGCAGTTAGTTATCAGCTTTCTCGAATAATGAAAGTAAAACCATCCTTCTAAGAAAGGGACTTCAAAATTGTTATTCAAGCCCTCTTTCTCTGTCATCTAGATAGTGGCATCACTGTCACTCTCATCCTCCTCTATGGCCTCCCAGATTTCACAATGGCCCACCTTAAGGGCATCCAACATGCCACAACATGTCTCATCAAGTATGTTAAGAAATATGACCAATTCACCCCGCCCAGAAGAAACTCCACTGGCTCCCATTGCTGGCCTGCACTATCTTTATCAATTACAAAAATATCATGACCGGAACCCATTACTAAAAAGCTTACCTCTTCTGATGGCTCTCAGTATACCTGCAGCCAATAATGGAGACAAAGAAGTACAAAAAAGAAGAAACAAAACTGCAGCCTTTCTCAGTTTCTGCACTGAGCTCTGGAAGGACATCCGTGAATCCTTCAGGCTAGCTCCAACCCTGCTCCAATTTAAGAAATAGCTGAAGACACACCTCTTCTGAAGTAACAATCCATTTCCATTCTCACTCAGCTTCCCCTCCATTACTTATTGACTGTATCATTAACCATGACCATGTACAGCACTTTGATGCCTTTTGTTTGTGTAAGTGGTCTAAATCCCCCCTTTGTGATTGATGTGCTATATATGTTGTAAAAAGGATAATAATTAAAGAATTCAAAAGTTACTCCAACTGGATTTGGAGGTGGTATGTGACTAGAGAAATTAACACAAATAAATATTAAGGGACTATGTACCTGCAAGTAGGAACTAATTCATGTTCTACCTACTGAAAGTTGTGTGGTATCTATTCCTCCACATCATCCCCCTCTTCTTTAGTCAGATGTTATGGCCCAGGTGTGGGAGGAGGATTAGGGCAAACCCCATTGTTGTATAAATTTTGGGAAAATGTGCGCAATAGAAGTACTACATAAATATATACATACAAATGCTTTGGTCATCTTTTAATACATGGCTATAGGATTGTGTGATATCACAGAGTGTGATGAGAGTCGAATGTGTGCATGTCATAGAGAACACAGTAGATGGACATGATGATGGAATGTGCATCTTTTGAGTTTGACATTTAAAGCTGAGAATGAAGATTAGTGGTCGAGTGCTTTGCAGAAATATGCCGGGATTTCATAAATGTGCCTGCTAAGTCTCATTGCATTGACTTTTTCACATATAACGTTGGCCAGGATCTGCAATGTCCAGAGGTTATAACATTTTTGCATCTAAGCATGATAAACCTCTATGTGGTCATCACTTATCCAGAGAAAACACTACAGCCATCTGACTTTTTAGCATCAGAAGAGTATTTGAAAGGCACATATTTATTCAGAGGTTTCTTGGAGCTGAATATCATGTTTATTATCACCCATCTCAAGGGTACTCAGTTTATCGACTTCGGGAAGATGAAAGGCTCAGTGGACCTGCTGGGACTTGAACTTGCATCCATGGGCTCAAACACAGATCCCTGCGGTGGATTCCTTTTTTCCACTGATTTATCTGACCAGGACTCCGGATTTGATAACTCAGTGGATAGCTTGCCCTGTAAAGATAAATATAATATGTGTATTTATGAAGCACCCCCTGGAGCATCTTGGCTCTGATCTAGCATGACAGTTCTGTATTGTTCATTTTCTAATGAATTTGAAACATATCCAGTCCATTGTACTAGCGAGTGTTAGAAACAGGATCCTCCTACTGGTGACAGCTTTGTTTTCAGGCCAAAGCCTAATTAATTGGGAAAAAAATCACATTTGATTTATTGCCAACTTCTGACTAAAATCAGAGCACAATGAGGCAGCCTGATTGTAATCTAGCTGGGGATCGCACAGGAAATATGTCCAATTGAAAAGCAATTTTTATTGTTAGTTCCTTGTCTTTCTACAAAACTGCTTGCAAAGCCTGATAACCCAAAGAGGAACAGAGTTGGAAAGACAACTTTTTAAAATGTCAAAACTTTCAGATAAGGTTCCCTTTTAGCTACAGAGCATATGTGGGCATGTAGGTGGCGTTTCCAAAGAAAATATACACTTTACAGACAAAATGCTAGGGTGAAAGTCCACGGCGGTTTCCATCAGCTATCGCATCCCACAGTTTTCACTATTGTCCCTTCAAGATCCCCCATATATTTTTAAGTCTGGTCTTAGACAGTGCACATTGCTTGTTTCTTGCGAGTCAATTGTGGGCTTAAAAAAAAAATCTAGCAAGCATTGGCAAAGCCAATTCGTCTCACATAGCATTGTCATACATTTTTAGCCATGTTGCACAGCAGCGCGAGATGCTGTCCAACATGGCTTGAAGTCAAGAAAAAACAAACAATGGCAACCCCAATAGGTCTTGCCTATGCTAGAGCTATTGGCTTTGGTAATGTGTTTTAGCCGTGTTGTACACCAGTGTGGCTGCTGTTCAGAATGGCTAAAAGTTAGTGGTGTGGAGTGGGGTGTGGTGTGGTAGATTGGGGTAGATTGAAGACAGGTAGATTGGTGAAGAATGGAGTGGGGTACACTTGTGTATTGTTGAGTGGGGTAGATTGGGGTAGACTGGAGTGGGGTAGAATGGGGTAGATTGGAGTGGAGAAGATTGGAGTGAAGTAGAGTGGAGTAGATTGGTGTTGAGTGGGGTGGGGTAGATTGGGGTGGGGTGGAATGGATTGGGGTTCATTGGAGTGGGATAGATTGGAGTGCGGGAGTGGGGTAGTTTGGCATGGTAGATTGGTGTTAAGTAGATAAGACTGGGTGGATTGGGGTTTAATAGGATAGACTGGAGTGGAATGGGGTAGATTGGAGTGGAGTGGGGTTGATTGGAGTGGAGTGGGATAGAGTGGGATAGATTGGGGAGATCAGAGTGGATTGGGGAAGATTGGAGTGGGGTAGGTTGGAGTGGAGTAGATTGGAGTGGGGTAGAGTAGAGTGGGGTAGAATGGGGTAGATTGGAGTGAAGTGTGGTAAATTGGGGAGAGGAGTTGGGTGGATTGGGATGGATTGACGTGGATTATGGTAGATTGGTGTGGAGTGTATTAGAGCGTGGTAGATTGTAATGGACGGGGTAGATTGGAGTGGGATAGCTTGGAGTGGGGTTATTTGGAGGAGGGTTGATTGGGGTAGATTGGAGTGGGGTAGAGTGGAGTGCAGTAGAGTGGGGTGGGGTAGATTGGAGTGCCTTAGAATGGGGTAGATTGGAATAGAGTGGGGTTCAGTGCAGTGGATTAGATTGGAGTGGAGTAGATTGGGGTAGATTGGAGTGGTGTGGATTGGATAAGGGGAGATTGCGGTAGATTGGAGAGGGCTGGATTGGAGTGGAGTGGGTTTCATTGAGTGGAGTGGGGTAGATATGATTGGGGTAGAGAGGAGTGTGGTAGATTAGAGTGGAGTGAGGTAGATAGGGGAGGAGTGGAGTGAGGTAGACTGGATTGGAGTGGGATAGATTGGAGTGGACTGGGGTAGATTGGAGTGAACTGGGATAAATTGGAGTAGAGTGAAGATTGGAGTGGAGTGGGCTAGACTGGAATGGAGTAGAGAAGATTGGGTAAGATCGGAGTGGAGAGGAATAGACTGGGGTAGATTGGAGTTGAGTGGTGTAGAACGGAGTGGGCTGGATTGGGGTGGATTGGGGTTGAGTGGGATAGATTGAAGTGCAGTAGTGTACATTTAAGTGGAGTAGAATGAAGTGGAGTGGGGTAAATTGGGATAGAGTGGAGTGTGGTAGATTGGGGTAGTGGGGAGTGGAGTGGGGTAGATTGGAGTGGATTTGGAGTGGTTTTGATTGGAGTGGAGTGAGGCAGATAGGGGAGGAATGGGGTAGATTGGAGTGGAGTGGGGTACATTGAGTGGAATGAGGTATATTGGAGTGGAGTGGAGTGGAGTCGGGTAGATTGGAATGGAGAGAAGATCGGAGTGGTCTGGGGTAGATTGAAGTGGAGTGGGGTATATTGTGGTAGATTGGAGTGGGGTAGAGTGTGGTAGATTGGAGTGGGGTAGAGAGGAGTGGACTGGGGTAGACTGAAGTGGAGTGGAGTATATTGGAGTGGAGTGAGATAGACTGTAGTGCAGTGGAGATTGGCATGGAGTATTGTAAATTGGAATGGAGTAGGGGGAATTGGAGAGGGATATGGGGGTGGAATGGGGAAGATGGGAGTTGAGTCAGGTAGATTGGAGTGGAATGGGGTAGGTTGGAGTGGAGTGGGGTAGATTGGGGCGGATTGGAGTAGATTGGGTAAGATCGGAGTGGAGAGGAGTAGACTGAGGTAGATTGGAGTGGAGTAGAATGGAGTGAGCTGGATTGGGGTTGAGTGGGTCCATTTAGTGGGGTAGAATGAAGTGGAGTAAATTGGGATATAATGGAGTAGAGTGTGGTAGATTGGGGTAGAGGGGAGTGGAGTGGGGTAGATTGGAGTGGATTAGGAGTGGTTTTGATTGGAGATGAGTGGGGTAGATAGGGGAGGAGTGGGGCAGATTGGAGTGGAGTGGGGTACATTGAGTGGTGTGGGGTATATTGGAGTGGAGTGGGATGGATTGGAGTTAAGATCGGAGTGGTCTGGGTAGATTGTAGTAGATTAGAGTGGTGTAGAATGTGGTAGATTGTAGTGGGGTAGAGAGGAGTGGAGTGGGGTAGGCTGAAGTGGAGTGGAGTAGATTGGAATGGAGTGGGATAGATTATAGTGGAGTGGAGATTGGAGTGGAGTATTGCAAACTGGAATGGAGTAGGGTAGATTAGAGAGGGATATGGAGGTGGAATGGGTTAAATTGGAGTTAAGTCAGGTAGATGTGAGTGGAATGGGGTAGATTGGGTTGGATTGGTGTAGAATGGAGTGGGTTCCATTGGAGTACATTGGAGTGGAGTGGGGTAGATTAGAATGGGGTAGATTGTAGAAGAGTGGGTAGATTTGAGGGGAGTGAGGTGGAGTAGAGTAGATTGGAGTGTAGTGGGATTGGGTTGATTGGGTTGGATTGAGTGGGATGGGATAGAATGGAGCAGAGTGGGGTAGATTTGAGTGGAGTGTGTAGATTGAAGTGCAGTGGAGTAGACTGGAATGGAGTGGAGTGGGGGATATTGGAGTGAAGTAGGGTAGATTGGTGAGGGGGAGTGAGGTATATTGGGATAGATTGTAGTGGAGTGGGGTAGGTTGGGTAGATTGGATCGTAGTGGAGTCAATTGGGGTAGATTGAAGTGGAGTGTAATGAATTGGATGCAGAACCCCCTATAAGCAGTGTTACTCAGCACCCCGAGGAAAAGGGGAGTCAGCGTACCAGTAGATGGTTTTCCTTTCCCCAATCAGGATAATAAGAAGGATGCTGGTGGAGATGATGGAACAGACCCGAAAGTGGACCGACTGCGTGGCACAAGGTGTGGAGGAAATTGGCGTGCGGAGGAGGGAAGGAACGTCACAAGGGAGCCATGGGCTCTGAAGAACCTCTTCAAGAGCAGTACCTGGCTGGAGGGAACTTAGCGTTCAGCGACGGACAAATGAGAGGTGGAAACAAACACCGTCAGTACAGAGGAAGACAAAACGTGACACCCAGACGGAGACACAGAGCAGGGGTCTTTCCCCTGGAGAGGCGTTCAGGACCAGGTGGCCGATGCTCTGGGAAGGAGCTATTGTCTCAGGCAAATGATTGAAAGGGGCAAAGATGGTGGGTCACATGTTTGCTTGTAATAAGTCAGTTCTTGTAAACTTAGTCACATTACAAAACTTCACTACTGAATGCGATATATATTCCAGTATATCGGTCATTTACTCATAGAGGTGAATACCTCTTACTATTTGTCGGATATCATTACCAGTATACTCGTAGTCTCCTTACTATAGCGAGAAGAGGAAACAGAAGAGCACAAAAAGGGTGAGGTGGCAGGTTCTAAAGTTGATCTGAAGCTATTAGTCACTAAGACATATGTCCTTTACTCCATCGAGGATAGTCCACTCTTGAGGTTCCGGACGACAGAAGAGGGAAGCCAGGAATAAAGAGCAGAAAATCACGAAGATTCATAGTTTGGCCATATTGGAGTGTGAACAAACACTATAGAAATAAAAATGTAACTACTAATAAGACTTCTGTGGCTCAGTCTGATCCATCCTCCTGTTACATGGAGTAATGTAGATTGGGGTAGATTGAAGTGGAGTGGGGTAGATTGGACTCGAGTAGGGTAGACTGGGGTGAATTGGAGTGGGGTGTCATGGGGTAAGATAGATTGAAGTAGGGTGGGGTGGGGTGAAATGGTGTAGATTGGGGTTATTTGGACAAATTATCAGGTTGTAAATATCGGGAGACAGAAATATCTAGAAAAAATATTGTGGCTGATTACGATTTTGGGCGGAAAGCCTCCTCCAGACAGTCGAAATCTCCTCAACCATGTCGGAGCCCTTCCGACCGACTTGGACGGTTTACATTCCGACCGCCCGATTACGATGTTCGCGGTCGGAATGTAAACCTCGCGGTCATTCCGAATTGGTTCCGAGCAACTCGTGGAGTATCCATGTCAGTCGGAACCGCATCGCACACCCCTATGGAGAGCATATCCACCCATGGGATTATAATATCGTTTTCCAACAACCTTTCTGCGTCAGCCTTCCAACATGGAAAAGCTGTCGGAAAGTGACTTTGTGGGCCCCTGGCAGGGCCCCCTCGACCCTGCGGCCTACGGTTGATGGCCGAGGGGGAACTTAGAGTACTCCCCCTGTAAAACCCTGCACTGTGTGGCAGGCACTGTGGAGTGCCTGCGACAGGGTGCAGGGTTTTCCGCAAACACCCCATTTCCCCAGAGGAGCCTCTGTTGACGCTGGTTGTCGGGCGGAACACGAGCTCCCATAGGGAACAATTGGACGCCAACCGAACAGTGATCTGTCGCATCGTAATCGGGCGGTCGGAACCGCTGACCGCAAGTCAGTCTTTCTCGATTCCAAGTCGGTGTCGTGCGGAGGCTTTCTGCCCAACATCGTAATCGGCCCCATTGTTTACAAAAATATTGTGATGCAGAAATATCGTTGTCTAGAGTATTGTTTTTTCAGGGAAGTAATTTTATTGTTAATTGCACTTTCAATAATATAGTTGTAAAGAATATTCTTTTTTAATTATGTAAAGAATATTCTTTTTTAATTATTTCAATGTGTTTTAGTATATATATACATATATATATATATATATATATATATATGCACTGAAAAAACCATGGGTTTCAGGCACGTTATAGTTAGAAATGAGCATTTAAAAAACCTTAGAAATTCACTGAAAAAACCATAGGTTTTAGGGACAGTTATAGTTAGTTGGACATTGCACTCGTACAAAACCCGTGAAATTCCCCGTTATAGTTAGTTCAGGTAACTATAACTCGCGCCCCGCAATGCACTGCTGATGACGTCACATATTACATCACTCATGACATGGTCAGTGACATCACTGATGACATCACTGATGACATCTCAAATGACATCACAGATGACATCATCCAGTGACTGTGTGTTTCTGTAAAGTTTAAATATGTTTAACCCCTTCGGTGCTTATGACGAGCTGGACTCGTCATGGCACACAGTGCTCGTGTGCTCATGGCGAGTCCAGCTCGTCATAAGACCACCCACGGGGAAGCGCTGGCGCTCCCCCCGTGGGAATCCGATCGTCGGGTTTTTTGAGGGAAGGCAGGGGAAGGACTTCCCTGCCTCCCCCGCCCCCCCCGCCCTCCCATCAATGACGTCAGCGCGCGAGGCGCGCTGACATCATTGAGGGTTTCCCTTTCTTCCCGACACGCTGGAAGCCATTTGCTTCCAGCGCGTCGGGGAAATAAGGTGAGTTTTGGCTCGGGGAGGGGGTTTGATTCTAAAAGAGACATCGAGGGAAAGGAAAGGGTTTTCCTTTCCCCGATGCCTCTTTTGTGCATTCCTGCTGCACGATCATGTGATCGTGCAGCAGGAATGCCTACGAGGCGCAATTCGTGAGCGTGGAGATGTGCCTTCTCTCCATTTACACCCTGAAAAGTTAGCTGTAATACTTGATGGAGGTCTTTGCATCCTTGAATTTCTCGAGCGCAATGCTCGTGTAGTTCCTGTGACCAGGAGGTTCCTTCTCCTCGTCTGCCGCTGCGATCCTGCTCTGACCCTTTATAAACAAGAGGCATGTGAACGGGGCTAGAAGCCCTGGTCGTTTGGCCCCGCCACACATACACTAGCGGTATGCAACGTATGCCCGCCCTTCCCCCACTATGATGGACAGCTTACCGATCCCGGTGCTTTCGGCGCGGTGGCAAAGTTACAGACACACAGGTCACTGGAGACAATTGTTCTGGTCCTTTACGCAGCTGTAGTGTAGGAAAGGCACTATACATTTACCCAACGAGGTAGCACTTACTGATTAGCCAGTAGAAAGTACTCCAGTTGAGTAGAGGTATTGCACAAAACAGTGGCATCTTCGTGGATAAATATGCAGGGCAGATGTGCCTTCTCTCCATTTCCAACGTGAAAAGTTAGCTGTAATCCTTGATGGAGGTCTTTGCATCCTTCATTTTCTCGAGCGCAATTCTCGTGTAGAATTCGTGAGCGTGGAGATGTGCATTCTCTCCATTTACACCCTGAAAAGTTAGCTGTAATCCTTGATGGAGGTCTTTGCATCCTTGAATTTCTCGAGCGCAATGCTCGTGTAGTTCCTGTGACCAGGAGGTTCCTTCTCCTCGTCTGCCGCTGCGATCCTGCTCTGACCCTTTATAAACAAGAGGCATGTGAACGGGGCTAGAAGCCCCGCTCGTTTGGCCCCGCCACACATACACTAGCGGTATGCAACGTATGCCCGCCCTTCCCCCACTATGATGGACAGCTTACCGATCCCGGTGCTTTCGGCGCGGTGGCAAAGTTACAGACACACAGGTCACTGGAGACAATTGTTCTGGTCCTTTACGCAGCTGTAGTGTAGGAAAGGCACTATACATTTACCCAACGAGGTAGCACTTACTGATTAGCCAGTAGAAAGTACTCCAGTTGAGTAGAGGTATTGCACAAAACGGTGGCATCTTCGTGGATAAATATGCAGGGCAGATGTGCCTTCTCTCCATTTCCAACGTGAAAAGTTAGCTGTAATCCTTGATGGAGGTCTTTGCATCCTTCATTTTCTCGAGCGCAATTCTCGTGTAGAATTCGTGAGCGTGGAGATGTGCATTCTCTCCATTTACACCCTGAAAAGTTAGCTGTAATCCTTGATGGAGGTCTTTGCATCCTTGAATTTCTCGAGCGCAATGCTCGTGTAGTTCCTGTGACCATGAGGTTCCTTCTCCTCGTCTGCCGCTGAGATCCTGCTCTGACCCTTTATAAACAAGAGGCATGTGAACGGGCCTAGAAGCCCCGCTCGTTTGGCCCCGCCACACATACACTAGCGGTATGCAACGTATGCCCGCCCTTTCCCCACTATGATGGACAGCTTACTCAAAGGACCCCGGCGCTTTCGGCGCGGTGGCAAAGTTACAGACACACAGGTCACTGGAGACAATTCTTCTGGTCCTTTACGCAGCTGTAGTGTAGGAAAGGCACTATACATTTACCCAACGAGGTAGCACTTACTGATTAGCCAGTAGAAAGTACTCCAGTTGAGTAGAGGTATTGCACAAAACGGTGGCATCTTCGTGGATAAATATGCAGGGCAGATGTGCCTTCTCTCCATTTCCAACGTGAAAAGTTAGCTGTAATCCTTGATGGAGGTCTTTGCATCCTTCATTTTCTCGAGCGCAATTCTCGTGTAGAATTCGTGAGCGTGGAGATGTGCCTTCTCTCCATTTACACCCTGAAAAGTTAGCTGTAATCCTTGATGGAGGTCTTTGCATCCTTGAATTTCTCGAGCGCAATGTTCGTGTAGTTCCTGTGACCAGGAGGTTCCTTCTCCTCGTCTGCCGCTGAGATCCTGCTCTGACCCTTTATAAACCAGAGGCATGTGAACGGGCCTAGAAGCCCCGCTCGTTTGGCCCCGCCACACATACACTAGCGGTATGCAACGTATGCCCGCCCTTTCCCCACTATGATGGACAGCTTACTCAAAGGACCCCGGCGCTTTCGGCGCGGTGGCAAAGTTACAGACACACAGGTCACTGGAGACAATTCTTCTGGTCCTTTACGCAGCTGTAGTGTAGGAAAGGCACTATACATTTACCCAACGAGGTAGCACTTACTGATTAGCCAGTAGAAAGTACTCCAGTTGAGTAGAGGTATTGCACAAAACGGTGGCATCTTCGTGGATAAATATGCAGGGCAGATGTGCCTTCTCTCCATTTACACCCTGAAAAGTTAGCTGTAATCCTTGATGGAGGTCTTTGCATCCTTGAATTTCTCGAGCGCAATGCTCGTGTAGTTCCTGTGACCAGGAGGTTCCTTCTCCTCGTCTGCCGCTGAGATCCTGCTCTGACCCTTTATCCCCTTCGGTGCTTATGACGAGCTGGACTCGTCATGGCACACAGTGCTCGTGACGAGTCCAGCTCGTCATAAGACCACCCACGGGGAAGCGCTGGCGCTCCCCCGTGGGAATCTGATCGTTAGGTTTTTTTTGGGGAGGCAGGGGAAGGGCTTCCTCCCGCCCCATCAATGACGTCAGCGCGCGAGGTGCGCTGACATCATTGAGGGTTTCCCTTTCTTCCCGACGCGCTGGAAGCCATTTGCTTCCAGCGCGTCGGGAAATCAGGTGAGGTTTGGCTCGGGGAGGGGGGTTTGTATCAAAAGAGGCATCGAGGGAAAGGAAAGGGTTTTCCTTTCCCCCGATGCCTCTTTGTGCATTCCTGCTGCACGATCATGTGATCGTGCAGCAGGAATGCCCACTAGGCACCAGGGTTTTTTTTAATTTTTGTGTTGGGGAGTGGCCAAAAGGGCAAGGGTTGCTCCCCTTTACGGGTGTGAATATTTTATTTATACTGTTAGGCCCACCTACCCCTTAGCTTGGCTGGTGGATTGTGTGTGGACTGGTGCATTATTTGCATATGTGATTGTAATGTTTTTTTCCTCCTTTTTATTCTAGTGTAAAGCTTTTGATTCCTGTTTGCGGTTTCGGCAGTTGTGGTTCTGCAGTTTTGCGTAATTGCATTTATTTGGTAAGAAAAATATTTTTGTTGTGTGTACTCCAAATGAGTATTATTGTCATGCATGAATGAATTTTTTTGTAAGTGGTGCCATAAAGGCAGCATATTTGTTAGTGTTCAGAGCATGAAATTCTTTGCGATGTTTTGCATTGTCTTATGTGTAATTTTTTTCTTCTTCTTTTTTAGTGGGATATTGTTGATCCTTACTGTGTCTGTGCAGAGTAGGTGGTGGTGAGTCTAGCTGCTTCTGTCACGTGAGTGGTATAGTGTTGGAGTATATAGGTCTTTGTGATAAAGCTACATTTTGTTTATTTCTTTTTTTTTACAAAGGGTTTGTTGTTGTTGACTTGTTTGACAAGTAACCTTTATTAGTAAGCATTATGGCTAGCCGTAGAATTACTGCTCAGCAGGTGGTTGGTTTGCTTCTTGAATCTTCCTCTGAGCAGGATTATGAGACTGACAGTGCGTCTGAGGGAGAGGAGGGAGGGGAAGATTCAGGCAGTGAGTTTTCTCTCCACATGGAATCATCGGATGATGAAGGTACTCTCAGTGCAGATGAAGTGCCAGATTTAGAGGAGGATACTACTGTGCCGATGGTGCAAGAGGCATCTGGATTGCAGCCTGGGGCTGCTAGGCTTCCTACTGGAAGTGCTGGACTCTGGGTTGATCCAAACATGGTGCAGCCGGTGTTGCCTGCCTTTAGTGGTTATGCAGGGTGTAGAGTGGATTGTGAACATTATTTGCCTATACAGTATTTTCAGTTGTTTATGGATGATGTATTTTTGGGTGAGATTGTTGAGCAGACTAATTTGTATGCTGAACAGTTTTTGAGGGACAACAGTGCCAGACTTAGGCCCCATTCTAGAGCTACCCGGTGGAGTCCCACAAATCTGGAAGAGATGAAGAAGTTTTGGGTTTGACTTTTTTGATGGGTTTGATAAGGAAGCCGTCCATGGGTTCATATTGGTCTACCAGTCCCTTGATGTCAACGGCCATATTTCCTGCAGTTATGACTCGTGATCGGTATTTACTTTTGCTTCGGATGCTGCATTTTGTTGATAATGGTTTGGCGTTGCCACGAGATCACCCTGAATGTGACCGTCTTTTTAAGATTCGGCCTGTTCTTGATCACTTTGTAGATCGATTTTCAGAGATCTATACTCCAGGGAAAGAAATATCTATTGATGAGTCTTTGGTGCTGTTCAAGGGCCGTTTGGTTTTTAGGCAGTACATTCCTAGCAAGAGGGCACGCTATGGAATTAAGCTGTATATGTTGTCTGAGAGTAGGACAGGATATGTTTTTAATTTGCGTGTGTACACTGGTAGGGATTCCACTATTGACCCCCCTGGTTGTCCGTCCACTTTAGTAGGAGTTTCAGAGAAAATTGTGTGGGAACTTGCTAGAGGACTGTTTAACAGAGGCCACCATTTGTACCTTGATAACTTCTACACTGCTGTGCAATTGTTTAAGGAATTGTTCAAAGTGGACACTTTTGCTTGTGGCACAATCCGCTCTAACCGTAAAGGTTATCCAAAAGAGCTTGTTTGCAAAAAACTTCAGAGGGGACAGTGCAGTGCCTTGCGTAGTGAGGAACTGCTAGCTGTGAAATTTGTGGACAGGAGGGATGTGTACATGCTGACTACCATCCATGATGAGAGTACTTCACCTGTGGCTGTTTGGGGTCAGATTGCTGAAGTGCGCAAACCTGTGTGCATTTTAGACTACAATAAGCACATGGGTGGTGTTGATAGAGTAGATCAGAGGTTGGAACCTTACACTGCTATTCATAAGTCTTACATTTGGTATAAGAAGTTGGCCATCCATCTCTTCAATTTAGCAACTTTCAATGCTTTTGTTGTGTTCAAGGAGTGTTCTCCTGCGTCAAAGTTGACTTTTGTTCAGTTTCAGGAGTCTGTCATAGGCAGCCTTGTTGTTGTGGAACAGGCAAGTGTTCCTAGAGTTGGAGTGGTGGAGGATGTGGCTCGATTGAAAGATCGCCACTTTCCTGATCACATTCCTCCTACACTCTCAAAAGACTTTCCCACTAGGAGATGTAGAGTCTGTTGGCGAAGAGGTACGCGGAAGGAGACTCGTATGTACTGCCCTGAGTGTCCTTCTAACCCTGGGCTGTGTGTGCCTGCTTGTTATAGAGCGTACCACAAGCAAAAGAATTATTGGGAGCAACCATGAGTGGTAAAGTGAACTGCCTGGTCTGTAATGTTTAAGAATTGTTGTTCTGTTTCAAGGTTGGCATTAGTGCAATGTTTCTGATTTTGTGTTAGTAGATTTGTATCTATTTGCAATTTGTTTGTGTTTTCTTTTTTGTATAAAAAAATCCTAAATGTGATGGTGGTGTGTGTAGGCTGGTGCTTGGCTGGCGGTGTGTGTGGAGTGGCGCTCGGCTGGCAGTGTGTGAGTAGTGACTTGCTGCTGGTCACTACACACACTGCTAGCCGAGCGACACTCCACGCAATCCATCAGCTTGTGTGGTTGCTGTGTTAGGAATGTGGGCGTGTGAAAGTGATGGGCCCTTGAATGGCGCTGTCTGCTGGTGTGAGTGTTGTAATGTGATGGGCCCGTGGCTGGTGGTGTGAATGGTTTTGTATTTGTCACACGTATGAAAGGTGTATGAATGGCCTGTAAAGAGGTTGGTGCCTTGTCGTGGCTTTACAGCTCACGAGCTGTGAGTCAATGGTTCAGTTTCTCGTCCTTTCAATTATTAACAGTGCATTTCATTTTTGTGAAATCACTTGTTAATACAATTGTATATACTGAACCATCACTCACCCTCGTGCCAAATCCAACCAGTATGTGTGTGTGTGCTTGAGGATTAGATGGCTGTGCAGTAATATTTTTTTTTGTCTTTCTCAAGCAGGGTGTACCTTGTCCCTTTTTGTGAATGTTGTAATGTGTTTGTTTCGTGCCTGGGGGTGTGAATGGTCTTGTGTGTATCACGTATGAAAGGTGTGTGAATGGCCTGTAAAGCGGTTGGGGCCTTGACGTGGCTTTACAGCTCACGAGCTGCGAGTCACTGGTTCCGTTTTTTGTCCTTTCAATTATTGACAGTGCATTTCATTTTTGTGAAATCTCTTGTTAATAAAATTGTATATACTGAACCATCACTTGCCCTCGTGCCAAATCCAACCAGTATGTGTGTGTGCTTGAGGAATAGATGGCTGTGCAGTAATCTTTGTCTTTTTAGTCTGTCTGCCAAGGTGTACATTCCGTCTAAGAATAACCTACCAACTGTAGATATTGTCGTAAACGAAACACCCATGGGAGTACATGGTGATATCTCTCTTGTGGATCCCAACAAGTTATGGTACCCACAATGTCCTGCAAACCTCAAAATGTCTGTCACATTTTCCTTGCAATATTGTGCCAAAATTTTCACGCTGCAGAAATAAACAACACATTATCTCATTATGACCTGGTTTTGCAAGGGGGTCACCTGGGTTTTGGCCCGGGGCTCGGCGGCCACATAGGGAAACCTACCAAACCCACACATTTCTGAAAAGTAGACACCCGGGGGCTTCCAGGGAGGTATGGCTTGCGTGGATCCCCCAACGTTTCCTTACCCAGAATCCCTGCAAACCTCACTTTTAGCTGAAAAAATCACTTTTTTCACACATTTTTGTGTGGGAAAGTGTGGCATCACTGGCCTCACACAAATTTCCTACCACCCAGCGTTCCCCCAGGTCTCCCGATACAAATGGTGCCTCACTTGTGTGGGAGGCCCAAGTACCCGCGACAGGCAAGGGCCCACAACGTAGTGAGGCGACCTCAAAATGGCCTTTCACAAAACCACCTGGTTTTGCAAGGGAGTCACCTGGGTTTTTGGCCCTGTGCTCGGCGGCCATCTAGGGAAACCTACCAAACCCACACATTTCTGAAAAGTAGACACCCGGGGGCTTCCAGGGAGGTATGGCTTGCGTGGATCCCCCAACGTTTCCTTACCCAGAATCCCCTGCAAACCTCACTTTTAGCTGAAAAAATCACTTTTTTCACACATTTTTGTGTGGGAAAGTGTGGCATCACTGGCCTCACACAAATTTCCTACCACCCAGCGTTCCCCCAGGTCTCCCGATAAAAATGGTGCCTCACTTGTGTGGGAGGCCCAAGTACCCGCGACAGGCAAGGGCCCACAACGTAGTGAGGCGACCTCAAAATGGCCTTTCACAAAACCACCTGGTTTTGCAAGGGAGTCACCTGGGTTTTTGGCCCTGTGCTCGGCGGCCATCTAGGGAAACCTACCAAACCCACACATTTCTGAAAAGTAGACACCCGGGGGCTTCCAGGGAGGTATGGCTTGCGTGGATCCCCCAACGTTTCTTACCCAGAATCCCTGCAAACCTCACTTTTAGCTGAAAAAATCACTTTTTCACACATTTTTGTGTGGGAAAGTGTGGCATCACTGGCCTCACACAAATTTCCTACCACCCAGCGTTCCCCAGGTCTCCCGATAAAAATGGTGCCTCACTTGTGTGGGAGGCCCAAGTACCCGCGACAGGCAGGGCCCACAACGTAGTGAGGCGACCTCAAAATGGCCTTTCACAAAACCACCTGGTTTTGCAAGGTGGGTCACCTGGGTTTTTGGCCCTGTGCTCGGCGGCCATCTAGGGAAACCTACCAAACCCACACATTTCTGAAAAGTAGACAACCGGGGGCTTCCAGGGAGGTATGGCTTGCATGGATCCCCCAACGTTTCCTTACCCAGAATCCCCTGCAAACCTCACTTTTAGCTGAAACAATCACTTTTTTCACACATTTTTGTGTGGGAAAGTGTGGCATCACTGGCCTCACACAAATTTCCTACCACCCAGCGTTTCCCCAGGTCTCCCGATAAAAATGGTGCCTCACTTGTGTGGGAGGCCCAAGTACCAGCGACAGGCAAGGGCCCACAACGTAGTGAGGCGACCTCAAAATGGCCTTTCACAAAACCACCTGGTTTTGCAAGGGAAGTCACCTGGGTTTTGGCCCTGTGCTCGGCGGCCATCTAGGGAAACCTACCAAACCCACACATTTCTGAAAAGTAGACACTCGGGGCTTCCAGGGAGGTATGGCTTGCGTGGATCCCCAACGTTTCCTTACCCAGAATCCTCTGCAAACCTCACTTTTAGCTGAAAAAATCACTTTTTTCACACATTTTTGTGTGGGAAAGTGTGGCATCACTGGCCTCACACAAATTTCCTACCACCCAGCGTTCCCCCAGGTCTCCCGATAAAAATGGTGCCTCACTTGTGTGGGAGGCCCAAGTACCAGCGACAGGCAAGGGCCCAAAACATTTTTTGATAGGCAATGTTGATGTTGCCTCAAAACGTTTTGTGTCCTTGCCTGTCGCTGGTACTTGGGCCTCCCACACAAGTGAGGCACCATTTTTATCGGGAGACCTGGGGGAACGCTGGGTGGTAGGAAATTTGTGTGAGGCCAGTGATGCCACACTTTCCCACACAAAAATGTGTGAAAAAAGTGATTTTTTCAGCTAAAATTGAGGTTTGCAAGGGATTCTGGGTAAGGAAACGTTGGGGGATCCACGCAAGCCATACCTCCCTGGAAGCCCCAGGTGTCTACTTTTCAGAAATGTGTGGGTTTGGTAGGTTTACCTAGATGGCCGCCGAGCACGGGGCCAAAACCCAGGTGACCCCCTTGCAAAACCAGGTGGTTTTGAGATAGGCCATTTTGAGGTCGCCTCACTACGTTGTGGGCCCTTGCCTGTCGCGGGTACTTGGGCCTCCCACACAAGTGAGGCACCATTTTTATCGGGAGACCTGGGGGAACGCTGGGTGGTAGGAAATTTGTGTGAGGCCAGTGATGCCACACTTTCCCACACAAAAATGTGTGAAAAAAGTGATTTTTTCAGCTAAAATTGAGGTTTGCAAGGGATTCTGGGTAAGGAAACGTTGGGGGATCCACGCAAGCCATACCTCCCTGGAAGCCCCGGGTGTCTACTTTTCAGAAATGTGTGGGTTTGGTAGGTTTACCTAGATGGCCGCCGAGCACGGGGCCAAAAACCCAGGTGACCCCCCTTGCAAAACCAGGTGGTTTTGAGATAGGCAATTTTGAGGTCGCCTCACTACGTTGTGGGCCCTTGCCTGTCGTGGGTACTTGGGCCTCCCACACAAGTGAGGCACCATTTTTATCGGGAGACCTGGGGGAACGCTGGGTGGTAGGAAATTTGTGTGAGGCCAGTGATGCCACACTTTCCCACACACAAATGTGTGAAAAAAGTGATTTTTTCAGCTAAAATTGAGGTTTGCAAGGGATTCTGGGTAAGGAAACGTTGGGGGATCCACGCAAGCCATACCTCCCTGAAGCCCCGGGTGTCTACTTTTCAGAAATGTGTGGGTTTGGTAGGTTTCCCTAGATGGCCGCCGAGCACAGGGCCAAAACCCAGGTGACTCCCTTGCAAAACCAGGTGGTTTTGTGAAAGGCCATTTTGAGGTCGCCTCACTACGTTGTGGGCCCTTGCCTGTCGCAGGTACTTGGGCCTCCCACACAAGTGAGGCACCATTTTATCGGGAGACCTGGGGGAACGCTGGGTGGTAGGAAATTTGTGTGAGGCCAGTGATGCCACACTTTCCCACACAAAAATGTGTGAAAAAAGTGATTTTTTCAGCTAAAATTGAGGTTTGCAAGGGATTCTGGGTAAGGAAACGTTGGGGGATCCACGCAAGCCATACCTCCCTGGAAGCCCCCGGGTGTCTACTTTTCAGAAATGTGTGGGTTTGGTAGGTTTACCTAGATGGCCGCCGAGCACGGGGCCAAAAACCCAGGTGACTCCTTGCAAAACCAGGTGGTTTTGAGATAGGCAATTTTGAGGTCGCCTCACTACGCTGTGGGCCCTTGCCTGTCGCGGGTACTTGGGCCTCCCACACAAGTGAGGCACCATTTTTATCGGGAGACCTGGGGGAACGCTGGGTGGTAGGAAATTTGTGTGAGGCCAGTGATGCCACACTTTCCCACACACAAATGTGTGAAAAAAGTGATTTTTTCAGCTAAAATTGAGGTTTGCAAGGGATTCTGGGTAAGGAAACGTTGGGGGATCCACGCAAGCCATACCTCCCTGGAAGCCCCCGGGTGTCTACTTTTCAGAAATGTGTGGGTTTGGTAGGTTTCCCTAGATGGCCGCTGAGCACAGGGCCAAAAACCCAGGTGACTCCCCTTGCAAAACCAGGTGGTTTTGTGAAAGGCCATTTTGAGGTCGCCTCACTACGTTGTGGGCCCTTGCCTGTCGCGGGTACTTGGGCCTCCCACACAAGTGAGGCACCATTTTTATCGGGAGACCTGGGGGAACGCTGGGTGGTAGGAAATTTGTGTGAGGCCAGTGATGCCACACTTTCCCACACAAAAATGTGTGAAAAAAGTGATTTTTTCAGCTAAAATTGAGGTTTGCAAGGGATTCTGGGTAAGGAAACGTTGGGGGATCCACGCAAGCCATACCCTCCTGGAAGCCCCTGGGTGTCTACTTTTCAGAAATGTGTGGGTTTGCTAGGTTTCCCTAGATGGCCGGCAGAGCATAGGGTTCAAAAACTACAGCTAGGCACTCTTGCCAAAACCAGGGTGGTTTTGTGCAAGGCCATATTGAGGTGCGACCGCATTACGTTGTGCGCCATTGCCTGTCGCAGGCACTAGGCCGACCCACACAAGTGAGGCACCATTTTTATCGTGAGACCTTGGGGAACGCTGGGTGGGTAGGAAATTTGTGTGAGGCCACGCGATGCCAGAACTTTCCACCACAGAAATGTGTGGAAAATGTGATTTTTTCGGCTACAATTGTTTAGGTTTGCAAGGGATTCTGGGTAACAGAACGCTGGTGGGATGCACGTCAAGCCATCCCATCCTGGAAGCCCCTGGGTGTCTACTTTTCAAAAATGTGTAGTGTTTGCTAGGTTTCCCTAGGTGCCGGCAGAGGTAGGGTTCAAAAACTACAGCTAGGCACTTTGCCAAAAAAGGGTCATTTTTCACTGCGAAATTGAGGTGTGACCGCGTTGCGTTTTGCGCCGTTTCCTGTCGCAGGCACTAGGCCGACCCACACAAGTGAGGTACCATTTTTCTCGTAAGACTTTGGGGAACGCGGGGTGGGTGGAAATTTGTGGATCCACGCAGATTCCAGAACTTTCCACCACAGAAATGTGGGGAAAATGTGGTTTTTTGGACAATTTTTTATGTTTGCAAGGGATTCTGGGTAACAGAACCTGGTGGGAGGCAGTCAAGTCACCCCATCCTGGATTCCCCTGGGTGTCTAGTTTTCAAAAATGTATAGGTTTGCTAGGTTTCCCTAGGTGCCGGCAGAGGTAGGGTTCAAAAACTACAGCAAGGCACTTTGCCAAAAAGGGTCATTTTTCACTGCGAAATTGAGGTGTGACCACGTTGCGTTTTGCGCCGTTTCCTGTCGCAGGCACTAGGCCGACCCACACAAGTGAGGTACCATTTTTCTCGTAAGACTTTGGGGAACGCGGGGTGGGTGGAAATTTGTGGATCCACGCAGATTCCAGAACTTTCCACCACAGAAATGTGTGGAAAATGTGTTTTTTTGGACAATTTTTTATGTTTGCAAGGGATTCTGGGTAACAGAACCTGGTGGGAGGCAGTCAAGTCACCCCATCCTGGATTCCCCTGGGTGTCTAGTTTTCAAAAATGTATAGGTTTGCTAGGTTTCCCTAGGTGCCGGCAGAGGTAGGGTTCAAAAACTACAGCAAGGCACTTTGCCAAAAAAGGGTCATTTTTCACTGCGAAATTGAGGTGTGACCACGTTGCGTTTTGCGCCGTTTCCTGTCGCAGGCACTAGGCCGACCCACACAAGTGAGGTACCATTTTTCTCGTAAGACTTTGGGGAACGCGGGTGGGTGGAAATTTGTGGATCCACGCAGATTCCAGAACTTTCCACCACAGAAATGTGGGGAAAATGTGTTTTTTTGGACAATTTTTTATGTTTGCAAGGGATTCTGGGTAACAGAACCTGGTGGGAGGCAGTCAAGTCACCCCATCCTGGATTCCCCTGGGTGTCTAGTTTTCAAAAATGTATAGGTTTGCTAGGTTTCCCTAGGTGCCGGCAGAGCTAGGGTTCAAAAACTACAGCTAGGCACTTTGCCAAAAAAGGGTCATTTTTCACTGCGAAATTGAGGTGTGACCACGTTGCGTTTTGCGCCGTTTCCTGTCGCAGGCACTAGGCCGACCCACACAAGTGAGGTACCATTTTTCTCGTAAGACTTTGGGGAACGCGGGGTGGGTGGAAATTTGTGGATCCACGCAGATTCCAGAACTTTCCACCACAGAAATGTGGGGAAAATGTGTTTTTTTGGACAATTGTTTATGTTTGCAAGGGATTCTGGGTAACAGAACCTGGTGGGAGGCAGTCAAGTCACCCCATCCTGGATTCCCCTGGGTGTCTAGTTTTCAAAAATGTATAGGTTTGCTAGGTTTCCCTAGGTGCCGGCAGAGCTAGGGTTCAAAAACTACAGCTAGGCACTTTGCCAAAAAAGGGTCATTTTTCACTGCGAAATTGAGGTGTGACCACGTTGCGTTTTGCGCCGTTTCCTGTCGCAGGCACTAGGCCGACCCACACAAGTGAGGTACCATTTTTCTCGTAAGACTTTGGGGAACGCGGGGTGGGTGGAAATTTGTGGATCCACGCAGATTCCAGAACTTTCCACCACAGAAATGTGGGGAAAATGTGGTTTTTTGGACAATTGTTTATGTTTGCAAGGGATTCTGGGTAACAGAACCTGGTGGGAGGCAGTCAAGTCACCCCATCCTGGATTCCCCTGGGTGTCTAGTTTTCAAAAATGTATAGGTTTGCTAGGTTTCCCTAGGTGCCGGCAGAGGTAGGGTTCAAAAACTACAGCTAGGCACTTTGCCAAAAAAGGGTCATTTTTCACTGCGAAATTGAGGTGTGACCACGTTGCGTTTTGCGCCGTTTCCTGTCGCAGGCACTAGGCCGACCCACACAAGTGAGGTACCATTTTTCTCGTAAGACTTTGGGGAACGCGGGGTGGGTGGAAATTTGTGGATCCACGCAGATTCCAGAACTTTCCACCACAGAAATGTGGGGAAAATGTGGTTTTTGGACAATTTTTTATGTTTGCAAGGGATTCTGGGTAACAGAACCTGGTGGGAGGCAGTCAAGTCACCCCATCCTGGATTCCCCTGGGTGTCTAGTTTTCAAAAATGTATAGGTTTGCTAGGTTTCCCTAGGTGCCGGCAGAGGTAGGGTTCAAAAACTACAGCTAGGCACTTTGCCAAAAAAGGGTCATTTTTCACTGCGAAATTGAGGTGTGACCACGTTGCGTTTTGCGCCGTTTCCTGTCGCAGGCACTAGGCCGACCCACACAAGTGAGGTACCATTTTTCTCGTAAGACTTTGGGGGACGCGGGGTGGGTGGAAATTTGTGGATCCACGCAGATTCCAGAACTTTCCACCACAGAAATGTGGGGAAAATGTGTTTTTTTTGACAATTTTTATGTTTGCAAGGGATTCTGGGTAACAGAACCTGGTGGGAGGCAGTCAAGTCACCCCATCCTGGATTCCCCTGGGTGTCTAGTTTTCAAAAATGTATAGGTTTGCTAGGTTTCCCTAGGTGCCGGCAGAGGTAGGGTTCAAAAACTACAGCTAGGCACTTTGCCAAAAAGGGTCATTTTTCACTGCGAAATTGAGGTGTGACCGCGTTGCGTTTTGCGCCGTTTCCTGTCGCAGGCACTAGGCCGACCCACACAAGTGAGGTACCATTTTTCTCGTAAGACTTTGGGGAACGCGGGGTGGGTGGAAATTTGTGGATCCACGCAGATTCCAGAACTTTCCACCACAGAAATGTGGGGAAAATGTGGTTTTGTTGACAATTTTTTATGTTTGCAAGGGATTCTGGGTAACAGAACCTGGTGGGAGGCAGTCAAGTCACCCCATCCTGGATTCCCCTGGGTGTCTAGTTTTCAAAAATGTATAGGTTTGCTAGGTTTCCCTAGGTGCCGGCAGAGCTAGGGTTAAAAAACTACAGCTAGGCACTTTGCCAAAAAAGGGTCATTTTTCACTGCGAAATTGAGGTGTGACCACGTTGCGTTTTGCGCCGTTTCCTGTCGCAGGCACTAGGCCGACCCACACAAGTGAGGTACCATTTTGTTTTTAATATCGTTTTTAATTCAAAGTGATTTAGAATTTTTGATTTAACTGCTAATAGTAATTTATAGTGTTTTAGCTAGTTGTTGGGTTTGTTGGGGGATAGGGTTGAAAGTTAATTGAGTAATAATTTATCGTTAATTAATTAATAATTTTTATGTAAGCATGTGATTGACATTAATTATGTATATTATGTAATACTGATTTAATTTACTTATTTTTTAAGTGTGGGTTGCTACGTTTGTAGGGGTATAGGGTGGGAAGTTAATTAGGTAATAATTAATAATTACTTTTTTATTTATTAATAATATTTGATTGATTATTAATTATGTAAATAGTTTACCTACTGTTGCTTGGACTGGAGTGGGAATAGTAAATTTAACCCCTCCGAAGTTCAACACTTTCCCTGCTGTTGCACAGACTGGAGTGGGAATAGTACATCTTACCCTGCTGAAGTCCAATGCTTTCCCTACTATTGCTTAGACTGGAGTGGGAATAGTAAGCTTAACCCCTCTGTAGTCCAAAGCATTCCCTAGTGCTGCTCAGACTGGAGTGGGAATAGTATATCTTACTCCTCCGAAGTCCAATGCTTTTCCTATTGTTACACAGACTGGAGTGGGAATAGTAAATGTAACCCCTCTGAAGTCCAGTGCTTTCTCTACTGTTGCACAGACTAGAGTGGGAATAGTAAATTCCCTGGGAGAAAGTGGGTGAGGATGTAAGAGCTATGTTTGCATTAGGAAACATTAGAAATGTAATTGCAAGATTAGGGGGCCGATTCCGATCTCGGCCGGTAGGGCACCAAATCGGATTCGGCTTTACCGGATCCGATTCGGAGGCCTGGTTCCCGACCGATTCGTACGGGCGTCCGCGCGAGCAAGTACGATGCGAGCGCACGCGAAATCGCCGATCGACTCGTTCCTGGGTCCGAACCGCTCCGACCGACTCGTACGGACACGGCTCGCACTACGCAATGGAGACGTTACCCGACCGAGCCAGTACGATGCGCGCCTCGAACAGCCTGACCGACTCGTAGCGTCCGGCTCAGAAGAGCTGTCGGAGCCGGACTTGGGGGGTCCGTGTCGGACCCCCCTGCACGCGTAGCCACGCGAGTCGCACACAGGGGGGACCCAAGGGTCCCCCCTACACATGCATGTGCGGTGCGAGTCGCACCAATGCGTACCCACTGTAGGGGGCCCCCCTGTTCGCAACGTGCCCATTCAGTAAATGGGAGCACGTGTACGCGTTGTACGACCGGCTCCCATTGGCTTCAATGGGATCCCGACCGAGTCGAGTCCGGCAACATGCGCCCGCATCGTACTCGCTCGGTCAGACTGCTGGAGTCCGGTTCGGTCGGAAAACTCACCGGATCCGGCTCGGTCGGAGAGTTTTCCGGCCCAGATCGGAATCGGCCCCTAGGTCTGACCCGAGCTGCCGGACCCAATAACATGCCCGCAATAATTATAAAAAATCGGCCGGATTGGGGGGCGGATTATTTCACAGGTTGTTTGATAGAATCTTGGACACAGGGATTATACCTGTAAGCTGGAGAGGGGCAATTATCAGACTGATACACAAAAAGGGAGATATAAAAAGCCCAAAAAACTATAGGATGATTAACCTCCTGGATGTGGCCGAAAAGGTATTCACAAAAATAATCCCGGGAATGCTAAAAGATTGGGCCGATCTTAATGGTATAGTACCCCTGGAACAAGGGGGCTTTAAGGAAAGGCACTCGACAATTGACCACTGCTTCTCGCTCTGGTCCATTGCATGTAAGTCTGTGGAGCAAAGGGGTAATCTTTCCTGCTGCTTTGTAGACTTCCGTGCAGCTTTTGATATTGTTGACAGAAACCGTCTATGGGAGGCACTGAGAAAATTAGATATCCCAAAAGACCTCTTAAGGCTAATTCAGGAGCTGCACAGGAGGAACTGGGCTCAGGTTATCCTGGACACTACAGGAACACTAACACAAAAAATACAAGTGAATAACGGATTGAGACAGGGTTGTGTATTGGCCCCTCTTCTCTTCCCCTTGTTTGTTGCCGACCTGCCTGCAACTCTAGCTGCCACAAATGGTTTTAGCCCCAAAATTAATAGTAAACATGTGGCATGCCTCTTGTATGCAGATGACCTTGTGATCTTAGACCAGACTGAAATAGGCCTACAAAGGAAATTAGAGAAATGTGAGAGCTATTATAGAAGGAAAAAATTAGTGGTAAATATGGATAAGATACGAGTGATCTGCTTTGGGAAAACTAAAAGCAAATTTAAGTGGCACCTAGGCACGGAGAGACTTGAAGTAGTAAAAGAATATAAGTACCTTGGAGTTTGGTTTGAGCGGTCTCTGAAATGGAAATTTCACCTAGAGGCCTTAAAGGCCAGGGCTATTTCCTTGGTGAGTGGGCTGAAAAAATGTAATAAGGCCTTTGGAGAAATGTCATGTAGACCAGTGCTAAAAGCCTACGAAGCAATGATCCCTCCGCAACTCCAATATGGAGCTGAATTGTGATATATTAGTGGTAAAAACAGGTGGGATGCAGAGGAGGGGAAATGCCTGAAGTATTTACTGTCACTTCCCAATTCAGCCATGATACAAGCAATAAGATTAGAGACGGGCATGATTTCATGGAATATGCTGGCCGCAAAAGCCCTAATAAGATTCTGGGGAAAACTGAGCGGGGAGGATGGACAGAAAATTTCTCAGTGGTGCAAGAGTGAAATTCTGCAAAGCTAATTAAAATGGGCAAAAAAGGTTAGGTCTAACCTGGCTGCCGTTTGCACTGCTATGAAAGTAAAGCAGCTCCCACAGACATTACAAAGAGAAATCTCCAAGAGTGAGCTAAAGGCGCTAGGCACAGAATTGTCCAACGAAAGTGACTATCAAAACTTAAAAGAGAAAAAATCTGTACATTTTATGTTAAATGCATGGCGGAATAAAGTGAGTTACCCATATGTGGATACCTTACCAAACCAGATGTTAAGAAACGAAGTAATGAGAGTAAGAATTGGACTCAACCCTTGTAACATAAGTGCTAATGCAAAAGCAAAAATGATTGGTACAGGAGGGAATCGTGTTTGTGGGTTGAACACCAAATGTGACATGCTGCATATTTTGTTGGATTGCCTAAAACTCAAACAACAGCGGAGGCAATGGTTATATCCAATATTCCTGAAATATGAAATTAGGACTCGAGGGCATGCCATAGAATTTTTAGCTGAGATGCGTTTTCTAGATATAGCATGTGCTATTGGAAGATTTATGAGGGCAGTTAGTGCAATGTTCATTGAGAATCAGTAGGAGGGTGTATGTGCTTTATAGAATTACTGGCATAATTTTATTGGAAGATATATTTTATCTGAATAATTTATATATGGTTTTAGTGTTATGTATGTATTTTATCTTTTTTTTTATTGTTATATTGTTTAAAGGCCATTGGTCTAAAACATATCCTTGACTTGAATAGTAAATTTAACCCCTCTGAAGTCCAACACTTTCCCTACTGTTGCATAGACCAGAGTGGGAATAGTAAATTTTACCCCTCCGAAGTCGAACGCTTTCCCTACTCTTACACAGACTGGAGTGGGAATAATAAATCTTATCCCTCCAAAGTCCAACACTTTCCCTACTGTGGCACAGTTGGGATAGGGAATAGTAAATTTAACCCATCCGAAGTACAACGCTTTCCCAACTGTAGCACTATTTGAGTGGGAATAATATATTTAACCCCTCTAAGTCCTACACTTTGGGGCCGATTCCGATCTCGGCCGGTAGGGCTCCGAATCGGATTCGGCTTTACCGGATCCGATTCGGAGCCCTATTTCCCGACCGAATCGTACGTGCATCCGGGCGAGCGAGTACGATGCGTGCGCTCGCGAAATCTCCGACCGACTCGTTCGCAGGACCCGACCGCTCCGACCGACTCGCACGGGGACGACTCGCACCGCGCAATGGAGACGTTCCCCGGCCGGGTAAGTACGATGCGCACCTCGACCGCTCCGACCGACTCGCGCAGTCCGGCTCCATGGAGCTGTCGGAGCCGCACTTTGGGGGTCCGTGGTCGGACCCCCTGGAAGCGTAGGCACGCGAGTCGCACACAGGGGGGAGCCATGGGTCCCCCCTACACGTGCATGTATGGTGCGACCCGCATTGACACGAACACGCTGTAGGGGGCGCCCTTGTTCGCGTCGTGCCCATTGAGTCAATGGGAGCCCGTGTACGCGTCGTACGACTGGCTCCCATTGACTTCAATGGGAGTCCGACCGAATCGAGTCCGATAGCATACGTGCGCATCGTACTCGTTCGGTCGGACTGCTAGGGTCCGATTCGGTCGGAAATCTCTCCGAGTCCGGCTCGGTCGGAGAGATTTCCGGCCCGAATCGGAATCGGCCCCTTTGTCTACTGTTGCATAACCTGGAGTGGGAATGGTATATCTGTTATTCTCAGACTTCAACACATTTCCTAATATTGGATAAAAATATTTATTAATACTAATTTTAATTTTATAGGATTTGTTTATAATTTTTTTGTTTTTACATTTTTGTAATATTTTTTAAAATGTCTTTTTGTTTAAAAAAAAATCTATTTTTTATTTGTTTGGTAATTTATTTAATGCTTTGGAATTGAATTGTTAAAATTTTTTATGTCTCATGTAATATAACAGCCCCACTTTTTCACCCATGCAGCCAATCACACACTCACACATACAGCCACACACACACACCCGTTCACACACGCATAGACACAGTTACATAGACACTCACATAATCTATGTTTAAAAATGGTAGTACACAAACTATAACAATTTAACTTTTGTGGTACTGTAGTATGTTTGTTTAACACTCATAAACTTTTAGAAAACACTCAGAATCACTAGATGATGTCATCAGTTGTAGTCAGCTCAGGTAACAATAACTGCTGAATTTCACTAGTTTTGTATGAGTGAAATCTGAGCCTAACTATAACATCCCTATAACCTATGTTTTTTTCAGTGAATTTCTAAGGTTTTTAATTGTATTTCCTAACTAAAACGTCCTTGTAACCTTTTGTTTTTTCAGGGAATTCCAAAGGTTTTTTCAGTTACATTTCCTAACTATAACATCCCTTTAACCTTTGTTTTTTTCAGTAAATTTCTATGTTTTTTTAAAATTCTATTTCCTAACTATAACATCCGTGCAACCTTTGGTTTTTCAGTGAATTTCTAAGGTTTATAAATTCTATTTCTAAACTATAAAATCCCTATAACAGTTGCTTTTTTAAGTGTTTTAAATATCTATTATAGAAGTGATAGAGTTCATTTCGCAGAGAAAGGCAACAGGGTGTTCCACAATAACTTGAAACACTGCATCATGTTTTATGTGTAGGTATCTACACACAATAAACACAAAGGCTCTTTTCAGACCCACCATATTTCCCAAACACTGGTTAATTTTCTTTCAAAATTTCTTTTTTGAAGTTGTTTTTTTTAAATTTGTGAATACTTTGTGAATTCACAAAACAAAGGCAGATATTCAATAGACACCAGCACATTTAAAATTGACAACTACATAAGTGACTCTGTGCATCTGACTGGGTGGGTATGTTAGTATCTGAATGGGTCAGTGAATGTGTGTAATAATGTCTGTGCAGGTCTGTGAGTGGGTGCATGAGTATCTGAGTAGGTCTGTGAGTGGGTGTGTGAGTGTCTAAGTGGGTTTGTGAGTGGGTGTGTGAGTCTCTGAGTGGGACTGTGAATGGGTGTGTGTGTGTCTTAGTGGGTTTGTGAGTGAGTGCATGAGTCTCTGACTGGGTTTGTTAGTCAATGCATGAGTCCCTGAGTTGGCTTGTGAGTAGGTGTGTGAGTCTCTGAGTGGGTTAGTGAGTACATGCATCTCTCAGTGGGTCTGTGAGTGAGTGAGTTGGTCTCTGAGTGGGTGTGTGAGTGGATAGGTAAGTACCTGTGTGGGTCTGTGAGTGGATGCATGAGTCTCTAAGTGGGTCTGTGAGTGGGTATGTGAGTGTGTGAGTGGGTCTGTGACTGGGTGTGTGAGTGTATGAATGGGTCAGTGAGTGGGTATGTGAGTGTCTAAGTGGGTCAATGAGTGGGTATGTGAGTGTCTGAGTGGATCTATGGGTGGGTGCATAGGTCTCTGAGTAGGTCTGTGAGTGGGTGTATAAGTCTTTGAATGGGTCTGTGAGTGGGTGTGTTAAGACTCTAAGTGGGTCTGTGAGTGCATGAGTCTCTGAGTGGGTCTGTGAGTGGGTGGGTGAGTTTCTGAGTGGGTTTCTGAGTGGATGTTTTTGTTGTATTGTTAAAAAGCCATTGGTCTAAATAAACATATCCATGACTTGAATAGTAAATGTAACCCCTATGATGTCCAACACTTTCCCTACTGTTGCATAGACCAGAGTGGGAATAGTAAATTGTACCCCTCCAAAGTCGAACGATTTCCCTACTCTTACACAGACTGGAGTGGGAATAATAAATCTTATCCCTCCAAAGTCCAACGCTTTCCCTACTGTGGCACAGTTGGGACAGGGAATAGTGATTTTAACCCATCCGAAGTACAACACTTTCCCAACTGTAGCACTATTTGAGTGATAATAATATATTTAACCCCTCCAAGTCCTACACTTTGTCTACTGTTGCATAACCTGGAGTGGAATGGTATATCTGTTATTCTCAGACTCCAACACATTTCCTAATATTGGATAAAAATATTTATTAATACTAATTTTAATTTTATAGGATTTGTTTATAATTATTTAGTTTTTACATTTTTGTAATATTGTTTTAATGTCTTTTTAAAAACAATTACATCTGTTATTTGTTTGGTAATTTATTTAATGCTTTGGAATTGAATTGTTTAAAAAGTTTATGTCTCATGTAATATAACAGACCTACTTTTTCACCCATACTGCCAATCACACACTCACTCACTCACACATACAGCCACACACACACCCGCTCACATGGATAGACACAGGTACATAGACACTCACATAATCTATGTTTAAAAATGGTAGTACACAAACTATAACAATTTAACTTTTGTGGTACTTTAGTATGTATGTTTAACACTCATAAACCTTTAGAAAACACTCAGAATCACTAGATGATCTCATCAGTGACATCATCAGTGATGTCATTTGAGATGTCATGAGTGATGTCACTGTTCATGTCATGAGTGATGTAACATGTGAGGTCATAAGCAGTGCACTTTGGGGGCGTCAGTTGTAGTCAGCTCAGGTAACAATAACTGCTGAATTTCACTGGTTTTGTATGAGTGAAATCTGAGCCTAACTATAACTTCCTGTAACCCATGTTTTTTTCAGTGAATTTCTAAGGTTTTTAATTTTATTTCCTAACTAAAACGTCCTTGTAACCTTATTTTTTTTTCACGGAATTTCAAAGGTTTTTTCAGTTTTATTTCCTAACTATAACATCCCTGTAACCTTTGTTTTTTTCAGTAAATTTCTGTTTTTTTTTAAATTCTACATCCGTGCAACCTTTGGTTTTTCAGTGAATTTCTAAGGTTTTATAAATTCTATTTCTGAACTATAAAATCCCTATAACAGTTGCTTTTTTAAGTGTTTTAAATATCTATTATATAAGTGATAGAGTTCATTTCACAGAGAAAGGCAACAGGGTGTTCCACAACAACTTGAAACACTGCATCATATTTTATGTGTAGGTATCTACACACAATAAACACAAAGGCTCTTCTCAGACCCACCATATTTCCCAAACACTGGTTAATTTTCTTTCAAAATTTCTTTTTTGAAGTTGTTTTTTTCAAATTCGCGAATACTTTGTGAATCCACAAAACGAAGGCAGATATTCAATAGACACCAGCACATTTAAAATTAACAACTACATAAGTGACTCTGTGCACCTGACTGGGTGGGTATGTTAGTGACTGAATGGGTCTGTGAGTGGGTGTAATAATGTCTGTGTAGGTCTGTGAGTAGGTACATGAGTATCTGAGTAGGTCTGTGAGTGGGTGTGTGAGTGTCTAAGTGGGTCTGTGAGTGGGTGTGTGAGTCTCTGAGTGGGTCTGTGAATGGATGTGTGAGAGTCTTAGTGGGTTTGTGAGTGAGTGCATGAGTCTCTGACTGGGTTTGTTAGTCAATGCATGAGTCTCTGAGTTGGTTTGTGAGTGGGTGTGTGAGTTTATGACTGGGTTAGTGAGTGCATGCATCTCTCAGTGGGTCTGTGAGTGGGTGAGTGAGTCTCTGAGTGGGTGTGTGAGTGGATAGGTAAGTACCTGTATAAGTGTGTGAGTGGATGCATGAGTCTCTGGGTGGGTCTGTGAGTGGGTATGTGAGTGTATGAGTGGGTCTCTGACTGGGTGTGTGAGTGTATGAATGGGTCTGTGAGTAGGTATGTGAGTGTCTAAGGTGGTCAATGAGTAGGTATGTGAGTGTCTGAGTGGATCTATGGGTGGGTGCATAAGCTTCTGAGTAGGTCTGTGAGTGGGTGCATAAGTCTTTGAATGGGTCTGTGAGTGGGTGTGTTAAGACTCTAAGTGGGTCTGTGAGTGCATGAGTCTCTGAGTGGGTCTGTGAGTGTGTGGGTGAGTTTCTGAGTGGGTTCATGAGTAGATGTATGAGTCCCTGAGTTGGTCTGTGAGTGGGTAGATGAGTCTATGAGTGGGTCTGTGAGTGGGTGCATGAGTGTCTGAGTGGGTCTGTGAGTGGATGCATGAGTGTCTGGGGGTCTGTGAGTAGGTACATGAGTTTGTGAGTGTGTCTGTGAGTGGGTGCATGAGTCTCTGAGTATGTCTGTGAGTGTCTGAGTGGGTCTGTGAGTGGGTGTGTCAGTGTCTGAATAAGTCTGTGGGTGGGTATGTGAGTGTCTGAGTTGGTCTGTGAGGGGATGTGTGAGTCCCGGGATGGGCCTGTGAGTGAGTGTGTAAGTCTCTGAGTGGGGCTGTAAATGATTGCGTGAGTCTCTGAGTGGATGTGTGAGTGAGTGTATGAGTGTGAGGGGGTCTGTCAGTGGGTGTATTAGTGTCTGAGTAAGTGCATGAATGTACTTAAAAATACAATTCAGCAATATTCGCAAAT
This sequence comes from Calotriton arnoldi, assembly GCA_963921515.1. Taxonomy (NCBI): domain Eukaryota; kingdom Metazoa; phylum Chordata; class Amphibia; order Caudata; family Salamandridae; genus Calotriton; species Calotriton arnoldi. Next base: position 289,342 of record CAWUFW010014513.1, on the reverse strand, counting down.
ACGTTGCAACGTTACATGGGGGTGCGATGCTGAGCATCGCGATGAATCTGCGAATATTGGATTTGGAAAAAAAAAAAATTCAACGTGTTATACACATAGGGGGTCCGACAAACATCCCAAAATTCAACCCCTGGGGTCCAGGTACCTCTACCCTTACCCCTTCTATCTTTCTCAAGCTTCACTTTCAGTCCAGGGGACTGTGTTCCATTACACAAAATGGTGGCCACAACTTTCTACACAGGTTACAGCCAGCCAATCATCGCATTCCTGTTGACATGCATATTTGCAACGTGCTGCAAATTATTAGCGAAGTATTTGCGACCAAAGAAATACAAATTTGGATTTTCTTTAATATCTTGAAAACTACTGAACAGATTTACACCAAATAACAAATAAAAGGGCTCTTTCTTGACCAAGAGCTAACTTGCTGCCAAATTTGGTGTAATGCCATCCTGTGGTTCGGACTGTAGTCGTGTTCCAAATCCCTATTGCAAATAATATGGAAAACACACTTTTTTACCTCCCTTTTTTCTAAGCCCTGCTTGATGGATCACCCCAGAACTTCCCATGTGCAACAAGAATCACCAGTACACTTTTTTTGAAAAATTTCGTGAAGATTCACCCCCGCATATTATATCACTCATGATATAGTGAGTGGGTGTGTGAGTGGCTCTATGGATGAGTGAGTGATTGTGTGAGTACTTGTATGGGTCTGTGAATAGGTATGTGAGTGGTTGTGTGGGTATGTGAGTGGGTGTATGAGAGGTTGTGAAGGTGTATGAGTGGTACTGTGGATGATGTCACTGAGATGTTATATTTTCCAAGAAGAGTCCCCAGTTTTGATGAAAATGTCTACCCAAAAGGAGTACTTTCATTTGGTTAATTAGTAAGTGCTACCTCGTCGGGTAAAAATCTCTTGCATATTCTACACAACAGCAGCGTAAAGGTCCATGGTATAGTGTGTCCAGTGAGCTAGTGTGCATGTAATTTCAGCAGTGTGATTGTTCCTCAAGCGTCTGCATCCACAAATCTGTAATTACGTGAATCCTCGTCAAGAGAAGACGACGAGACTACAAAGAAGTGAATCTCAACCAAACAGGGGTGCTTCCCCTTAACTAAATGATGTAAGTGCTTCTTTGTTTGGCGGAGATGTCCTCATATTCCTCTGCATCAATGATGCCTCACCAAAAAAGGGTCTTTTGTTAAACTGTCCAGCTACATGTGAAAATGGAGGAAGACCCTTGCATACTACTACGGAAAAACAGGTGGAGCTTGGAGATGATTTGAGGTATTTGCATACTCGGGGTAACTAAAAGGGAGAATCATTGACTCTGCTCTCACCAGGAGATGATGAGAAAGAAAGCACTTGTCACATTCACCCCAGATCAGATTGCGCTACAAGCTATTAACCATTCAGTCACCTTCATTAAGGATTTTAGATCATTTTTAAATGTGTAATATGAGAGGAAGCACACTTACACACAGTTACTAAAGGGGTGCGGGCTTCAAAACTTATTGGGGGAGGGGGGCCATGCAGCCCACCCTCTCTGGGCCAATTTCGGCCATGGGACCCCATCCCCCAGGGTCCGACCATAATTCAATAGGGGAGGGGGAGCCTGGCGACCCTCCTCCAAGGCCTGATTTTGGCCCCGGGGACCCCATAGCCCAGGGCCCTGCCATGCCTCCATGGCTGCCCTAGAGCCCAACCAGGGTGCCCAGTGTGCCATGATGGGGATCACAGGGAGAACATCAAGGCCCCGCAGTCCTAGCCAGCTCCCTGCCTCCTGCAGGAGCCAGCATTGCTCCCCCATGTGAGGAGCTGCTAGAAATGCAGCTCTCTGCATGTGGGAGCACTTTTTCATCTGTCTCCCTACTTGCATGACAGCAGACAGGGTAATAGATGAAAACTCTGCTTCCAGCGAGCTGCAGCAGTTTGACAGCTCCCACTTGCTAGAAGTAGAGTTATGTTTGCTACAGTTCCTGCAAAGTAAAAGCAAGCTTCTATGTCCTGGGGTGGGCACCCCGGGACATAGCAGAAGCCGGACCTGGAGGGTGGCACACAGTGTCATTAATGGCTCCAGGAGGGGGGCCACACTGCCTTCCCCCTTTGTTTTTTCACAGGGGCAGCCACGGGGAGGTGGTGGTCCCCGGAGCCTTATATGGCCCCATCCATCTTTAAATTTTGGATTTGGCCCTGGGGAGGTGGGGGTCCCCAGGGCTTCTAAAAGCCCTGGGGGGGGCCCCACTCCTTTACTACAACACCCCGGGGGTGGTCCCCGGGGCCTGAGGGGTCTGTGAGGCCCCCTATATTTACAAGTAGCCGCAGGGAGGTGGTGGTGGTCCCTGGGGCATAGAATGCCCTTGGAGGTGGGCCCTGTGCATCCCCCTCCATTATGTTTATAATAATATGCATGCCCCTGGGACCTGCCCCACCCGTGGGCTACATTAAAAACAAGAGCGGGAGACTATGCTTATTCTTTTTTACTGCAAAATTAGCAAATATTTGCAAACTTACCTATGAACTAAAAGTAAATGCTTTTTTGCCCTGCCAGGGCTTCATATATATATATATATATGTATTGTGCATATTATTGTAAGAAATTTAAAGATAAATGTAAGGGAATCAATACAAAACAACTTGATCATTAATGTCTCCTTAAATGTGTTGGATGAGAAACATATCAGACTTCTGAATAAGGGATTAACCTTCTGCTCCAACTCCAGAATGAGTCTAGTTAATGCTAAGATTGATTTTGACAAATTTTTGCGAAAATTGAAATCAAAAAAGTATTTTGCACAGAAAGAAAATAAAAATTGTAAGGAAGAAGAAAAACAAATGCCATCGGTAATAACAACTAAAGATATTGATCATTTAGGTCCTTAGCACCTCTTGAGATGGAAGCAGGAGTTATGGACACACGAGAGAGATTGGATGATTTATCAGAGCTTGAGCTATGTGAGTATCTGGGAATCCTAACTGATGAGACAACAGGCAGCAGTTGCAAACCCAGGTCAAAGTTCTTCGATCAGCTTCTAGCAAGGAATATAATTTAATTGTTACAGGAGATTATGACTGAGGGATTAAACAAGATAAGCCTTAAACAATCTAAGGGCAAAAAAAGTACATGCAACAACATGACAAATGAAGATTGGACAGCACTTATTGACCTCCAACAAGATGAAAGCATTTTAATAAAGGCTTGTGATAAAGGAGGGAATATTGTGATACTAAGTCAAGAGAAGTATATAGCAGAAGCTAGTAAACAATTGAATAACAAAGATCATTAGAAGAAGCTTGCTAAAGATCCCACTGCTGAATACATGCATGCATTTTATCAGAATGTAGAGATCTCCTGGATGAGGAGGAATATATGTATCTCAAGACCGTGTACCCCATCATGTCAACAATCTACTTTTTACCAAAAGTCCATAAAGACAGCCTAAACCCTCATGATAGTCTGCTCTATCAGTTCATTATTAGAAAACACCTCAAGGTTTATTGAAATCTTTCTTTTTCCGTACATAATGAACCTCCCGTCTTATTTGAGGTGCTCGCAAGATTTCCAAATTAGACTCAATGGAATACCTTGGAAGTCGAACTATCTGATAGCCACGGTTGATGAGGTATCCTTATATACATCCATCCAACACACAGACGGAATCGAAGCTTGCAAATATTTTCTTAGGTCCAGCTCGATTACTCTATTATAATACCCAATATGATATTGGAGATGAATGATTTTTGACTTCATCATAATACCTATATGTTCAATAACAGCTTCTTCCTGCAAGAACAGGGAAACGCAATGAGAACATCCTACGCGTAAACCTATGCAAACCTAGCGATGGGTTGGTGGGAGGCAGAGATCATATGGAACGAACACAATACAACAATGATGGAACAGATCATTTTATAGTCTTGTTTCATTGATAATCTGTTCATTATATGGGAAGGTGAAAAAGATGACTTTGAGGAATTTATATAATCTCTCAACAACAACCTGTGAGGATTAAAACTTACTTATGAGATCAGCGAAAGAGAAATCAATTACTTGGATATAGGAGTTTACATAGAAAATGAAAAAAATCTGCACAAAATTTACAGGAAATTAACAAGTAGTAAAGGCAGTCTCTATCCGAAAAGTGGGCATCCACAAGCCTTCAAATGGAGTGTCCCTTATAAGGATTTTCTCCGTGCCAGACAGAATTGTTCAGAGGGAGAAGAATTTGACCGGCAGGCCAAAGAAATATATTAAAGATTCAAAATGAGAGGATATCCTAAAAATGTTTTAGATGATGCTCTAAGAAGGGCCAAAGAGAAGAAAAGAGAGAATCTGATGGTGGTAAAGCAGGAGGCCACACAGAATATGAATGAGCCTGAAATCATAAGATATATAATGGTTTATGGTATGTCCAATTATGAGGCAAAAGAGTTGCTGAAACAAAATTGGAATATCCTCTAAATGGATGAAACCCTCAAGGAATTGTTGCCCGAACACCCCAATATAACTTATAAAACAACAGCATCATTGGGTGAACTACTAACAAAAAGCTACATGAATCCTGGCCGACCAGGGTTGCCAGTTGGTTATCCAGTAAACATGAGGGTTTTGGAGATGTTTGAAGTGCAAAGTCTGCACCTATGGCTAGAACAAAACTGTGTTTATTACCCAGCATGGAAAAGTTAATAAGATTAAGAAGTGGAAAACCTGTGAAACTACATTTGTGGTATATGTGCTTGAGTGTATGTGAGGGAAGAGGTACATGTGAAGTACTGTGAACAAATTGAAGCTTCGCATTTTGCAACACCTACATGCAATAAAAAAACAAAGACTTCTCATACACCATGGCGAAACACATCTGGGAAGCACACAATGACAACATGAAGGACATGAAGTTCTACAGTATATAGAATTGGACCTATGAAGCGCGGAGTCCAAATGGATAATCTTGATGGGAACGGAGCACCCATGGGGTCTGAACTTAGACACAGAGCTCCATGTCCACTTGTGACTTACCCTGTGCGCGTTTTATAGACGAAAAGGACAAGAAATTTTTTATGTAAACCTCCCTTATCATTCTCTTTACTTGAGCCCTCTTGGTGAAAAGTATCATTTCTTCTAATGACTCTCGTTTGTGCAATCAGATGTGGTATCATTACCAAAATATAATTTGAAATGAATGTGATTAATACGGAGTATTTCAATTTACACTCTGTATTAGTAGTTTTACACCCTGCACCAGCACTTTGAGAAATCTTAAAATGCCATTGGGTCTTGAATTAGAGTATCTATACAGCTGACAGTAAAACTTGTTTAACATCTTAAAAAAGAAAACATCTCTTAGGCTGGAAATGTGAATTATCATCGAACTTTAATTTGGTTGTAAAAACCATAAAAGTACAAAAATGTGAATTGATGTGGATGTTATTGACAGGAGAGCAATTTTATATCATGTATTAGCACTTTAAAAAACCATAATGAATTATTTTCAATGATTCAGCAGAATGTTACAGACTGGAGGGAATGATAGGTCATTGCAGTGATAGCGGTTATGAAGATGTCCTGCACAAGTATCTTAAACTTATATTTTATGGGGACTCCCATGTTTAATATATTGATTGACACATTTTGCACTATCACTTTAAGAGACTTTGAAGTACTGTTTGCCTATGTTGCACAATTGTCATGGGAAGATGGATTAGGTCATCTATATAATTGACTGCAGGACTTGCATTATCACTTTACATAAAAAATTATAACATCTCCCTTGTACTTGTACTTTACAAGAACTTCCATGCTTGGTAAATTGATATATATTTTGTATACTACAGCTTGAGAGGACTTTGAAGTACTGCTTTCACACTTTGCACATTGCCAGGGGCTAATTAATTAGAGTATTTATATAGTTTACAGCAGGACTTGCATTAGCATTTTAGATAAAAAATGATAACATCTCTTTTGTCCAACAGTCTGTTAATCTTGAACAATGTTACGGAATAGAAATTCGAATATTCACATAGTCAGCAAGGAAGGCTTACATTTGTGCTTCAAGATATGATACTCAAGGTTATCTGTAATACCTGCAAATCACAAGGAGTTGATGGGCTATTGAGGTTAAAATAACTAATAGCAATTCCTGCACTAGCACTTTCAACTTGTATTTTACAAGGACCCTCGTGCCCAGTCGGTGCATAGGTTTATACCATCATCATGGTTGACAAAACTATGATATATTCTGCATTAACAACGTTGGTACTCCCTTCATATTCTGTTTATCTAATTGCATTAGCACTTCATCATATTAAACCTATTACTATTCACACTCACTCTATAACATAAGGAGCTGATAGGCCATCACTGTCAGAACAGTTGATGGTTTATCCTGCACTAGCACTTTAATCTTGTACCTAGGATTTTCATGCCTAGCAGGCACATTGGTCACTTATACAGTCAGTCACGCACCTACTAAATCATTCATTCAGACACTTATACACCCACTCATTCTTCAATACACCTTGGCATATATATATATATAAAACATATTTAAACTTTACAGAAACACACAATCACTGGATGATGTCATCAGTGATGTCATCAGTGATGTCACTGACCATGTCATGAATGATGTAATATGTGACATCAGCAGCAGTGCATTGCGGGGGCGCGAGTTATAGTTAGCTCAACTACCTATAACGGCCGAATTTCTCTGGTTTTGTACGAGTGAAATGTCCAACTAACTATAATGTCCCTGAAACCTGTGGTTTTTTCAGTGCATTTCTAAGGTTTTTTAAATGCTAATTTCTAACTATAACGTCCCTGAAACCTATGGTTTTTTCAGTGAATTTCAAAGGTTTTTTAAATGCTAATTTCTAACTATAACGTCCCTGAAACCTATGGTTTTTTCAGTGAATTTCTAAGGTTTTTTAAATGCTATTTTCTAACTATGCCTACAGAGGTAGGACATGTGCAGAAACAGGAAGAAAGGCGCAGAAAGAAGCAAGAGGAATGCAGAAAGAGGCAACAGAAGTCCAGAAAGAGGAAGAAAGGTGCAAAAAGAAGCAAGAGATATGCAGAAAGAACCAACAGAGGTGCAGAAAGAGGCCTTGTTGCAAAGTCATCCTCTGCCCTGGGCACCCCCCAACCTTTTGCTGACTGGCACTGGTGGTAACTGACGCTGACTGGCCCTGGGCTCTGCCTAACCAGGCCCGGAGCCAGTGCTATGCTGAAAGACACTGAGAATACAGTGAAAGCACCTATATACACTAGGGTACACTATGGGTTGGGGTATCCCTGTGATTGGCATGACCTCCCCTGTAAGGCCCTGGTACATAATAGGGCAGGGGGATTAAAACAACCTCTAAGTCCCTAACATATAATAGGGCATGGCAGTTTAGAGGCCTGCACCCCTTTTCTGCACTTGCATGTGTGCACTGCTGAGCCTGAGGTCCGTTTAAAAGTAGCCCTGTGTGTGCAGAAAGAGGCAAGAGAGGTGCAGAAAGAGGCAAGAGAGGTGCAGAAAGAGGGAAGAAGGGTGCAGAAAGAGGCAAGAGGGGTGCAGAAAGAAGCAAGAGAGGTGCAGAAAAAGGCAAGAGGGGTGCAGAAAGAGGAGAATTGCAGAAACAGGCAAACGAGGTGCACAAAAGGGGAACAGGGGTGCACACAGAGGCAAGAGAGGTACAGAAAGAACCAAAAGAGGTGCAGAAAGAGGCAAGAGGGGTGCAGAAAGAGGCAAGAGAAGTTCAGAAAAAAGCAAAAGAGATGCGGAAAGAGGCTAGAGGGGTGCAGAAAGAGGCAAGAGAGGTGTAGAAAGAGGCAAGAGAGGTGCACAAAGAGGGAAGAAGGGTGCAGAAAGAGGCACATGGGGTGCAGAAAGAAGCAAGAGAGGTGTAGAAAGAAGCAAGAGAAGTGCAGAAAGAAGCAAGAGCCGTGCAGAAAGAACCAAGAGAGGTGCAGAAAGTGGTAAGAGGGGTGCAGAAAGAGGCAAGAGAAGTGCAGAAAGAACCAATAGACGTGCAGGAAAAGGGAGGAAGGGTACAGAAAGAGGCACGAGGGGTGCAGAAAGAAGCAAGAGAGGTGTAGAAAGAAGCAAGAGAAGTGCAGAAAGAAGCAACAGAGGTGCAGAAAGAGGCAAGAGGGGTGCAGAAAGAGACAAGAGAAGTGCAGAAGGAAGCAACAGAGGTGCAGAAAGAGGCAAGAAAAGTGCAGAAAGAAGCAATAGAGGTGCAGAAAGAGGCAAGAGGGGTTCAGAAAGAAGCAAGAGAAGTGCAGAAAGAAGGAACAGAGGTGCAGAAAGAGGCAAGAGGGGTGCAGAGAGAGGCAAGAGAAGTGCAGAAAGAAGCAACAAACATGCAGAAAGGGGGAAGAGGGGTGGAGAAAGAGGCAAGAGGGGTGCAGAAAGAAGCAAGAGAGATGCACAAAGAAACAAAAGAAGTGCAGAGAGAAGGAACAGAGGTGTAGAAAGAGGCAGGAGGGGTGCAGAAAGAAGGAAGAGGGGTGCATAAAGCGGCAAGAGAGGTGCAGAAAGAGGCAAGAGGCATGCACAAAGAAGCAAGTGAGGTGCAGAAAGAGGCAACAGAGGTGCAGAAAGAGGCAAAAGAGGTGCACAAAGTAGAAGAGATGTGCAGAAAGAGGCAAGAGAAGCGCAGAAAAGGAAAGAAAGGTACAGAAAGAAGCAACAGAAATGCAGAAAGAGGCAAGAGAGGCGCAGAAAGAAGCAAGAGTGGCTTGCACACCATTAGTGCCAATTTAACACCCACCTTTAGCAATAAGTAACAGGTGACCATTCTAGGTGTACAAAGGACCTTCCGCCACGCTGTAACACTTGTTACTGCATTTTTGGTAACGTTTGAGCCGTTTGAGCTAGAAACAAGGCTTTTTTGTTCAAATCTGCAGATTACGCAGCAGATGATGGATTATGTGGCAAATGCGGAAAATGTATAATTGTGCGAAAGTTGGTGCAGCCAAACAGTCTCATAATTCCAGTGGCCCTGCTCATACCTCTGACTAGATCCAGAAGTGCTCCTCAGTGATTCCTTCTTTTTTTGTCTCATTGAGTTCCTAGTTTAGCTTCTATGGAAACGAGGAAGACTAAACCTGAGGTTACCACTTGAAAACACAGACTACCATACCACATAATTACTCTTCACAACACATAAACCCACTCTACATAATTCCTACACACTAAATACCACATACTTTCTATCCACATAATTTCACTGCACAACATACCACATAATTCCACTACACACAACGTACATCCACTCCACTCCAAAAAACATTAGTAAACAACTTTTACATTTACAACACCAATAGCTCTAACTCTTGCAAATGTGAGACCTATTAAATTACAAATGCTTCATTAACTGGTAGTCACGTTTGCAGAGTGGTGGAGAAAGGGGGCTGGGCATCCAACTAGCGCTCAGGAATTCCGCTGCGCAGGACTTACAGGAGGTACCAGGAGGGCTTCTTGGCCCCCAAAGTCCCTCAGGAGTAAAGTGGACTTCATCCCCCAACCAGTACTGTGCCAGGAGGAGCATTTGCAGAGTGGTGGAGAAAGGGGGACTGTGGCCTACGAAGACCTCCTAGCAATCCCACTGTGTGGGACTTAGTGGAGGTAACAGGAGGGATAGTTGGCCCCCAAGGACAACCTTGGGGGGCAACTACCCCTCCTATTACCTCCAGTAAGTCCCACACAGCAGCATTACTAAGTTCTCATAGCAGGCCACGCCCCCTTTCCCCACCACTTTGCAAACACGCTCCCTGGCACACTCTTGGATGGGGATTAAAGTCCACTTCGCTGCTGGGGGTCCTTAGGGGCCAACTAGCCTACCTGATACCTCCAGTATGCCCCAGATAGTAGGATTGCTGATAGGTAGACACAGGCCATGCCCCCTTTGTCCACCACTCTGCAAACGCGCCTCCTGGAGCGCTCTTGGTTGGGGGATGAAGTCCTCTTGCCTCCTGAGGGTCCCGGGGGGCCAACTAGCACACCAGGTACCTCCAGTAAGCCCCACACTGGATTGCTGAGATTGGTCCGAGGCCACGCCCCCTTTTTACACCACTCTGCAAATGCGCCTACATATATATATATAGGCACATTTATATATATTTATATATATATATATATATAAATATATATAGTCTTTAGACGCACCTGCAACCCGAACCGCTGGACGGATTTACACCTAATCTGGAAATCAAGCTTTTTGTTATTTGATGTAAATCTGTTCAGTAGTTGTGGCGATATTGAAGGAAAACCAAATTTATATATCTGGACGGAGCCTAAACACAGATTTCATTGTGGGATCTGATTGGCTACCAGCACTTCAACCAGGAAGTGGTGGCAGCCATCTTGGGGCCAATATACATGATAGCACCCAATTGAAATGCATTGAAGTGAATGGCAGGTTTTGAGGGTTACAAAAAAGAGAACGTATAAAGGGTGATAACAGATTTTAGTTACAATATAAATCATATGTTGATGGTACCATACTAATTTTAGAAATTGTGGTGTGTGCTAAGGTGATTTTACCCTGTGAAAAAGCCTTCTGCTGGGATTTAATGAATCATGTTTGAGAGAAAACTGTTTTCTCATGATTTTCCCACAGAGGTTATGGAAGGTGCTCCAGAAGCTAAAATGAGAGCATATTTTCTGTAAATTCACACTATTTTCCACAGCTGTATCAAAATGAAGTCTGACATTCTCAATAAATCATGTACTTCAAATAGGTGCAGCCTTTCAGTTGATTCCCTTGTGTTCTACTGCAGCCACCCAGAGTGTTCTAAAGAACAACTAGAGCACTAACAGTGTAACTTTTGACAAGACTATGGCACACCTGATGTCATGATGATTGAAACAAACCGTTAAAACTTGAAACATTTAATTTAGAAAGGAAATAATTGCGAGGTTCAGTTTGTCAAAGACATTAGGGTTAGTGCTGTAGAAAGAAACATTAAGACACATATTAAGTGAGTTCTCAATTATCTTCCTCTTCTATTTCATTAAAACATTCTGACATGCAGACTGAAACATGCACTTTCCACACCAGCAGCAGACAGCCATAACTTCCTGGTGATCAGCAAAGATTATTTAATAAATAAAAAAACTAATAAATTAAAAAAGACATTAACAGGTTCAGTTATGAACTAACCTATCCCTTTTTAAAGGACAACTATTATGAGCAAACAAATTATCAAGGCTGGGATAGACAGACATATAGGAGACCGAAGTACACACGAGAAGGCAGAAAACAAGTCACATTCTCTTACACCTCTGGCTCCAGCAATAAAGAGGAGCACACACATAGAGAGGAAAATAAGGGCAGAGGACCCAATGAAGATTGTTTTTTTTTTTTAGAACAGAAGACCAGGAGGGGACGCTACAATGCGAACCAAGGGAGGGGACAACCCACACGCAGCCAACCGCCTCAGGAGTATATGCAAACAAGAAGCCAGAGGTACTGGCTGTAGACAAAATACCTATTGTAAATCTATCTAGTAGGGTTTTAAACAAACATGAGACAGAAGTGTTAGAGAAAGGTTTTAGTTTCGTCCTGACTGCAAATGTAAACAGGTTCCAATTGGAAAAGGATTTGAGGCTATTTTTTAGAAAGATTAAACTTAGCGGATTTTTTTGAAGACAGACCATTGAGGGAATCGAACAACATATCTGGTCTTAAGCCAAAGTCCACCTTCACCCCCTCTATAGCACAGGTGGGCAAGAACATAGAAGTTTTTGAGAAAGCTGTAGAAATAGGTATTCAGGACATCTTAAAGGAGGAATTTCCACTTGCCAAGAATATTAATAGGAATCAAAGAATAGCTAATAGTACCCTAAAGGAGGATCGATCCATTACCATAAAACCTGCCAATAAAGGCGGGGGGTTGTAGTTTTTGACACCTGCGACTATGAGAATAGGGTTTACAAGCTTTTAGATGTATCCTTACATTATGAAAGAGTTCAGGGGAAGGAACTTGCAGATTTAGCTAAAAAGTGCTGTGAGCTTCTTGTGAATGCTAAAGATCAAAACTGGATTTGCAAGGAAGAATTCAAATTCCTTAATAATAGAGACCCAAAAACCCCGGCTCTGTATGGATTACCAAAGATCCACAAGGACAGTGTAGATCCACCTATGCGACCCATTGTGAGTTGCTTAGGATTATTGCTCGAACCCTTAAGCAAGTATGTTGACTTTTTTTTAAAACCTTTAGTCAGAAAATTAAAATCATATGTGAGGGATTCGACCCATATCATTACTCTATTAGAAAATAAGCTTTTTTGCAGAGATACTCAATGTCTAGTGACACTGGACATTGAGTCTCTGTATACAAATATACCACAGCAATCAACAGTAGAGGTCATTAAAGAGATTCTAGATAATACTGAAATTGAGGGAGCGAACAAAGACTTCATTGTACAGTGTACGAATATGGTCCTAAGGAACAATATCTTTCTATTTAAGGACCAACTCTTTCGTCAAAAGAAGGGGACCAGCATGGGGGCCACCTGTGCCCCTAGTCTGGCCTGTTTATACGTTGGCGAATTTGAAAGAAGACACGTATACAATGAGATGGCCCCCTTTTTCAAGAATGTGCGAGAATGGCGTCGCTTTATAGATGATGTCTTCTTTATATGGGACGGCCCTATAGATTTGTTAAATGAATTTCTGATCTGGCTCAATCTTGGAGACAGTAATCTAAGATTCACTGCCCATTATAATAACAAGAAGGTGGACTACTTGGATATAACGATCAAGGAGGCTAGGGGAAAACTGGAAGTGGAGTTATACACGAAACCAATGGATAAGAACACCTTACTCCACTATTTCAGTTTTCACCCTAAGTCCCAAAAGGATAACATCCTTTTTAGTCAATTCCTCCGTCTTCGGAGGAATTGTTCAGATCTTAATGATTTCTACAAGCATGCTGAAGTTTTAAAATTAAAATTGACGGATAGAGGGTACCCGAAGAAACTAGTATCTCATTCATTTAAACGTGCAAGATTTTATGACCGGGATGCAATGTTGAAAGGCTCAAAAAAGAAAAAGTAAATGACAAAGTCTTTGTGAGTTAATATTATGGCATTAGTAACAAAATCAAAAATGTCATAAACAGGCATTGGAACATCCTAAATGATGAGGAAGAAATCAGGTTAGAAAGGCCACTGTTTGCTTACAAAAGGAACATGAACTTGCGCAACCAGTTGGTACATACCTACAGAGATGAATCAGTTAAAAGACAAAAGACAATTGATAACACCGTTGCTAAGGGCAACACACGGTGTGGCAATTGTTCCATGTGCCCACAGTGTATAGTGTCAAAAGATATAACGCATAATGGTAGAACAATAGTGGCACACACTCTTAACAACTGTTGCAGCAAAAATTTAATCTATTTGCTGAGATGTCCATGTGGACTAGCCTACGTGGGTGAAACGGGCAGAGAACTTAGGATTAGACTATTAGAACACAAATCAGCAATCAAAACTAATAAATTGAATGCCCCATTAGTGTCTCATTTTCAAGATTGTGGCCACAAAGAGACCCAATTTGAGTGGTTCATTCTTGAAAAGGTAGTAATGAATAAGAGAGGTGGCAATATGGAAGGAAAAAGAAAGGCCAGAGAACAATGGTACATTTCGATTTTAAACACTATAAGACAGGGATTAAACTCAAGAAAAGAATGGGAAAAATTGGTGAGGTAGGAACATTGATGAATCTGATGTGGGCACCATACTGTTACATCCAGTGCGGTTGGTTTAAAATACAGGACAAAAATAGTTTCCTGCTTAGAGTTCAAGCATTAGTCCCATGGATTTATGTGCCTATAATGGATGCACCTGTCATAAAAATATAAAACATTTTTTAAAAAGTTTTTCCCCCGTATAGGGTGGTTTTATGTACCTGTGTTATACATCTCATCTTGAGACATGAAGAACATATGATGCTCCGTAGGTAGCATAATTGATGAAATATGGATATAATCAAATAATAAGTTCTGACTTTTTAGGCTGTACACACAATATGTGGGCATAGGCTCTCATGTTTTGTATCGATACATGAGCGGCTCACTCCAAGAAGGGCGCCATGTTGGTAACAGATGAAAAAATTATTTGGCAAAATACATTTCTGTTCACATTTTTTCATTAAAAGACCGCCTCAACTTAAGAAATTTTGATAAAAGGAGGTTAAGCAACAGACAATTCCCCCTTTCTAATGAGAACTGACGAATTTGTAGGTTTAAGTCACATGTTTGGCACAAACAAAGGAGGGTGTTACACATGATTGTACCCCTGTTTAAATTTTAAAATAGACTTCCGTTGTTTAATGACTGAAATATCTGAATATATGAACTATGAGGCTTTGGTTTCCTTTATTGATTTTTTCAGATAGGATAGTCTTCGCATATATTACATCGCGAAGTATCCGTTTAAAGCTGGCAGAGACTTTTTCAATACTTAACCCCTTTTCTAGCTCTATGCCACACATGGGAGGGCCCTATTTATAGCTTAGCTTTGAACCGCCCGGTCTATTTAGCCAAACGAACTTTGACCGGAGCGTGCCAGGAGGCTGTTTAGTCCTGGTGAGTTTCCATCTAACATGCGGACGGGGGACCTTCATTAGGGGTTTATGGGCCTACATTTCCTCACTAAAGAGTGAGCTTTTTAACACTTTGGTGACCCAAAAGGCGAGCGTGAATGGGTCGTAGCATTTATAGTTATCCAGTATGAGCTGGTGGGTACATGTATAGTGGGGTGAGTTACTAGACAAGCGTCCAGTATAAGAGTGTAACTGTGGGGCAGAGTACTGAGTACCCCATGTGTTTTTAATAATAAAATGTTATCCGGCAGATATTAGGTTGGTTGTGAGGCAGTAGTTATGACCCATGCAAGGGGGCTTCACAACATGACACCAGGATAAATATCTTCATTGTTAGGCTTTTGTTGCCAACTGAATTGAAGCGGATAATAATGATGTGTTCTAATAGATTGTTATGCTAAGGAATTGTCGATGACAGTTGCACTCCCTTTTTTTTTGTCTTTAAGTGATGATGATTTTATCCTTATAATCTCCTCTTGGGTGCTGATGAGTATCACCTCCTGGTCCTTGAGGTGTATGATACTACTAGATAGAAACGCCCTCCATCAGGGATAGAGCGAACTCACTTAGCACTCCGGGCGACGAAGTGTCGCTTTGCAAATTTCTTAAAGAACATTCAATACAATAAATATTATTCCAAAATTGGTGTCTTCATTGATAATTTATTTTGTCTTTTTCTTTCATGTACATGGTTCATATGATTCTTCTCATATGCATCATATTATAATAAGCGTAATCACATAATGCAGGTGCCCCAATGCATTTCGGGCCTTGCCCTTCATCAGGGGGTAATTCCTATGGAGAATATTACATGTGCATTAAAATGCGGAAATCCAAGAATTACAGAATGCAATGCTACAGTATTCATGGTGCTCACGAGGTGCAAATAACTTGTAAAAGAGATGGTGGTGTGCACAAACAAAACTCATGGTGCAACATTTTTCAGAGTCCAAACTGGAGTGGGCAATAAAAATTCTCAGTGACAATACTTATACGAACGAGACTCTAGTCAGTGAACGTGTGCGTTCTACACAGTGATCCGGTGGCGTGTCAAAATCAACGTTCGCTAGGTGTCGACTGTAAACGTGAAAAAGTTCTCAACCGTAAAAAAACCTGAGTCTGATGCTAGAGCGCGTAAGTTCCGTGTAATCATTTGGGTGAAAATACTACGATACATGCCGTAAACAGTGCTTATAAAGAATCCCGAATTATATCAACACAGCGCAGTGCCAAACAAATGTGAATTGATCATGCCAAAGTGTTAATCTCTTTTACGAGTTATTTGCACCTCGTGAGCATCATCACTGATTACATCATCCAGTGATTGTGAATGTTTTCCAAACTTTTATGACTGTTAAACATGTATACTAAGGTAGTACAAAGTACCACATACAACCAGATATAGAAATTTGGTTTTCCTATATTATCTCCAAAACTACTCAACGGATTTACACCAAATAACAAAAAGATGGACCTCTGGCACAAAATCTACCTTTCGGACAAATTTTGGGAAATTCTGTCCAAAGGATCAGGATGCAGGGGTGTCTAAAGATGCTAGGGAATTAAGATAGGAAACACACATTTTTGACCCCCTCCATTTTCGTCGGCCCCTGAAACTTTCCATGCACAACTAGAATCAATGGCACACTTTTATTGAAAAGTTCGTGAAGATTCGACAACCAGCGCAAAAGATATAGGCAAGTAAAAAACACAAACATTTCCTTGACACCCAATAACTGATACCCACCCTAAACCCTAAAAAATCCCTTACCAGAAAATATGTACACAGGACATACTATACACACTCCTGCCTCTGGTGTATGGGTGTAATTCCGTCCCCCACTTATATTAGATGCGCAGCAGAAGAGGGGACCTTCCTACATACAGTTTGGGATTGTGGGGCATTGCAGCCGTTTTGGCGTAAGGTATCCTCCTGTCTGGAACGGGTCCTGTCATGGTGACTAGAATTGGAACCCAAACTATTTCTACTGCATAGTACAGAGGGGTTTGAGGAAACCACTATAAGCAACATTTATTATTCTTAGGCCTCATGCTCGCCAAGCGGGATATCGTCCAATACTGGAAGGTGACCTCTCTGCCGTAGTTCAGAGGGTGGCGGAGGGCCATGGACCGTTACATGGGGCAAAAATGGCCATGTTTCAGGCATAAGGATGTACGCAAAAACACAGGAAGATTTGCTCTTCCTGGGCTGTTTATAGAGGTATAGACTTGCCCCCCCCCTGCCGTCCCAGTCCCTCCATAATCAGGCAGTAATTTCATTGACCGATGTACACCCTTTAGGACGGGCAGTCCCGTCCACATACACAAGTCTAATGGCACCTCTCAGAACGGAGATGTAATATGTAGCCTGTGCCAAGGTTGTTTTGTTGGTCTGTATAGTCACAGGCTGTTGCTGCTGTTCCAATATACTGGTACTATTCTGTTATGTATTTCATCCGGATTAAGTGTAATTGGCTTCGGCTGCAATGTACTACAAATCCAATAAAGTTTGTTATTAAAAAAAAAAAACCTTACCACTCAAAAAACTCGCAGCCACCCTAAAACCTAACAATTCCTTTGCCACCCAAAAACCCATACCCTAACTAAACTCTTTAAAATTACCTTACCACTCAAAAACCCATACCCACCCTAAACCCTAAAAATACTTTGCCACCCAAAACCTATACCCACCCTAAACCCTAAAAAGTCCCATCTCAGCAAAAAACTAAAACCCACCCTAAACCCTAAAAACACCCTTACCCTAACATGAGTTAGCTCAGGTAACTATAACTGCTGAATTTCTATGGTTTTGTACAAGTGAAATCTGAGCCTAACTATCACATCCCTGTAACCTTTCGTTTTCTAAGTGAATTTCTAAGGTTTTTTAAATTCTTTTTCCTAACTATAACATCCCTGTAACCTTTGCTTCTTAAGTGAATTTCTAAGGTATTTTAATTAGTAGTCATGTTTGCAAAGTGGTGGAGAAAGGGGGCAGGGCCTCTGACCAGTTCTCAGCAATGCCACTGTGTGGGACTTACTGGAGGTAACAGGAGGGGTTCTAGGCCCCCAAGGACTGTCAGCAGCTGACGGGACTTTATCCCCCAGCCAGTAGTGCACCAGGAGGAATGTTTTCAGAGTAGTGGTCAAAGGGGGCAGGCATTCAATGGCCAACAGCATAATCAACATTTTTAACTAAAACAACTGATTCTAACCATCACACTATATACATTACTATATAAATAAGTCTAAAAAAACATGTATGGCTGTCTCAATGTGCCTCTCACAGTGTGTATGGCTCTTTGAGTGGCAAGTGTAACTGGGCGACTGAGAATTTGAGTGGGTGTGTCACTGGCTGCATTAGTGTCTGACTCACTTTGTGACTGGGTGCAACAGTGCCTGAGTGTATCTGTGACTGGCTGCATAGCTCTCTGACTGGGTGTGCGAATGGGTACATGAGTCTGTGAGTGGTTCTGCAACTATGTGTCTAATTCTTTGAGTGGGTATATCAGTAAGTGCATCAGTGTCTGAGTGGTCTGTTAGTGGGTGAATCAGTGTCTGAGTAGATGTGTAAGTGGGTGCATATGTCTGTGAGTGGGTCTCTGACTAGGTGTGTGTGTCAGTCTCTGAGTGGGTCTGTGAGTGGGTGCATGATTCTCTGAGAGGGTGTACGAATGAGTGCATGAGTCTCTGAATGGGTCTGGAACTGGGTATCTAAGTCTTTGAGTGGGTATGTCAGTGACTGCTTCAGTGTCTGAGTGGATCTGTTATTGGGTGCATCAGTGCCTGAATATATGTGTGAGTGGGTGTGTGAGTCTCTGAGTGGGTCTGTACATGGGTTTGTGAGCCTCTGAGTAGGTTGGCGAGTCAGTGCATGATTCTGTGAGTGGGTGTGCAAATGGATTGAGTAGGACTGTTAGTGGGTGCATCAGTGTCTGAGTAGATGTGTGAGTGATTGCATGAGTCGCTGAGTGGGTCTGTGAGTAGGTGTGCCAGTCTCTCAGTGGGTCTGTACATGGGTGTGTGAGTCTCTGAGTGGGTGTGCGAGTGGGTGCATGAGTCTCTGATTGGGTGTTTTAGTGGTGAGTGCAACTGTGAGTGGGTATGCAAGTCACTGAATGGGTGTGTATTAGTAGGTGCATGAGTGTCTGTGAGTCAGTGTGTGAGTGTCTAAGTAAAACTGAGGGTAGATGTGTGAATGATCTATTTCTTTTTTATTTTCACCAATATTTGTGAAAACGTGGCAATAGTAGCGAATTGGTCAAAGCGTTACATGGGGGCCATGATGGCAGACGCAGCGTCCTCAAGAATATTGCGCATAATTGAAAAAATCATATTTGGACACATAACATGTGTCATCAACACCTCCATTTCTCAAACATGAGGTCAGAGTACCTCCATCCTTACCCCTAATATCATCTTTCACACACATTTTCAGCCCCGAGAAGCATTCCCTGAGCCATAAAATGACAGCCGCAAGTTTCTATTCAGGTTACAGCTGTCCAATCACTCAATTTCTGTTGGCTTGCGTCATCGCAAACAATCGTGACGTCTCCACGAAATATCCTCAAACACAGACATCACTAACTTTTTCTTCTTAAATTTCCCAAAACTACTGAACGGATTTACACCAAACAACTAAAAGTGTGATCTGCGTAACCAAATCTAGTTTTCTGCCAAATTTAGTGTAATTCCGTTCAGTGGTTCAGCCTGTAGTCGTATTGACAGGTCCTATGGGAATTAACATTGCAAACATATATAGATATGACCTACTGGCGGTCGCCAGTAGGTAGTTATAGTTAGGACCTTGTTTCTATTCAAAAAGCATTTTTCTTTTGCCAATATCTTCGGCAACGTTTGACGAATCTTCACGAAATTTTCAAAACTAATGGAGCGCTCTGGTCAGCTCCTGTCTTTCAAGTTTTGGGGTGATTCGTCAAGGGGGGGCCTAGAAAAAAGGGGGGTCCCAAAACGTGTTTTCTCCATGTTAATTTCCTTTGGAAACTTTTGCCGCGGCTACAGCCGAACTGCTGAACGGAATTACACCAAATTTGGCAGAAAGGTAGCTCTTGGTCCAGAGTACACTCTTTGCTTTAAATGGTGTAAATCCATTCAGTAGTTTTTTTAATATTAAAGGAAAAAGAAATTTATATATCTGGGCGGAGCCTAATCACACATCTCATCGTGAGATCTGATTGGCTGTCAGCACTTCATCCAAGAAGTGTTGGCAGCCATCTTGGGACCAGTATACATGATAGCACTCAAAATGCATTGTAGTGAATGGAAGGTTTTGAGGGTCACCAAAAGGAGAACGTATAAAGGGTGATAGCAGACTTTAGTTACATTATAAATCATTTGTTGATGGTACCATACTAATTTTAGGAATTGTGGTGTGTTCTAAGGTGATTTTACCCTGTGAAAAAGCCATCTGCTGAGATATCATGAATCATGTTTGAGAGAAAACTATTTTCTCATGATTTTCCCATAGAGGTTTGGAAGGTGCTCCAGAAGCTAAAATGAGAGCATATTTTCTGTAAATTCACATTATCTTTCTCAGTCATGTGAGAATGAAGTCTGACATTCTCAGTAAAGCATGTACATCTAACAAGGGCAGAGACTGTCAGTTAAAAATTTGCAAACATTCGTGACAAGAATTTTAAATTCTATTAAGGACACGGAGGCGAGGACTATGCTTTCTCATTTTTTTACTACTAAAACGGCAGCCAATAAAAGAAAAGTTTACATAAACACTACATTACCCATGAATACCCATGAGTCACCTGATCAACCATAGAGTATGTCCATATGTAAAAACCTGTAGCAGTAATAGAGTCCTCTTTCTTTGAGTATTCATCCAACAGTTAAGTCCAATCAGCAAAACTCAATCATGTTACACAATTGATCCGACAAGATCTTGTCCAGAACCACTCAACTTGGTGCCCAACGGGGCTCAACTCTCGATCTGTCGATTGAACCAAACGAAGTCCGATAAAGGCCTTGTAAATGTTACAAAGATCACCCCAATGTCTGCAGAATGCGTACGCCGGAGCTCCGACACGGCCTGCTTTACTTGCTATCTGCACCTGGAAATGCAAAGGAGAAGAAGACCGTAATTCTGGTCTCAAGACTCACGCCAAGAAGTACTGACCATAAGAATAATATTTAGGAAGGGAGAACAAACTCATTTACAATGCAAAGACATTTAACCGGTTGGGATAATCCTCGCCTCCGTGTCCTTAATAGAATTGAAAATTCTTGTCACGAATGTTTGCAAATTTTTAATTCTATGTCATGATCGGAGGCTCCGATTATGCTTCTTTAAAGCTTAGCCACCACTACAGAGGCCACATCAACAATAGGTTTATAATAAAACGCTTTAAAAGTAGTCTCTGTAGACCAATCAGCCGCCCTCATTATGTCTGCCAGGCTGATTCCCAAGTTGAAAGATTTTGAGGCCATGGCCCGCGAGCCGAGTGGGCTCCGAATTTAGACACATCAATGCCCGCTTCGCTCATGAGCGAACGCACCCACCTTGTTAGGGTGGCTGGGGTCACTGGGCGAAAGGGTTTTTGCAGATCAATCAACAATTGACCTCTCATGTCAGAACGAAATTCAGCAGTACTTACTTTGTACGCTTTCAAGCATTGCACAACACAAAGCTTAGGATTATCTGGAAACACCGGGTATCATACAGACGAGGTATTACATTTGGTCCGTTTTGTAATGGAAAAGCTAACGCCCTCCGGGGAGAAACTGAGTCCCACTAGGTCAAGCGCATGAACATCAGATACTCGTTTACAAGAGACCAGACACAGCAACATGGTCAATTTGGCCGATAATTGTTTCCTAGATAGATACTTATTGAAAGGCCAAAATTCCAAAAACCTTACAACAATGGATACGTCCAATAAAACCGAGTATTTAAGAGAAGGGGGTCTAACCATTCTAATACCTCTAAGAAGCTTGCACACTAAGGGATGTTCACCCACTGGTTTACCTTCCACTGGCTCATGACCTGCCGAAATAGCTGACCTGAAATTATTCACTGTCCTATACGCTAATTCCAGAAGAGGCGATGGAGGATAGAAAGTTGACGATTAGGGAAAAATGTGCGTTAATGGGATCAACCTCCCGTTCATGGCACCAGCCACACCATCGATTCCAAGCTGAAGAGTATCGCCATGGGTATTGGCTGACCATGCCTCAATGATAAACCTGTGAGCTTCTCCCGAAAGGCCAGGGACTCCGAAATAGGCAAACAAACAAATACCAGCAACAGGGCAAGACCGCGTCCGCCCAACCAGGCTGAAGCACCCAGCTCCGGTCGTGCGGAAGCACCGCTGTGACAATCAGCTCACCAAAGTCAAATTTCAACATCTAGCATATATAGGCAAAATTCGAACATCGAGCACATTAGCATCAATAACGCTCGCAAAACATGCAAATCAGAGAGATAATGGAAGAGCACTTAACTGGCTGCGGAGCAGCAAAGAAAGAGGACTCTATTACTGCTACAAGTGTTTATATATGGACATACTCTATGGGTGATCAGGTGACTCATGGGTAATGTAGTGTTTATGTAAACTTTTCTTTCATTGGCTGCTGTTTTAGTAGTAAAGAAATGAGAAAGCATAATCGGAGCCTCCGGTCCCGACATAGAATTGATTCCTTTGTGTTCTACTGCAGCTTCCCAGTGTGTTCTAAAGAACAACTAGAGCGCTAACAGTCTTACTTATGACAAAGGTATGGCACACCTTAAGCCATCTTGATTGGAATAAACTGGTAACACTTAAAACATTTAATTTAAAAAGGAACAAAATGAGGGGGTTCATTTTGCCATAGAAATTATGATTAGTGCTGCAGAAAGAAAAATTAGGGCACATTTTGAGTGACTTCTCAAATCCTCTTCTATTTTATAAAAAAAATTCTGACATGCAGACTGAAACATGCACTTTCAATACCAGCAGCAGACTTCCAGTTAACTCCCTGGTGAGCAGTAGCTTTACTACAGTGATATAATGAGCAACTAGAGTGCTAACATTCTGAATTTATGGCAAATGTGTGACACATCTGAATGCCTTCTTGATGGAATCAAAGTAAAAACTGAAAGCATTTCCTACTGAGGAGACTGCAGTAAATGAGGAAATAAGGAAACTTCATAACAAAATAGTCTCTCAAGATGGCCACCAGACAAAAAAGAGCCCAAATGTAGCACAAATATCACCCAGATGTAGCCCACGTATAGCCCAATGATAGAAGTGTGCAAAACACTTTTGATTTTTAAATTTTTTTGCAGTTTTTTATAGTGCAGACTGGTCAGGTATTGGAGCGTTGCATCTTACTTGGACCCATTATTGCGTATTTTGCACAAAGTACTTGAGATTGATCTTGCAAAACATTGAACTTTACTATGATGTTAATCTGAAGTTGCTCTGACCGGGCTTTTTAATACCCGTTTTTACCTACTGGTCTGAATTAATTCTCATTGTATTGTATTAAGAAAGAGGATTTACTGTTTTTATGTACACTTTTATGATCTATGTTTTTAAATCAGATGGAATAAAGTTTATTGAATTGAATTGAAGTCTCCCAAGATGGCCACCAGAGAAAAAGGAGCCCAAATGTAGCACAAACATCACCCAGATATAGCCCACGTATAGCCCAATGACAGAAGTGTGGGAAACACTTTTTATTTTTTGTTTATTTGCAGTTTTATATAGTGCAGACTGGTCAGGAATTGGAGTACTTTACATGTGCATTGGTTACATCACACAAGGACAAATTAATTTTGGTTGTAGGCATGGTGAGATGAAGTGATTTGACCAGAATCACAGAATGTCGAGCTGCAGCAGAAACTCCAACCTGGTTCCCCAGTTGCAAAGTCTGCAGCTCTGGAAGTAACACCACATCCTCTCCCCTAAGTGCAACATTAGTCAAGTGGTCAACTGGATAAAAAAACATAAAGATAACAAATAATTTAAAAGTGCTTTGTCGCTATTTGAGAACTCAGAAAATATGTCCTCATTTTAGTTTTTTAGAGCACTAACCATAATTTCGATGCAAATAAGACCCTCTCATTTCTATAATTTCTAGAAGGAAATGCTTTAGGTATTACAGTTTTGATTACATCAAGATGACGTCAGGCGTGCCACACTTTTGTAATAAATATAGAATGTTAGCAATCTAGTTGTTCATTAGGATACTGTTGAGAGGCAGAGGTCAGGGGCACGGACTCAAAAAATTGAAGTCAGGTAGGAGGGTGCAGAGGCAACAATTTGACCACACTGGGCAGGCAGGAAGGGCAGTGGCAGCACAACAGACTATGGAGGGCAGTGGAAAGGGGGGCAGGGGCAACAAATCAACAATGCAGGACAGGCAAGAGAGGCTGTGGCAATATAATAGACCATTGTGGGCAGAAGGAAGAGGCAGTGGTAGTACAACCGTACATGCCAACAGACCCGATTCAGCCAGGAAATGCCCAATGTTTTTAAGCCCAAATGGGCTTTATTTTATCTGTCTCCTGTCTACAATCTCCTCTTTTTCAATGTAAGTCAATGGGGGAAATTAATTCCCCAGTTTTGTTTCAAAATCTCCCTCTTACCAAGTTCAAAATGTTAGCAAGTATGATACATTGGATCATGGAAGGCAGGAGGAATTGGGGTAGGGACATGGACTCAGATAACAGAGGACAGGAGGGACATGGGCAGGTGCACCAAAATGACCTTATAGGGCAGGCATCAGGGTTAGCAGCAGCACAATACACCACACAAGGCATGCGGGACGGCAGTGCAGCACAACAATCCATGGAAAGCAATAGGGAGGGGACAGGACCATGCACATGGACAACAGAGAACAGAGGGGAAAGAGGCAATGGCAGTAAGCTGACCATAATGAACAGACAGGAGAGAAAGCTGCAGCATAACGGACCATAAAGGGCAGGAGGGAGGGATCAGGGGCATTACAATGGAACAGACAAGCCAGGAGGGAGGGAATAGGGGTCTGCACATGGAAACAGAGGGCAGGGGGCAAGGGGGCAGGAGCAGCAAGCTGACCATGGAGGTCAGGCAGGATGAGCACTAAAAGCACAACACACCATGGAGGGCAACAGTGAGACTATAATGGCATACACACAGACCATGGAGAGAAGGTGGGAGGGGGTCAGGGGCAGCTAGCTGACCACACAGGGAAGGTGGGAGGGGCCATGGCAGCACAGAAGACCATGCATGGCAAGTGGGAGCGTTAGTGGCAGCACAATGGCCATGATGGGCAAGAAGGAGGGGGCAGGGGCATGCACAAAGGACCATGGAGGATAGAAGGAAGGGGTAGGAGCTGGGCACAGACAAGTGAGTTCAGGGGAAGGGGCCTCACAACAGACCACGCGGGGCAGGCAGGAGGAGCAGTTGCAGCACAACAGACCAGGGAGGGCAGAAGGGTGTGGCAGTAAAATGGCCCATGGAGGACAGGAGGAAGGGGATAGGGGCATGGAACGTGGATAGGCAGGATAGAGGTGGCAGGGACAGGTTACATTCATCTGACTAGGCAAGTGGGAGGGGAGTGGCAGCTCAACAGAACACTCAGAGTAGATAGGAGGGGCAGGTCCATGGAACATGGTGGGCAAAAAGGATGGAGCAGGGGCATGCACACAGACATCGACGGGCAGGGGGAAGGAGAGTAGGGAGAGTAGGGGCAGCAAGCTAAGCACAGATGCTAAGCAGGAGGTCAATGATGGGGCATAGAATTGGGCAATGGAGGGCAGAAGGAGTGGACTGGGACATCATGCTAAATGGAGGGCAGTGGCAGCACATCAGACCATGCATGGCAGGAGGGAGGAGGCTAGTGCATGGATTCAGACAACAGAGGATAGGGAGGAAGTAGATGGGGCAGCAAGCTAACTGTTCAGAGAAGGCGGGAAGGCCAGTGGCAGAACAACGGACACACAGGGCTGTAATGAGGGAGCAGGGGCATGGACTTGGACAATGGATGGCAAGGAGGAGGGGAGACAGGAGCAGCAAGCTTGGGTGGGGGCAGCACAATGCCAGGCCAGGCCCTGCTTCCAACCCCCCACCATCCATTGTGATAGGCATCTTACTTAACGTTAAAAAAAAACTAGAAATTCGCTGAAAAAAACAAAGATTACAAGGACGTTATAGTTAGACTCAGATTTCACTCGTACGGAACCAGTGAAATTCAGCAGTTATAGTTACCTGAGCTAACTATAACTTGCGCCCCCTCAATGCACTGCTTATGACCTCAGACATTACATCATTCATGACATGGTCAGTGACATCACTCATGACATCTCAAATGAGCTGTGAATGGAATGGAACTATAATCACTAGAACTTTAATTAGGGATAGTGTGTGTATATTAACACCCCTCTTTCGTGTAAGAACCATTATAATACGCAAAGTGCCCAGATCAATATGGCCGATAGCCTTTCACTTTAAAGTAATGTGTAGTCCATTGTTTATGTTGATGTTTGAAATCGTAAGTATGTTTATTATGAACAAGTCACGTTGACGAACATACAGGTACAGCGGTCACGGGGCAAGATATGCTGAAATGACATTGTGTGCATATTAAGACTTGTTTTCTTTTCTTTATTGTATGAATTCCTGAATTTTCGCATCGTGACCAGGCCAATATGGCTGCTAGCTTTTGGATTAATGTAATATGTAGTCCTTTGTTAATGTTGGCAACTGGAGGCATTTGTACATTTAAATAAGGAAGCTACAATGATGTCTTGTATCATTATCAAGGTTCGGATGAGCCGAAACGTGTGGATCGTGTCCTTTGCAGATTAAATACTTCCAAACTACAACCTGAGTGCTGATTCCTTCCTTGTAAGAGTGAGAGGAGATTGAATAAATATATATAAAATTCACTGAAAAAACACAGGTTTCAGGGACGTTATAGTTAGAAATTAGCATTTAAAAATCCTTCGATATTCACTGAAAAAACCACAGGTTTCAGGGATGTTATAGTTAGTCTGACATTTCACTCGTATCAAAACCAGAGAAATTCAGCCGTTATAGTTAGCTGAGCTAGCTATAACTCACATCCTCGCAATGCACTGCTGATGACGTCACATATTACATCACTCATGACATGGTCAGTGACATCACTGATGACATCACTGATGACATCATCCAGTGACTGTGCGTGTTTCTAAAAAAGTTTAAGAATGTGATATATATATGATGATATAGTCAGTGATTGACTGACTGTATAAGTGAGTGATTATACATGTATGGGTGAATGTATGGGTGAGGGACTAATCTGTGTGAATGTCTGTATCAGTCTGTCAGTTGGTGTGTAAGTGGCTGCATGGGTTGGTGAAAAGGTACATGAGTGTCTATATGGGTTATTGATTGGTTGTCTGAGTACCTGTATGGGTGCCTGAGTGTCTGTGTGTTGTGTGACTACCTACATGGATGTGTGAGTGGGTGATTCACTGGGTGTATGGGTTCATGAGTACATCTGCGAGGGGCTGTATGAGTGAGTGAGTGTGCATATGGCTGTGTTGGTGAGTGAATGGATGTCTCAGTGGGATATGTGTGAGTAACTGCATATGTGAATGGCAGTATATGTGATAGTTGGAGTATATAAGTGACTGTATATGAGAGTGAGTGATTGTGAGAGTGGATGTATTGATGAGTGTGTCCTTGTGTCAGTGTTTGTATAAGAGAGTAAGCATGTGTTAGTATCTGTATGAATAAGTGAGGTGGTGTGTGTATAACTGTATAGGTGAGTAAATGGCATTGAGATTGACTCTTTGGGTGACTGACTAGGTGTGTGAGTAACTCTATGGGTGAGTGGCAGTGTGTGAGTGTCTGTATGAGTGCATATAATAGTGGCTGTCTTGATGAGTGGCTGCATATATGAGTGACTCTGTGGATGAGTGAGTGGATGTGTGTGTAGACCTAGGAATCAGTGAGTGGGTATGTACTAACTGGTATTGGCGTGTCTATGGTTTCGAGAACGGTAGTCTGTATTTTAGAGTGGGTGTATGAAAGGTTATATTAGGGTATGAGTAGGTGCATCAGAGATTAAGTGGATGATGTAATCAGTGATGTCATTTGAGATATCATCAGTGATGTCACTGACCATGTCATGAGTGATGTAATATGTGACATCATCAGCAGTGCATTGCAGGGGCATGAGTAATAGTTAGCTCAGCTAACTATAACGGCTGAATTTCTCTGGTTTTGTACGAGTGAAATGTCAGACTACTTATAACGTCCCTGAAACCTGTGTTTTTCAGTGAATATATATCTATATTCACTAAAAACCACAGGTTTCAGGGACGTTATAGTTAGTCTGACATTTCACTCAGTACAAAACCAGAGATATGTATATATCATCAGTGATGTCACTGACCATGTCATGAGTGATGTAATATGGGAGGTCATAAGCAGTGCTTTGCGGGGGCCTAAGTTATAGTTAGCTCAGGTAACTATAACTGATGAATTTTACTGGTTTTATATGAGTGAAATTTGAGGCTAACTTTAAGTCTCTGTAACCTTTGGTATTTTCAGTGGATTTCTAAAGTTTTTTAACTTCCATTTCCTAACTATAACGTCCCTGTAACCTTTGTTGTTGTTTAGTGAATGTCTAAGTTTTTAAATGTTATTTCCTAACTATAATGTACTGTAACCTCTGGTTTTTAAGTGAATTTCTAAGGGCATGATTACGAGTTTGGCGGTCATAAGACCGCCAGACTCGTGTGGGGGTGGTCGTGCCGCATTATGACTTCAAAAGCCGTTGCGACGGAGGACCACTGGCTGAGCCAGGGAACAGTCATTCCCTGGTGGTGGCGGGGCTGAGCCAGAATGTAACATGCTGAGCGGGACTGGCGCAGTCCCGCTCAGCATATTACAAGTTCTGCCACAGCCAGCTATTGCATGGCGAGAGCCCCGCCATGAAAAAGCTGGTGGTAGAGGAACAAAGGGGGCCCTATAGGGCAACCATGTCCCCCCCACCATGGGATACATTCAGGGGGGCACAACATATGCCCCCTGTCTCTATTCCCCCAAAGTTCCAGCATGGCATGGACGTCACCATCCATGCCGTGATGGAACTTTTTACCGTTCCCATTGCAGTGCCTGTTTTCCAGACACCACCATAGGAAAGGCGAAGGACTGCCCGCATTATAAGAGTTTAACCCGTAATATGGTGGGCAGTCCTTGTGTGGCTTTGGCGCAGCTGTGTCGGCGGAGAGCCAGCACAACAGCTCCAAAATCAACATCAGGCCCTACGTTTTTTCTAACTTTATTTCCTAACTGTAACCTGTAACCTTTTAGAGTGAGTGTATGAGTGAGTGCCGGAGTGTCTCAGTGGGTCTGTGAGTGAGTGTGAGAGTGTCTCAGTGGGTCTGTCAGTGAGTGTGTCTGGGAGTATATGCATAAGTGTCTCACTTGGTGTGTGAGTGGGTGCATGAGAGTCTGAGTGGGTCTGTGAGTGGGTGCGGGAGTGTCTGAGTGGGTGTCTGAGGGGATGCATGAGTGTCTGAGTGGGCCTGTGAGTGGGTGTCAGTATGCCTGATTGGGTTTGTGAGTGCCCCCATGAGTGTGAGTCAGTCTGTGAATGAGTATCTGAGTGGGTCTGTGAGTGGGTGCATGAGCCTCTCAGTGGGTCTGTGAGTGGGTACATGAGTGTCTGAATGGGTCTGAGTGGCTGTGAGAGTACCTGAGTGGTTCTGTGAGTGGGTGCATGAGTGCCTGAGTGGCTTTTTGAGTGGTTGTGAGAGTGGCTGAGTGTGTGTGAGTAGGTGCATGAGCATCTGAGTGGGTCTATGAGTGTATGTGAAAGTGTTTGAGTAGGTCTATGAGTGGGTCTGTGAGTGTCTGAGTGGCTCTGTCAGTGGGTATGTGAGTGCCTGAGTGTGTGATTAGATATCTAAGTGTCTGTGTGGGTATGTCAGTAGCTGTGTGAGTGACTTGGACACAAAGGAACCGCACCTGTGACTTAATCCAACAAGACTCCACAGTTTTACGCAAAATATCTACCCAAGTGGAGTACGTTTTTACTGGTTTATTACTAAGTGCTACCTCCATAGATAAATGTCCAGTACGTATTTTACACTACAGCTGCATAATGAAGCACTAGGAAATGCCACCAGTGACCTTGTGTGTGTTTTGGCAATATCATTGTTCCTGGTGCGTCTTTATCCAGAAATATGTCATAACATAAATCATCCTATAGAGACGACAGTGAGACTAGAAAGAGGTCAATCTCCATCAAACAAGGGTCTTGCTTCTTAACTATATGAAGAAACTGCATCTTTGTTTAGTAGAGATGTCCTCACATTCCTCGGCATCAATAACGATTCACCAAAATCAGCGGGAAACGTACTGGGGCCACTTTTCCAGCTGTCCATTATCCTGGCAAAAGGCAGAAAGACCTTTGTATAGTATTAATGTGGGTGTGGCCAAACGGTGAAACTTCCAAGTGATTTGTACATTTGAATACTTGTAGCAATTTAAAGGGAGACCCATGGACTCTGCTCTCACCAGGTAAGGACAAGAAAGAACCCACTCGTCACGGTCACTACAGATTGTACTCCAGTAGCTCAACGTTGCATTCACCTCCATGAAGTATTTCAGATTGTCTTTCAATATGGAATTGCAGAGAAAACACACTTGATTTGCCTTCGCCAACCCTGGAGTTGGAACCACTTGTCCTTTACAGAAGTAGAGCTTCAGCTGGGGCACCTATATAAATGTGTTAGTGCTTTCTGTTGAGGTTTAATTTCTGTGAAATGAGCATCAGGGCAAGAACAGGGATCCTCCAGGGCACGGCCACGGTTTAATGGGGAGGGGTTTGTGTGGCCCCCCTCTCCAGGATGACTTCAGCCCTGGAGACCCCATCCTCAGGGGCCAGGTGACATTTGAATGGTGAAGAGGGGGCCACGTGGCCCCGCTCCTTGGGACAATTTCAGCCCCGGGGACCCCATCCCCCGGGGCCCAGCCACATCTCACTGGGTGCCCTGGTCCCACCCAGGGCATCCAGTCTGCATGTTGAGGACCGTGGGGGGACACTCAAGGACCCGCAGTCCCAGCCAGCTTGCCACCTCCTGCAGGAGCCAGCATTGTTGTCAGACACAGGGAGCTGCTGGAAATGCACCTCCCTCTGTGTGAGAGCAATAGTTTCATTTATGTCCCTGCCCACAAGTCTGTGGGTACGGAAAGAGATAAAAACTCTGCTTCCAGCAAGCAGAAGCAGTTTCACAGCTCTCGCTTGCTGGGAGCAGATTGTTTGCTTTTGCTTGGTAGGAGCTCTCACAGCTCCCACCAGGAAAAACAAACAGCTATGTCCAGGGGGTGGGCATCCCGGGATATAACAGGAGCCAGCCCTGGGGGATGGCGGTCCCCAGGGCTATATATGGCTCCAAGAGTGGGGCCACAAGGATCCCCTTTTTTCTTGCGCACGGGCCACGCAAAGGGAGGTAGTGGTCCCAGAAGCCATTTATGGCCTTGGGGGCTGCATGGCCCCCCTCCTTCATTTTTAAAAAGTATTAGACCCTGGGGAGATGATAGACCCTGCAACCAGGGGGTCCGCATGCCTCCATCTAGTTTTTAATTTATAACCCCAGGGCCCAAGGGGTCCACGCAGCACTCCCTATCTATTTTTAAATTTAAAGTCTCTGGGAGGTGGTGGTCCCCGGGGCATCAGGGGGCGTGTTTGGCCCCCGCAATAATATATGCCACATGCACCCCCTCCTTAATAATTAAATTACACATGCCCCAGGGACATGGTCCACTGCGGGGCAATATTATAAGTAGGGCTCCCGGTTTTATGGTATTTATTTTTTTAACATTTCCGTCTGTATTTATCCATATTTATTTTTTGGTGATTTTTCCAGTATTTATCCATATTTATTTTGTCGCAAGCAAAAAAAAGGCGCTGTAGCTAGTATTTATTCACATTTATTTAAAAAGGCAATGCGCGCTTGGTTGTTCCTTTTGTTACTTGCTGTTAATAAATTGCAAACCTTCTAATATAAGACAGTGAGCTATGAAGGGCCTTGTAAGCCTCGCTGTCTTATGTAACGCATCCTATGCATTTATTTACACATGATTTATTGTATTGTAATTGCATTTATATAGCGCTTACTACCCTTGACGAGGCATTGAAGCGCTTTTTTATCCAGTAGCACGCTACTCCGGAACTAACTCAAAAAATCAGGGATTGTGAATAACATGACTTTCCGTGGTGGTCACATATTAGTCAGGAAAACAATATTTTTTGAGTAGGTGAAAGAATTATGTTTTAGACTGGATAAAATCATTATTTGCCATTGGTACGCATGCATATTGTCTTGTCACTGACCTAGCAGTACTAAAAGAAATGCCTCCCCAGACTGAAAATGCTGCGGTACTCTGCAGTAAATACAGTGCTGTACAGAGCTCCCTGTGAAAAGTCGCACTGGTCCTGAAAGCACCCACCACAGTCTTAAAGAGGACCTTAACAACGTTGCCAAATTATGAAAATGTCACACATAATGTGAAACCTTGGCAGCTATGTAGT
This sequence comes from Calotriton arnoldi, assembly GCA_963921515.1. Lineage (NCBI taxonomy): Eukaryota > Metazoa > Chordata > Amphibia > Caudata > Salamandridae > Calotriton > Calotriton arnoldi. The sequence continues at coordinate 257,217 of CAWUFW010014513.1, read as the reverse complement.
GCGCATTAACAAACAAAAAACTGTCCACAAAAAAAAAAAAAACACGGGAAAGAAACAATGGGGCAACCTCAACTCTCCCCCTCCCCTCCTTATGTTGTCAAATTTGTAAGGCACGGCATACACACTCTATTGACACCCTCCAACACTTACTACAGATGCCATTAGACCGATATCGTGCACACTCAGAGGCATGAAGCAGGAAAAAGCAGCTGCACTACATGTCCAGCAAGCAGCTGGCTCCGAAGATCATTTCACACTAAAGTTTAATGTGTGTGCATGCATATCTCTTGAATCTAGGGGCTGAACAAAGTCAAAAGCATGCCTCTCAAGTATCTGTGAAGTGATTAGCTTTGTGCATTTGTTTTCCCTTCATTTCTTTTAGGTGTGCATCCCGCCGCACCTCTGCTCCCGCCAGGATAGCTCCAAGCCAGGATACTTAAATAAACAAAAGGAGGCCTAATGGCCCCTTAACATCGACCTTTGTATTGACTCAGCTGAAATCCGATTAGCCCTCTCCCTGGCTGCGCTCGGACAGACTTGTCTTCAAGACAGATTTATTGGCATTTTTCCGTTTTTACATATAAATGCAGACCAAGGAAAAATATTTTTCCGTCTGTATTTATATGTAAAAATCCGTTTAAACGGAAAACCGGGAGCCTTAATTATAAGCAAACATGGGAGACTGTGCTTTTTTTAATTCACTGTGATATTCGCAAATTTTGCTATGAATTTTTTTTAAATTGCTTTGTTATCCTGCAGGGGGGCCTCTGGGATCCCAGGAACAAGGCTAGGGGGTTAGGGTATTCGTACCCTGCCCCCTTTTTTGCATTTTTTCAGGGGTCTGGGATCTCTGCACAAGCTCTTCATTATATGCGTTGGATTCGTAACCACAGATATACAAATCTGAATTTCCATTAATTTCTCACAAACTACTGAATGGATATATACCAACTAACAAAAAGTCTAATTTGTGAACCAAAAGCTACCTTTCTGCCAAATATATATAATCCATCCAGTGGTTCGGGCTACAGGCGTGTCTAAAGATTCTATGGGAATTAAAATGGAAAACACACTTTTTTTGAGCCCCCCTTTTTCTCAGCACCCGATTGACGGATCACCCCGAAACTTTCAGTGCACAGCCAGAATTGCAGGGGTACTTTTTGGGGAAAATTTTGTGAAGATTCATCTAACGACACCAAATATATAGGCAAGTCAATAAACATATATATCCATATCTATATCTTATATATATATCTATATATCTTTGTGTGTGTATATATCTATATATCTTTGTGTGTGTATATATATATATATATATATATATATATATATATATATATATATTAGCTACTGGCTGTTGCCAGTAGGCAGTTATAGTTAGGACCAAAGTTTCCATAGGAAAAGCGTTTTCTGCTTTGACAATAACTTTGGCGCTGCTTGATGAACCTTCACAGAATTTTCAAAAAACTTCCCCTGTTTAATTCAGCTGCTGTGTTGAACGTTTCGGGTTGATCCGTCTAGCTGGGGCGGAGAAAAAAGGGGGGTCCCAAAACACATTTTCTCCATGTTATGTCTAAGGGGATTTTTCATTGTTTGAACACGACTACAGCCCGAACTGCTGAACAAAATGACACCAAAGTTGGCAGTAACCTAAAAAACATGTTTTTTGTGGTTTGGTGTAAATCCATTCAGTAGTTTCAGAGATATTTAAATTAAAAAAATATAGATATCTGGGAGCCCAACAGCCTACGGAGACCTTACTGAAATCTGATTGGCTGCCAACACTTCAACCAGGACTTGTTTGAAGCCATCTCGGGACTCAGTTGAACCAAGTTGCACAAAAAAGGTAAAAAGGAAACGTGGTCAGGGTAGAAATACCCTGACCCCTTAGGTCTCTTTGGGGGGGGGTCCTGCTGGGATCCCCTAGGGCCAAATAAAACATTTTTTGAAATTTACAGATGGATCCACGGATCTGGCAGATTTTTTTATTTTTTTAAATAAAGCGTGGGCTCCCTCGCTCTGTTTATTGTTATCCCCCGGCAGGGCCAGCTCCTGGGGGCATTTGTAATTACAGGAGGGGGGGACAACCACCTCAAAGGGGCTTCTGTAAATATTAATGCGGGGAGGCCTGTATGGCCTCTCCCACTGCCTCGGGACCCAGGGACCCCCTTTCAGGCCGGCAGCCGCCAACTCTCTGGGGCTTTGATACAAATATGTGCTGGGGGGCCTTGCAGACCCTCCCGTAGCCCCAGGGGCCACCACCTTCCCAGTGGTTTAATGTAAAAAAATGCAGGGAGGCCACACGCCCCTTGTAGCCCCAGAAACCACCACCTCCCCGGGGCAAATACAAACAAAGGAGGGGGGCCCGCAGCCCCCCTCCTCGAAGCCTAGATGTCCCAGGTGCCCGAGTTGAAGTTCCACATCTGTAACTTCATTAGGTAGCCTAAATTTGTGCACGTGGTCAAGGTCAAGCAAGTGTTTTTTCTCCGCATTTACATCTTGAAAGATTTGCTATAATCTCTTATGGAGGTGTTTGCATCCTTACTTTTCTTGAGCTCAATACCTCATGTAGTGTCTCTGACGAGGAGGTTCTTTCTCGTCATATGCTGCTGAGACGAGTGATCATGTTCTGCCCCTTTATAAACAGGAAGTATGTAAACGTGCCTACATGCCTCGCCCATTTGCCCCTGCCCCATATACATAAGCGGTATACAACGTCTTCATGCCCTTTTCCAAGGATGAAGGACAGCTTACTAAAAGGACCCCCAGCGCATACCCAGCGCGTTGGCAAAGTTACAGACACACAAGATCACTGAAGACATTTCTTTGGCATCCTTTACACAGCTGTAGTGAAGAGCATGCACTATACATTTACCCAATGAGGTAGCATTTACTAATTAGACAGTAGAAAGTACTCCAGTTGAGTAGATGTGTTGCACAAAACACTAGCCTCTTCTTGGATAAATATGCAGGACAGGATTCGTTCTGGCACAATGCTCGTGTCACAAAAATTAAACCTCGGGGCGTGGCCGGGCAAGATGGCCGAGCGGACGTGAATCGTCTCGGCTCCCGGTCCACGCTAGTGGCTCGAGTGTATAGACACCCACAGACTTCGCCCTTTCTGCTCCTGGAGCACACCATCTACATCGGATCTGTTGGCGAGCTCGCAGGACGCACATGGTGCTGAAACTATGCTGTCTTGAGCCTTTCTGAAGCTCGACTGTGCCTGCCGCGGAACTCTACAAAATGGCGACCGTCAGGCTGGACGCGTGAAGAGACTGCTGAGCGCTGGCGGTCCCCCTTGAAAAGGCAATCACCTTACGGGCGCGGGCGCCCTCCTCTGAGATCCTCGGAGCGCGGTGCTCATGAAGCGGTGAACCGCTATCACTGGTGCGGAAATTCAGAGAGACGCAGCGAGGAGCGTGATCTTAGCCGGGAGATGCGCGCGTGAGGCCCGCCGGCGCCACAGACAGGTAGAGACATCAGCGGGTCAATCGGGAGGGAATATGGAGCAACGGAGCCCCAGGGGACACGATCCGGTAGCCGCTGGAGCGGGAAATTAATACATGGTGATTCTGCGCCTGACTCTGCCTGACCCCAAGATGGCGGCCCTCGTCCCGCCGGGATTACGATCAAAGGCTCTCCTGGCTTAAGGTGTGCCCCCGAGACAGTTACTACCCATTTGCAATCACAGAGCAAGGGGCCCTGTGATATCCTGCACCCTCCTGGTAACTTCATGCCCGCTGGTACGTCCTCGCAGTAGCCATGTTAATCCTTTGAGGACTTCGCATCACAAGTATAGACTATCGTGCTGCTGAGAGGGGGAGTCAAGAGTGAGGGGTATTGCCATCGCAGTCTTGTTTTGACGGTGCTGAATCAGGGGACTGGAGCAACTCCTGCCTTTCACGACCAACGTCGCTCCCCTCCACGCAAAAGGCGGCGTGGGGGCCGCACTTATGCCGCCAAAGAAGGCGACAACTGAAGTCACCAATTTCTTCCCCCCCCACGGAAAAAAGACAGCAGTCTGAACTCGGGGATTCATCGACCACTATTGCTCTCACCAAAGAGGACTTGATGGCTTCCCTGCGCGACTTTAAGGCTGAATTGCGCGCCAAACTGAACCAAGACATGAAGGCCTCCATTGACCAACTCCGGACGGTCTTAACCACGCGCATGACTACGCTCCAGCACGATGTCGACTCAGTGGGCACGAGAGTGGTGGATTTGGAAACCCAAATCCAGGAATTAGACAAACATGTAATGGTTGCACATGGAAATGCAAGACCTTCAAAACCAATTGCATTTGGCCCAGCTGAAAGCCGAAGACCTAGAAAATAGGGCAAGGAGGGATAACGTCAGGATTCGAGACCTGGAAGAAGGGGCAGAAGGGCCAGACCTTGAGGCGTTCCTCGAGGGGCTCTTTGCTGAGATCATCAGTCCGCGCCAACTTAAGATCAAACTGGAGCACGCTCACCGGGTGGGAGGTCCGACCGGCGGAGAACGTCGACGGACGCTGGATATCTGAGCTAAATTCCACTCCTTCAAGGTGAAAGAAGCGGTCCTACAGGAGGCCAGGAAGAAAGGCGATATTTTGTTTCAGGGATACAAATGCACCATATACCAGGACCTGGCACCGGCAACGTTGGCGCGACGAAACCAGTTTCGGCCTATCACCGCGAAGCTCCGAGAGGAACATGTGAAATACAGATGGACCTACCCGTTCGGACTGAGCTTTGAGCATAACAATAAACTCCATCATATCACTAAGCTCGACGAGGGGCTCCGTCTGTTGGGCCTCCCTCCAGTTGAGGCTGAGCATTCGCAGGAGACAGCGAGGGGAAAGGACGGAGGCACCGCGACGAAATCCCGCTGGACAGCGAGCCCGAGGGGGGGTCACAAATGACACTAAAGACGAGAGGCCTTGATCCAAGCTTGAACAGATACCAAGGGAGCGTATGCCCACACAACAAGGACAGAGGCGCAACCTTTCCGAACGATCAGGGACTGAGCTTTGCTACCCTTACACCTGCTGGCGAGAAACTCTGATAATTTGCAGTCGACTACCTGAAGATGGCGAATTTTTTTTTTTGAACACTCGAGACAGGAGTGGATGGGGACTCCGGGTACGTCATCCACCAACGAGCCCAGAAGGGCTTCTACATCTATAGTCGGAGATAGACCATCTTTCTGACTTACATTGATGTTGGTATTGTTGGGGTTTGTAAAGTTGTGTTTCCTTTTGTTTAGTTTGTTGGGAGGGGGAGGGTTTTTGTGTACTTTTCGAAGATATGTTTTGGTCAGGATGCATTTCTTATTGCGGGCACGACTAGGGAACCCACTAACCACGGCTACTAACGCTGGACACATGGGCTTGCTACACAGAGGTGAGAGGAAGAGGGGGGGGATAACATTGGACAGATGGTACTCTCTATAGGCTCCTGAAATGTGAAGGGGCTCAATTCACCCCAAAAACGCCAAAAAGTTTGGAAGTACCTTACAGACCATCACTTTGATATAGTGGCTCTCCAGGAGACACACCTTTCAAGGGCGGAAGAATCCCGACTTTGACATAAACAATATCCACTGATTTTATAGGTCCTCCGCGCTTACTAAACACCGAGGGGTTGCACTCCTTTTTCATAGCTCTACAAAATTCCAACCCGTCGACACTCGGACGGACAAGGAGGGAAGGCTCGTTATGGTCAAGGACACCTTGAAGGGCAAACTATGCACATTCATTGTAGTGTATGCGCCTAATGTGGGGCAGGCTGCCTTTTTAAATACGCTCATGAGTAAAATACAGGACTTTGCAGAAAGGCCAACAATCTTACTGGGGGACTTCAACCTGACTTGGCAAGCTAATCTTGATAGCACCCACCCTCATAGGCTAGGAACTAGTTCCTTCTCCACAGATGTTAAGCAACAAATCCGCGACTTGGGGTTTTGGGATGCCTGGCGTACCCTATATCCTCAGACAAGGGACTACACCTTTTATTCTCACGTACACCACACATACTCCAGACTCGATTATATTTTTATTAGTCAGAATTTATTAGGTACCCTCCAGGAGGCCAAGATTTTCCCTCTCTCCATATCGGACCACTGTCCCATCTCGATCTGTCTGAAATGGAGTGGGATTGGGTCTACAACACCCAAATGGTATTTTCCGACTTCTCTCACGAGAGATAGGGTGCTCCGTACTGAACTAAGGGAAGCAATCACTGACTTTTTTACCCTAAATGCCCCCGAAGATACATTGGTGTTCAATAATTGGGACGCTTTCAAAGCGGTACTCCGGGGGAAATGCATAGCGCTTAACTCCACCCTAAATAAGCAGAGGACTAAGGAAAGGGTCGAACTAGAGGCAGAATTGGAACTGCCAAGCCAGGTCTTCCCTGAACCGGAAACAAGCATCTTGGGACCGGTTTTGGGGTAACACCCCTCATCAGCCAGGCTAGCTTGAATCCAGTGGCAAAGTGAGCAAGGGACCCACGTCTGGGCATACCCTGCCAACTTAGGGCGAACAAAGCAAACACTGGATTCGGGCAGTTCGGGCTAGACTGTTCCCATGAGGCACAGGGTCAAGACTGATTTGTATATAGATGGGTCTGAACTGAGGTGGCGAAGTGAGCTAAAGAAAGATGATGGATTCAACCCAGATCTGTGACTGGGGGTGAGTGTCTGAAAAGTTTCAGCGATCCGTCAATCATCTCCTTGTGTTTGCCATATCAATTAGCGGCATACACCGTCTTCCTGCCCTTTTCCCAGGATGATGGACAGATTTGGACCCCCAGAGCATTTACTACGCGGTGGCAAGGTTACAGACACACAAGGCCACTGAGGCCATTTCTTCGGTGTCCTTTACACAGCTTAATTGTAGAAGATGCACTATACATTTACCCAACAAGGTAGCATGGACTAATTAGCCAGTAGAAATACTCCAGTTGAGTAGAGGTGTTGCACAAAAGATTCTTCTTGGATGACCTGGGCGGGCCTGTGACCCTACAGGAAGCCCGTGGGGCCATTGCTTCTATGGCTAACAGGAAAACCCCAGTTCCGGATGGACTCCCAGCGGAGTTCTACATGAAATATATGTCCGAATTAGCTCCGCGATTGGTGACTATGTACGCAGAGTCTTTACAACTAGGCCGCTTGCCGGAAACCACGCAAGATGCATTAGTGATACCACTCCCCAAGACATCTGACCCGGATGCCGGGGTGAAGGATTACAGACCCTTATCCATGCTCAACATCGACTTTAAAATACTTAGCAAAATACTGGCGCTCAGAGTACTCCCACACATGAAGAGTTTAATCCATGCTGACCAAAACGGATTTATCCCCTCTCGCAACACCTCATATAATCTGCATAGGTTATATTCAGTGCTCTACCAATCAGAGGCACGGAACCTTCGGCAGGCTACTATTCTGTCAATCAACCTGGAAAAGGCCTTTGACACAGTGAGCTGGGATTAACTACTCGAGGTCATGGGGTGTCTGGGGACGGACTGGGTGAAGTGGGTACGATTGTTATACACATATCCCATGGCAAGGGTCAAGACAGGTAACAATGTTTCTTCGCAATATAAGATAGCACGAGGCACCGGCCAAGGTTGCCCTCTGTCGCCACTCTTATTTGCTTTGGCGATAGAGCCCTTGGCTGAGCTATTCTGCCAGGGAGGGGAGGGTATGGGGCTGACGATAGGGGGAAGAACGCATATCATCTCTCTTCATGCGGATGACCTATTGATTTTGTGTGACACCGTAAGCAGTGCGGACACTGCCCTACGGCTACTGGATACTTTTGGGATGCTGTCGGGCTTGCGGGTCAATAAACGCAAAACACACCTGTTTCCTGTAGCGGCCCCCTGCCCAGACCACCAGACTTGCCTGCGGCTCTCAACTGGGCATCCAACCCTTTTAAATACCTGGGTATCCATGTTTTCCACTCGTTAGACAAAATGAGGGAGGGTAATCTGGAAAAAGCAGATCGATCCGGTCCAACGTGACCTTCTGGCGCACACTGCGGCTCCCCATGATGGCTAGGGTTTCTCTGACTAAAATGGTCATGCTGCCCCGTCTTTTGTACTACTTCGTCAAACTACCAGTATTAATGCCTGCGAGTTGGTTTCGACATTTAGACTCACTTGTACGAGACCTAATCTGGGGCGATGGGAGATGAAGAGTGCTGCTTACAACCCTGCGGCGCCCCCTGTCGGAGGGAGGGTTAGAAGTGCCAGACTTCGAGCTCTACCAGCTGGCTGCCCAATTACAATGGCTAGCCCAGTGGCTGGAAGGAGTGAATACAGAGGGGACTTTCTTGGTGGAACCTAACTAATGTCCCCGACTCCTGCTGGCGAAGCTCTTGGACCAATTATATGAAATATTGTCTTTTCAGATATCATCGTTGTCTGATTGTGGCCTTTCCTGACGAAGGCACCCCTCCAGTGCAGAAACGCGCGTAGAATACAACAGTCAAATATTATTGTGCCACACTGTTTGTCTATGAAAATGAACACTATATATCCATCTTTATGAATAATCTTTTGTCATTAGAATGTTGTTTTTAAATTGAGTGTAGACTGTATGAGATGTGTGATTGTAGACACGATTGGAACAGTATGATTGGGTTTTCTTATTATTGAAATGATGACTAATAAAATATATTTTGTACTTTTTGAAGATAAATAGTTTCGTTGGTTCTTTCTTCTAACCAATTCTTTTGTTTTTTATTGATCACTTAAATGTTTATTGTTCTGTATCATTATTGTTGCCTTAAAAATTTACACTGAAGCTCTTGGACCGTACAACCCGAGTCCCTAACGAGTTGACGCTGCAGGTTACAGCGCTACAATGCTGGAAACGCTGCATGGCAAAACTGCCAGTTACCCCAAAGTACTCATCAGTGCTACCCCTGGCGGGGCTCCCACACTAACAGCCGCAGTCGATTATTGCATCTGAACAAATGATACCTTGGACGGAGGCAGGAATTGAGACAGTAGGGGACTGCTACCAGGAGAAAGCTCTACTCCCATTTGCGGAATTAGTGGACGGGTATGGTCTGCCACTGGGCCAGTTCCTCACATATGACATATTGGTACGGGCGGTTGGGCAGCTGTGGGGCCTGGGTAGAGAAGAGCCGGAAACACATGCAGTGTTGCACTCGTTGATCACCTTGGGGACAGCTGGACATCAAGTTAAATGGTTTTACGCATCGCTACTTGAGGCCTCCATGGGCCCGCTACAGAAGCTGCGGGGGAAACAGGAGAGGATTTTGGACAGGGTACTTACGGACAAGGAGTGGAGTAGAGTATTGGAGTCTCCTAAGAAAATATCCCGCAATACGCGGTTGAAATATCTCCATTTTAATTATATACATATGACTTAACTGACGCCACATCATATTTTCGCAGCCTTTGGGGAGGAACCAAAAAGCTGTTTGAGATGCAATCAGGAAGATGCAGATTTTCTGCATATGACCTGGCATTGTGAAAACCTACGCACTTTTTGGCATGAAGTGCTGTCCAGGATTAACGCTGCCCTTGGGCGTACACTCAGTCCCACTGAGGAGGCCTGCCTATTGGGACTCTTTCCCCGCCCACCCAAGCGCAAGGTGGGGAATAGGTTTGTGAACCTGGCTCTGGCGCTCGCCAACAGGCGAATAGCGATGACATGGAAGTCAACCACTGGGCCACAGTTAAATTTTTGGAGCCAGGAGGTGACCAACTGGGCTGGGGCTGAGGGGAGAGAGCTGAACAGAAAGGAGTTGAGAGGGCTGCAACAACGCCCAATTGCGGAGCAATGGAAAGACATATTATATACCCGGGAACACAGGAGCCATCCCAGTAGTGCGACTTTCACAGTCTAGGTCACGGAGAACAGTGGGGATGGTGCTCGACTAAATCTGATGGAGTTAGTAGATAGTAGTGCCCCCCTTCCTCCCCATTCCCTCCGCCAGGGGAAAGCTGGCACCATGTAGACTGGAAGGGCCCGCTTACAGATCGGGGCCTGCCGTGATGGGGGCTCGGGGATGGACGACCCCACCAACGCCATGAGCTCCTCCAACACTTATTTACAGCCCACTCCTGCACTAGTTAAGCCACGTAGTTTAAGTAGTTCTTTTTTCGTTTCCCATCCAACTTCCTACCACATATAGTTATTAGATGGCGACGTTACACTTCCAGTCCAAACGCAGTTACCCCAGAGTTAAGGGAAAGCACATCATACTGCAGGAGGGATTTATATAGGGAGTACAACTTGAATCATCAATAAAGATAATGGGTGGTGAGGAATGGATATAGTAGTTTTGTATCAGATATGCTATACTCCCTCCCCAATAGCTATGCAATGGTTCATAATGCTATGTACTTTCCTTGATTTCTGTAATATATGCTTTATAGAGATGTAATGCCTAAGTACAAGACACCTGTGTAACATAGGATGTATAAATAAAATGCCAATAAACATATTTTTACAAAGAAAAAGATTCTTCTTGGATAAATATGCAGGACAGGATTAATTCTGGCACAATGCTTGTGTCACAAAAATTGAACCTCAGCAGGTGCCCGGGTTGAAGCTCCACTACTGTAACTATATTAAGCAGCCTAACTTTGTGCGCATGGTCAAGGCCAAACAAGTGTTTTTCTCCGCATTTTTCATTGTGAAACATTTGCTGTAATCCTTGATGGAGATGTTTGCATCCTTGCTTTTCTCAAGCTCAATTCCTCATGTAGTGTCTCTTATGATGAGGTCCTTTCTCGTCATCTGCTTCTGAGACGAGTGATCATATTCTGCCATTTTATAAACAAGAAGTATGTAAATGTGCTTACATGCCCCGCCCGTTTGGCCCTGCCCCATATACATTAGTAGTATACAACGTCTTCCTGCCTTTTTCCCAGGATGATGAACAGCTTACTAAAGATCCCCCAGCAGGTTTCCCGCTCGTTGGCAAAGTTACAGACACACAAGGTCACCGGAGACGTTTCTTTGGCGTCCTTTAAGCAGCTGTAGTGTAGAAGTTGCACTATACATTTTCCCAACAAATTGGCACTTACTAATTAGCCAGTAGAAAGTGCTCAAGTTGAGTAGAGGTGTTGAACAAAATGGTGGCTTCTTCTTGGATAAATATACAGGACAGGATTCATTCTGGCACGATGATCGTGTCACAAAAATTAAACCTCAACAGGAAGCACTTACAGCAAGACAGCACGTGCCCAAGTTGAAGCTCCACTTCTGTAACTGTATTAAGCAGCCTAACTTTGTGCTCATGGTCAAGGCCAAACAAATGTTTTTTCTCTGCATTTACTTTGTGAAAGGTTAGCTGTAATCCTTGATGGAGGTGTTTGCATCCTTGCTTTACTCAAAATCAATACCTCATGTAGTGTCTCCGACGAGGAGGTTCTTTCTAACATCTGCTGCTGAGACGAGTGATCGTGCTCTACCCTTTCATAAACTAGAAGTATGTAAACGTTTCAACATGCCCCGCCCATTTGGGCCTGCCCCATATACATTAGCGGTATACAATGTCTTGACGCCCTTTTCCCAAGATGATGGAAAGCTTACTAAAGATCCACCAGCGCATATCCCATGCTTTGGCAAAGGTTCAGACGCACAAGGTCACTGGAGACATTTCTTCGGCATTCTTTACGCAGCTATAGTGCAGAAGATTTTCCAAATGAGGTAGCACTTACAAATTAGCCAGCAAAAAAGTACTACAGTTGAGTAGAGGTGTTGCAGAAAACGGTAGCCTCTTCTTGAATAAACATGCAGGACAGGATTCATTCTTGCATGGTGCTTGTGTCACTAAAATTAAACCTCAACAGGAAGCACTTACAGCAAGACAGCAGGTGCCCGAGTTGAAGCTCCACTTCGGTAACTGTATTAAGCAGCCTAACTTCGTGCACATGGTCAAGGCCTAACAAGTGTTTTTTATCCGCATTTACATCGTAAAACGTTAGCTGTAATCCTTGATGGAGCTGTTTGCATCCTTGTTTTTCTCAAGCTCAATTCCTCAGGTAGTGTCTCTGACGAGGAGGTTCTTTCTCGTCATCTGCTGCTGAGACAAGTGATCGTATTCTGCCCTTTTATAAACAAGAAGTATTTAAATGTGCCTACAAGCCCGCCCATTTGGGCCCACCCTATATACATTAGCGGTATACAATGTCTTCACGCCCTTTTCCCAGGATGATGGAAAGTTTACTAAAGATCCACCAGCGCATATCCCATACTTTGGCATAGTTGCAGACAAACAGGGTAACTGTAGACATTTATTCGAAGTCCTTTACGCAGCTAGAGTGTAGAAAATGCACAATAAATGTATCCAACTAGGTAGCACTTACTAATTAGCCAGTAGAAAGTACTCGAGTTGAGTAGAGGTGTTGCACAAAAAGGTTGTCTCTTCCTGGATAAATATGCAGGACATGATTCATTCTGGCAAGATGCTTGTTTCACAAAAATTAAACCGCAACAGGAAGCACTTACAGCAAGACAGCAGGTGCCCGACATGAAGCTTCACTTCTTTAACAATATTAAGCAGCCTAATTTCAGGCGCATGGTCAAGGCCAAGCAAGCGTTTTTTTCTCTGCATTTCCAAAATGAAAAGTTAGCTGTAATCCTTGATGCACGTGATTGCATCCTTGCTTTCTTCAAGCTCAATACCTCATGTAGTGCCGCTGAGGAGGAGGTTCTTTCTCGACATCTGCTGCTGAGACGAATGATCGTGTTCTGCCCTTTTATAAACAAGAAGTATGTAAACATACCTACAAGCCCCGCCCGTTTGGGCCAGCCCGATATACATTAGCAGTCTACAATGTCTTCACGCGCTTTTCCCAGGATGATAGACAGTTTACTAAAGATCGCCTGGTGCGTTTCCCACGCGTTGGCAAAGCTGCAATCGCACAAGGTCAAAGGAGACATTTCTTCAGCATCCTTTATGCAGCTGTAGTGTTGAAGATGCACTATACATTTACCCAACGAGGTAGCACTGACAAATAAGGCAGTTCAAAGTGTTCCAGTTGAGTCGAAGTGTTGCACAAAACAGTAGCCTCTTCTTGGATAATTATGCAGGACAGGATTTATTCTGGCACAATGCTCCTGTCACAAAAATTAAACCTCAATAGGAAGCACTTACAGCCAGACAGCAGGTGCCAGAGTTGAAGCTCCACTTCTGTAACTGTATTAAGCAGCCTAATTTTGTGCGCATGGTCAAGGCCAAGCAAGTGTTTTTTATCTGCATTTACTTTGTGAAAAGTTAGCTTTATTCCTTGATGGAGGTGTTTGCATCCTTGCTTTCTTCAAGCTCAATACCTCATGTAGTGCCTCTGAGGAGGAGGTTCTTTCTCGACATCTGCTGCTGAGACGAGTGATCGTGTTCTACCCTTTTATAGACAAGAAGTATGTAAACGTATATACAAGCCCTGCCCGTTTGAGCTCCCAACTTTGCAAAGTCCCAGCTGAGACCAGCACCAAACCCTATCTCAGGAGAAGTATGCACTGCAGAGAGGCAATCGACGACACGCCCACCTACCTCCAGTTCTTCTTCAGATATTGGCAGTGGCCCAGTAAAAAAGTACTCCTCCCCAGTTTGGGACTTTTTTACGGTTAGCACACAGGGGGTGCCACACAAATGTTCATTCAGGTAAGCCTGGTTAACATTATGGTACTGGAGGCCAATTGACACGTATGAAAAAACATCACGCAATCCGGTGGGAGGAGCAGCTTAAAAGTATTTCTGAATGTGGTCAGGGTGGTGAAGGTGAGGAAAGCCGGGGAACATCAGCTACAAGTCCAATCACGGTGGGAGGTGATGATGAGAAAAAAGAGGGTGGCATCCTCACACAAAGCAGCCCTATCCCTAGCAGCGCCTCAGCGACTTCACAATGACACAAGAAGACGCAGAGTCAGATGAAAACAACACGGCATACAGTGACTGCCTCACCACGATGCACACTGAGCCTACCACCACCTACATCTCAAATGTCGCCTGCGTCAGTGGCCCCAGAAAAGAAGAAAATACAGGCTACTATTACAGGCATGTTTAGGCAGGAGGGGCCCTACAACCACAACAACCCAATGGCACGTTTGTACAATGAGAAGCTGGCAAAAATGTTAGCGCTGGACTTCCTCCTTTTTTCTTTTGTGAAAGGAGTGGGATGCTTAGAATTTGTGGCACCCACCTGCCCGAAATGGATGGTTCCAAATCAGATCTATTATGCCAGAGTTGCTGTTCCAGCACTGCATCACAATGTGCTGCAATTGGTTGGACAAGCTTTCCAGCAAAGTGTTGGTCACACTATCCACCTGACAACAAACATGTGGACCAGTTGTCAGGTGACTGATTACATGTGCATCACTGCCCAGTGGATCTCTTTTGCGGGGGAAAAGCAAAAGCTATCTACAGATCTTGGCCCTGAAGAAAGTTTTAAGAGCGTTCAGCAGCATGCAACAGTAGCCATATTCGCCATTGAGAAATCCCATACAGCTGCAAATATCTTGGACAATTTTAACAGCAAGGTGTCTGAATAGCTGTGACCCAGAGGTCTCAGAATTGGATTTATTGCCACATACATTGGCAGTAACATATCATCAAAAAGGAAGGAGCAAGAAGCAGAGATTCATTCAGCTTCCAACACAAGTGATCTATTCCCTTTTAATGCTGGATCTTCCTTATGTTTGGAAGCTGAATGGATCTTTGCTTCTTTCTCCCTCCTTTTTGATGAGATACAATTGTAGCACACAGCTGTGGGAGTATATTTTCATATCCAACCAAGTGAAGGCAATTCCTACCCTACGGATATGCAAACTAAGCAATTTGTGCACCTTCTTCTCTAACTCTCTCTCTATCCTCTGAACACGCACTAAGAACCTACCCAGCCCCAGTTAACTAAAAGATCGCATTGGGACATTGCTACAAAGAATAAACAAGTACTGATCCGCCCCTACCAATGACCACAACCCTTGGAATAAATAATGGCAAAAAACCAAAGACTAAGCTATACAGATGATGAGATCGACTCCATCCTTTCAGGTCCATCTATTTTACAAGACACCAAACTAACACAGACATTGGCTCAAACCAGTGACTGGGAATCCTTATCTAACACTAAGTAGGAACAAATAAAAACTGCAATTCATGGCCTTATCATGACCGAATATCTCCGGGCAAATGCTGCACCCAAAGGACTTTGGTTCCAGAACGACCCAAGAATTTTCCTGCAAAAAATCCCATTCAGAAAAGATTGGGCTGCGATCTCCTGGAAGTGCACAAGGGACTCTCTGGTACTGATCACAGAAACCGCAACAAGACTATCAGAAGCCCTAAAAATAAAAATCCAAGTTAGAGAAGCAAAACTGAAACAACGGTCCACATATCAGTGTTTACGAAATTTTCAGACAAAATTAACAAAGAAATGACAGATATGACAGACTTTATAACGCAGAGCAAAATACAGAAATTAGGAAAAGACCTGAAACGGTTTTCACATGAAAAGATGTATAAGAATACAGTGACACTGACTCATCAGGAGGAAGCTCCTCTGACACAACGGTTTGGAGCAGCAGAGGAGACACCCAATACCGACCATGTGGCAAACGGCGAGGGAGAAAGCGAACATGAGATTGGCAAGCATGCTGGAGACCACAGCTTTTTGTGGAGAACACAACTCCTTTCTTCCAACCTTTCGCACCACAATTCTCTGGATGGATGAATCCATACATGCAAAGATCCCACCCAAGTTTACCCTCATTCAGGCCCTCAATCAATTCAATTTTATTAAGAATTTGGATCTCTGATGAGGTCCACTTAAAATACACACACTTATTATATAGATACACATTAAAATACAAACTCAATTCATTGTAAATGGAATAAAATACTAATCAGATTAAATTCCAATATAATTATATCAAAGTTCACTGAAACACAGAATTTGTAACTATGTAGCAACGGCAGTATTAAATTTAAAAAGCCCATCATCAGAAAAACATGCCCCTTCAAAGCCAATTCTCAAATTTCCATAGCACTGAGAAATAAAATGTCTACGAACACATTAAAACAATCAGTAGCAACGGATATACAAAAAGAAACAAAGGTATTAATCAATCGGCAAAGAACTTAGATTTAAATTCATATGCAGTTTTATAGATAATAGGATACAATACAATATCGACTTCACAGTAAATCTAAGTTAAATGAAGTGCAACGTGCAGCAGCAAAAAATTATAAACAAGACAGATTCTAAATAGATAGCCGAAACATTTGTGACTAACAACTGTTTTTGCCTAGAGATGACGAATAGCAGCAAGATATGATCCGATTCTATGTAAAGTGTATTTAAATAGCAGCAGAAACATGTGTAAACATTTAGGATAATAAACAATATCAACTTTAGAATAGGACCAATTTTTAGATAAGGTGCATTATATAGTAACAGAAGATTGTAAGCCAGACGGAGCTCCAAAGAACAAATTAGTAAATTTAAAATTAAGGTTTCATTCTCCCTTAGCCACAGCAATTAAAACAACAATTTAAAATAGGGACCATCATAAAATAAGGGTGATGAAGGTTAAAATATATTCATAAACTACATAAAAATATTAAATAATTTTATACACACTATTTCATTTTTCAGAAAAAGAAGGAATTCACGAGCTGATGATACATTCTTGATGCTATTTTGCAAAAACATAGGTCGAAGCTATCGGTAACGAAACTCAACTAAAACTGGGCAAACAAACAGAATATGATCGAGATTCTGAATGCCTAGATTACAAAGGCCACAATTTTTTCCAATTTTCGTGGGAGGGTAGCAATTAGCTAGAAGGTCATTTAATGGCAAAAGGTTCATACGACACAAAATGAAACAACGTCGAACACCATGTTCTAAATTCCAAGATAAATATCTCTGAGGGATTCTCGGTGTGTTTGACATTGCTGTTATCTTCAACCTATCTTTTGATCTACAATACTTAACATCTCTCTGTCAGCTAATCATACAACTTGTGTTTTTTAGAAAAGATTTCAATTCTAAAAGCGAGAGAGAGGTCACTGACTCCTCCTTTATACTAAAATAATTCAGTAACAAGGAGAAGTCATGTGAGGAAGAATATTTATCAATGGGTCCTTCAAAAATTTCCTTACACATGTAACCCCTTAATGTGTGTAACTCACTATTCTTTAGCTGATGTCCCCAAGGCAATATACTGGCTAAACGTTGAGTAAATGAACCTATCAAACCAAATTCCAGTCCAATAGCAGCTACTGAGACTGTGGTTTTAAAATTACACAATTTACGTTAAATCTGGCCTTCAATTTTATCTAAAAACTCCAGTCCTTTACTGGGATAGTTTCAATAGCATATAGCAAAGTGGGAGGAATTTTTGCTGTAAAAATAGTGAGCAAATGTAAAAAATGTCTTCGACTCATTGCACTATAAAATGTGCGTAAAACATTTGTGTGTGTTACAGCTTTAGAAGAACTATGTGCAATATGTGGTCTATTGGTTGTGTTGCCCGTTATTACTTTCCTTAAATAGAGAAAAGAATCTACCAACTCCAATTTTTCTGAACCAATTTGCCAGTTAAAATTACCCAATTTTCTATTTCTAACACTTTTCATGATCAAGACTTTACTTTTAGAAGCATTTATCTTTAAGTACTGCGCAATCGTATATTTCTGCAAAGATATCAGCTTTTTGTTCAACCCATTGGGGGTCAAGTCCAAAATTGCAAATTCGTCTACATGCATAAGGCATGCAAAAGGACGCCACCTATCTTTGGCGCGTCTCCTTCTATGGGAGAGAAGCATTCTGGTAAATCAACTATGTACAAAGAAAAAAGTAGCAGGGCTAATAAACAGCCTTGCTTCAGTCCATTTTCTGTGGGAATTATTGTTGATAGGCCTTGATTTCACACTGTTAGCACCTGACACCAGGTTTGTGAGTGCAGGGCGATAATGAAAGATAACAGGGGGGTAGGCACTCCCATTTTATGCAATTTTTTCCAGAGTAATGGCCTGTCTACCTTGTCGAAGGCTGTTGAAAAATCTATAAAAGCCGCATATATGTATGAGTTGCGACAAATCGTGTACTTTTCCTCTATTAGTTTCAACATGCTGATATTATCCAGGGTGGAATGATGTTTCCTAAAACCTGCTTGTTTTATGGGTAGAATTTTCTCATCTACCTCCCAAGTATGTCAGATGATCTAAAATACTGCGTGCAAATATATTTCCCACCTCATCTGAGCAGGGCTATTTGTCGATAATTGTCCGGATGATGCCTATATCCCTTTTTCTATAATGGAATTAAAATACTGCCAGACCAGGATGGGGGCATCTTCCCCTGCTGGTAGCAATATGCAAACAGCGGTACAAGATACGTTGCCCACATTAGAGGCTCTTTGTTTTATAACTGTCATAGGGATTTCGTCGGGGCCCATTGGTCCAGAAGCTTTCATTTTTTTAATAGAACCGACAATTTCGTCCTTTGAGGGTGCATAACTAAATTCTAATGATTTAGAGGAACAAGTTAAAATGGATGCAGGACAAGAAGAATTGGGATTTGCAGAGTAAAGTTCGTTCAAATATAGATTCCCATTCTTCTTCTTGTATGGAGATTGGGACAGATTTTACTCTGGTTCCACAGCAGTCTGCAATTATTTCCCAATATCTTTTGGCATTGTTTTTCGAAGCTGCCTCTTTTAACTGTACCCATTCATAGTCTTCCTTTTTTTGTTTTAAGGAACGTTTTTTCCTCTGTCTTTTTCTCTTTAGGAGATTTATTAATTTACTACGTTCAAGAGAGTATTTCAGGAACTGGGTCCTCACTAATTTATTTATTTCCCTATTTATACGTAACAGTGGATCAAATGGAACTCTCTGTTTAGCTGGTAAATGGGACAATTTACATGTCGAAACTAAAGTGCTCATATTACGAATGAAAGCCTCAAGCAGATTAATTTGGGGAGGCTGAGGATCCACCACTGTTTGCTGCTGCTGATCTCTTATTAAAATGATTAAAGTCTCTTTAAGTTTCGAGACAGCCGGGTTATTCCAAAATATTCTGCCATTTGTTAAACTAGAACCTATTGAAGAATCCTTGAAGTTCCAGGAACCGACCGTGGCACAAGACATCTCGAATTTAGAGCAAATCAACATGTGATCGCTAAAGTCATTTTCCAGGACTTCCATATTGGAGAGTTTATTGAAAAAATCAGCTGTTACAATTAAGTAATCAATAATAGTTCCCCCACTAGGAGTCTTGTGTGTAATTTTTGCTGGTATGTCATTTCCTAACCTCCCATTAACTATTAGAAGGTCTGAAGTCCTCAGGCTTTCCAGTAAAAGTGTGCCTCTTTATTGGTCCGACTGTTATTCAGGAACTGAGCTGAGAGTATATTTAAAGCTTTGTTTTTGAGGGCATTAGCAAATAGCCTTGTACTGTGGGTAGAGACCTTAGCATTCAAATCACCAACCAGTATTAAATGCCGGCAATCTTCTCTTTCCATAATGGATGAGATAAAAGTAAACAAATCTTTTAATAAATAAGTATTAGAAGCGCCAGGGGGTATAAACGCATTGACAATCAACAGGGAATCTAGAGTACTAAGAACTTCATTAAGATCCAGTTTAATCCCCTGAATTAAGTTGGAAGCATAGGGGATCACTTTATATATCCATCTGAGTCTTGTTTTAAGAAGAATAGCAATGCCTCCTTTCGCATGTCCTCTGTTTACTGGGAGCGCAGGATGGCTTAGCACTATATAATCTTCAATAAACTAGTCCTTTACTATCCATGATTCTTGTATGCAGATTATATCAGCATTCTGTTCTTTCAAGAATAACAATTTATTATTATTTGTGCTTAAACCGGCTGCATTCCAGGAAATCAGTTTGAGACCCTTGCTAGGTAGAATTCCCTTGTCTCAGGCCCAGAGAACTATTTTTATTAAGAGCCCCTGCTACTCAACTCCATTTCATGTTGTCCTCCTCTACAGTTGATATTTGGGTATTCTTTTTCTCAGCAAGGAGAGAAACTCTCCTGCCACCCTTTCCAATAGAGACCTGTAATATGCTTTCTTTCTCTAAATGAGGCCGGTCCCATGAGGGACGATCTAAATGGAATGAGGGCTGTTGATTATAAATCACTTTTTTTTAAGCTATTTCCTCTTTGGCCACTAGAACATCAATACCACAACTTCTTAATACATCACTATTTAACAATATTAGATTGGATATTATCTTAGAGCCAAACGTCACTCTAGCTCCCCCATAATTGCCATGATTTTGAACTTGCACCAAGATTAGATCACTACTCCGGATCATATGGAGGTCAGGAATTGCAGCAAAACAATTCAATAAAAAGGTTCTATTCATGTATATCTCATGATCAAAACTAAAAGAAAAATCTAGAGAAAGAGGTACAGAAGGTAAATGGTTAGCTTGGCAGACCCCCTCAGAGGGCATTCCAATTGGATTATAGATTACATTACTGCCTAGAGAGGAGGAAAATAAAGCAGCATTAGGGTTAAAATTACAATGCGACACCAATTTAGAACTTGAACCTGAAGTTGAAACTTCTTGTAAAATCGGAATTGAAGTACTGGGATTCAATGGGTGGGATTGAGAACCCCTTAAAAAGTTTCCGCTAGTCCTTCTTACCTCTTTTGAGCATTCAAGCCCGTATTCGGGGAGACAGTTTAGGATTACATTAGGGTCAAAATGCAATCATTTAGCTCTTTTTTTGTATATCATTTGACGTTTTGCCCTTTTTTCCTTCTTTTTTCTGTGGATAGGGTTACTTTTAATTTCCTTTTCCTCTAATTTAAGAAGTTCGACTTTTAGTTTCTCCGTTTTAGAATGGCCAGCTTTTTTGTCCATTCTTTTCAGAAAGCTAGGGAATACTTTTCGCTCTGTGTTTTTTTTTTCCTTCTCTGGGAAGACAAAGGTATTGGTGGAGGGGTAGAAACTAACCCTGGGCGTAGTTCGCGAAGTAATGCTTCGCGAAGCTACGCAAAGTGCAGTTCGCACTACGCGAGCTACGCGTAGCACTACGCGAACTGCGTAGTGCGTGTTCGCAATGATTGCACAGTGCCGGATGCTTGTCCGCACTGTGCAATCATTGAAAACGGCATCTTGCACAGTGCGAGCTGTCTTTTACTGCCGCTCGAGTAGATTTTTACTCGAGCGGCAGCTTTCTCAACGCGGACTTGTAGTTTCTCATCGCGAGCGGTCGCGAGCATACGCGACCACTCGCAATGAGAAACCTGACCTCCCGCGTTGAGAATCTCGCCGGGAGGTTTATTTTCCACGCTCGCGATCGGCAACTTGATGTTGCTGATCGCGAACGAGGAAAAAGTCTCGCCGGGATAGTCATTTTGCTTGCTCGCGGTCGCCAACTTGACGTTGAGGACCGCGAGCAAGCAAAAAATGACCGCTGCACTACGCTACGCTACGCGTGTTTGCACTGTGCTACGTGCAATTCGCGTAGTGCGAAGTAGCGCAAACTTCGCAAACTACGCAAGCGTAGCGTAGTTTTCCGCCCAGGCCTAGTAGAAACCTCAAAAAGCTGCTGTAATGATGGAGGAAGAATTTCATCAAATGTATCTACCTTTTCATTGCCAGTATGATTTCTACCGCCATGGGGTGTGCCAGCCTGAGTACCAAAGTTCCGACAGTTAGAGTGGAAAGCGAAACACATTTGTGTAGATTTAGGCGGATTAGAGTTACGTCCTGTGAGAGATAAAGAAGGGGTCCCATTACAGGAACTCGACTTATAACAGGGCAATGAAGAAACTTTGATGTTCAAATCTCTTCGATCAGAGATTAAAATTTTTTGTCAAGGACAGAAGTGAGTCCAAGATATAATCTGAATTACTTACAGATTTCTCCATTAGAGCTAAAATAGACGACAGGACTCTTTCCAAGCATAGCAGAGTTTCAGACATCCGTTTTTTTTCCTCTGGGTCATTATTTAGTATGAAAAAGTTCGAAGTTACATCAGAAGTAACAGATGGCCTCGAGTTTAATAAATCTATTCCACTAGGTGTGCTGCTAAACAGCTGCATTTTGATGGGAGAATCCAAACTAAAATCCTGAGAATTTGAGAGAGGTGAATTATCAACAGTATAAGGCTTTGAAAGATTGGGGGACTGAGTAGTCTTTGGGAGTAGGTTCAGATTAATATTGATATCTGGAAGAGTGAAGTCTTCCCTCTGGGAGCTTTCCGCTTCGAGATTGAGGCATCTTCCAACCTCGGTCTGAGTCACTCTATATCCAGAAGAGTGCACAGTAAGATTTAACAACAAAGAATCATCCACTCTAGGTTCATGCATAAGTTCGTCCCCAGACTGAGCCAATTTAATACCAGAGGAAGGGTTGGTAGAATTTGCTAGAAGCGATTTTTTAAAATCCGCTGCAGCCACTTCGACCGCTTCAACCTCTCCCGGAAGAGATTCAGGCTTAGGCTCCATCATCACTACTTTGTTTACACTTGTCTCCTTTTTTGAGAAGAAGGTAGAGATGGCGTTAAATCCTTTCAGGGTATTCAACTGAATTGATTTATTCCTTAAAGGATTGGCCTTGGTTTTTTTACAGGCTCTTGTATGAACCAATTTTCCTGAGCGGAGTTTTTTTGCAGTCATACCCCCAAGTAGATAATTCACCTACTTCTAACTGCTGATCACCAAAGGGCTCCAGTACCTCCCAACACTTCCCAACACTTGTCACAAACCCTATGACCAAGTCCTGGGGCCGAGGCTTAAGAGGGGGACCTCCCAGGGGACCTCCCAACATCAATACTGGAACTGCAGATGAAGAGGAGAGAATGCCAATAATGACGGAAACTAAGCCAGCTGCAGACAGCAACCAGCGGTCAACTGCAGCAGCGGTGACAACGTCAGCAAGAAACTAGCTGAGGGCTGCAGCAGTAACCAACACCAGCACGAGTGGGGGCCCTACAGTGGACGCAAGCTACACCCAGAAATGACCGGGCCGCCTCCACGCCCTACTGTGGCACGCTCATAGCCTGTCTAACAGCAGCCGTACTCACCGTGCCGGGAGGTATGCCCTGGGATGACCGCCCTCCAGAGAGGAATAAAGAGGGATGCAGATTGTGAAGATAGAGAACGGCAAGGAAACTACTGTAGAGCCAGGACTAAAACCGGGGCGGCAACTCTTCCTCCTCCTCCACCTCCTGGCAGTTCCCCTGCAGTTCCCCTGTGATTCACCAGCAACCCTTGCCTTCCTCCCTGTGGTTTGGCTCACCGAGTCTGGGCAGAAAAGAAGAAAAAAGTCTGAATCTGCTCCACAGCACCTCCACAGCCCCTCAGCTCTCGGCACTCCTCGGTGCTCCTGCACCTTCGCTGGACAGTAGCTCCACGTCTATCCTCAGTCCCAGACTCCGGACTCCAGCCCCAATCTAGTCTAGGAGGTCGGGCTGGATCAGAGCGGGAGCAAGAGCAAGCAATCCAGCAGCGACAAGTGAACTGTGTGACGTCAGGAACGATGGCACGATGGGGAAAAATCCCAAGTCCACGTTCAAGTGCCCAGCAGGAGCCACCAGGCGCCCACAAGCCGCACCCAGACCTAGCTGGGCCGCTTCTGCGGGTGCCCGGGCTCTCACTCAGCGAGGGCCAGCTAATCCCCTCGCACTTGAAGAGAAATGGCAAAACACGGCCGCGATTACCGTGACTGGTCCCTCACAGCAGCAGCGCAAGCCCCCGGGCCCGACTCTCCTCTCGCTGTGCCACCACACAGCCAGCTGCAGCCACCAGCCATGCTCTCCACGAGCTCCGAGCTCTGCATTCTCATTCAGGCCCTCTTTTTTAGGGAAAGGCCAGACACCAGCACGAGGAAAGAAGAAAGGAGTACGGTGGGATGAACCTGATCAAGGAGTCCAAACCAGAAGCATGATGAAGGATCAGGAGAAACCAGGACCAAGCACAATGAATCACTAATATTCAATCTCACTGACCGCACCCTAACAAATGACCAACAACTGCTCAAAAAATGGCTAGGATTTTTCCTCATTGCCACATTTGATCAATTCAAATTACACTGCGAAATAGCAAAATTCTGTCGCAAGATCAAACTGAAAGCATGTTTCGAAGATCAAATAGTCCAATCATCGGGAGGAGATACAGATCTCAAAAGGAAATCTACCTTCTGCCCACCTGTTACCTCCATAACTGTAGAAATCTTAGCGTTTGAACAGGTTATCTTCAAAGAAGTTGAAAACATGAAAAAGTCAAATAAAAAACCCTTTTCAACATCTCCAAAAAGGAACAACTAGCCTTAGAAGAGTTGAAGCAAAAAAAAGACCTAGTCATAAAACCAGCTGACAAAGGCGGAGGGATCTTCTTAATAAAATCTGATGATTAACATACTCAATGTACTAACTTATTATCAGATGACAGATACTACAAGAGATTGGCAAGTGACCCCACCCCCAGACTGAAACAGACCATCGGGATCAGGATAGAGAAGGCTGAAAGTAACTTATGGATCTCTAAGAGGGAAGCTGAATTTTTTAAAGCAAAAGACCTTAGAACTCTCTTTTTTTATTCCTTACCAAAAATGCACAAAATAGACTACCACCACCAGGACGGACAATCGTCTCAGGGATTGGATTTATATTAGAACCCCTGTCCCAAGTTGTAGACTTCTATTTTGAGAACCCTAGTCCAAAAAACTCCAACATATCTAAAAAACACATGAGACCTGTTGAACCATCTGAAAGATAGGGTTTATGAACAAGGAACATACATACTGGTGGGGCTCGACACAGAGAGTCTGTACACCAGTCTCCCCAAGGAAGCCACTCTGAAAACCATTGAGAACATCCTCTTCAAACAAGAATGGACACTTCGTATTAGAATGTTGCCACCTAGCCCTTACAGAAAACGTTTTCGAATTTGGAGGAGATCTTTACCTACAGACTCAAGGGACTACCATGGGGAACACTTTCACCCTGAGACTGACAGGTCTCTATGTTAGTAATTTTGGAGAAGAATATATCCTAGGAAATACCAATCCCGTTTGAGCCAGGATTCTTTTTTGGAAAAGATACTTAGACGACGTCTTCCTGATCTGGCAAGGAACACAGGAGACTCTCCCAGAACTCCACGCTTGGCTCAACACACTTGACTTCTTGGATGTTACTATCTCTGCAGAGAATAACAGCCTAAAAACTACACCATATGATAAAACTACCTCAAAGAACAGCCTCCTCTCATTCAACAGTTTCCACCCATGTGTCCTAAGAGGAAATATTTACTACAGCCAATTCTTACGCATACTGTGCAACTGTAGTGATATAAAGGATTATAAGTAACAATCCTCGGACCTGACTAAGAAACTACAGGACAGAGCCTACGATTTATAAAAAGAGGCCTAGACTCTAAAAAACCACACCTATCAAATTGTGGGGTATATTACAGATGGGTGGTGCTCAGATCAAGGGAAAACAGCCTCTTGGGTCCCCATAAGTGGATAATATCCACAAACTTATACACCAAATAGATCAGCACCCACTATTCAATGTTTTACCAAATATTGTTGCTTCCTAATCAGAGCAAAGTTAATCAATTGCAACTTAGAGTTTTGTGGCAATTTCCATGCTCTGATTAGAAAGCAACAATATTTGGTAAAACAATGAAGAGCCTATACCATTAGAATTGTGCAGAAATGCCAAAAGAAATCAAAATCATGAGTTTCTTCTTCAATATACAGAAAAATCTCAAGAGAAAGAGGTCCTCACATGCGTCACTACATACAGTACTCAGCTTTAACATGGTAAAGAAGGTAATCAACAAACATTGGAACATACTCACCTCAGGCACCCTAAGGTGGCCAAAACCAAGATTTGCCAGCAAAAGGACCAAAACCATTTGTGACCTTCTGGTGCATACGCGACCAAGGACTAAGGGCCTGATTACGATGGCGGAGAGACCGCCACCGACCGGCTGTCGGTGGCGGTCTCCCCGCCATCGTAACCATCTTTACCGCAAGCAATATTATAATGGCGGGCGGATGTGTGGCGGTCGTAAAGACCGACCGCCACGCATTCGATGGGCCCCTCGAGCCCGCTGGTGCAGTGGAGGGGCTCGTAGTCCCTACAATGCTGGCGGTGCTTACCAGGCACCGCCATTGGGATTACGATGTCCCTTTCCGCCAGCCCTTTCATGGCGGTTAACCCGCCATGAACAGGCAGGAGAAAAGGGACTTTAGGGGGCCTTAGTGCGCCCCCCTTACCCCCTGGCGCCCAGACACAGGACCTTGGGGGCACTTATGGTCCCCCCCCACATATCCCTGCACCATGTGGTGGGCACCGCATGGTGCCTGCAACATAGTGCAGGGATATGTAAATTGTCCCTTTTTTGCATTGTGGCGGGTGCTGCAGCAAATAGCCCCCGCCGCAATACAAAACATTGGCAATACGACTGCCACGGTGGCGGTCGCATCTTAATTTGCCCTCTGGGACCGCCGTATTGGGCGGAGCCAAATACGAAATGATGGCGGACGGACTGTCCGTCCGCCATCGTAATCAGCCCCTAAAAAAGCAGAAACTAATACCGTTTTTACCAACTGGGGCCTCATACCCATCACAGGACATCACCCCTGTGGTTCCTGCTCTGTCTGTCATCTAACAAAAGCGACAAAGATGACTCACAGAAGATTTGGAACGGGAACCTCAAGCGCCACACAAATTGCAACACCACACTTGCTATATACATGATTACATGTCCATTCAATTTAAGGTATATAGGCATGACTTGCCGCAAGGTGAAACTGCGTATTTGCAAACATCGTAGCAACATCAGGTGTCGCAAATCCAGAACTCGGATGAGTAATCATTTCCTATCTCTGGGCCACACAGCCAACGATTTGAATTTGGTCATCATGGAAACTCTTAGTAGCATTAACAACAATGCAGAACGCATCCCTTTTGAAAAAGAACAACGGTAGGTGTATCGCCATAAAACCTATGACAAAGCAGGACTTAGAACAAAAAGTGCGGAATCCAGATGGATTAATCTTCTTAAAACTCATGATATAGTGGGACTACAAGAGACGTGGGATAGAGAAGATAATTTCTGGCTGGATGGTTATAAATCATATTTTGAGCCAGCGCGGCCCTCGGCCTCAGGTAGAGCAAAGGGGGGCCTTTTAATTCTAATATCACTAAAGTTGACGGGAACACATCGCATTGTGAATACAGGCTCCACTAATTGTTTAGCTGTAGAAATTAACAATGTTAATTCTGTGAAACTGTTAATTGTAAATTTCTATAATTCACCTGAGATTAGATCTCTAAATGAGCATTTATGTATTTTAAAAGGTTTTTTAAATGACTACAGACTCAAGCAAACCACTTCTTATTCTATTATTATTTTGGGAGATTTTAATGTTCATTTGTGTATGAAGGATTGCCATGTTGTAGATTATCTTGGCCCAGAGGATTCCCTTAACTGTCATTTTGAGCACAACCCGCAAGGAGAATGTCTGGAGGATCTCCTGGCTGTAATTGATTTATGCCAGCCCAATACAAATATTGTGGGGAGGAGGATCCCTACTTTCAAGGCAAGAGGGCAGGATTCTATAATTGATTATATTTTTATTTCCCCGGTATTACTTCCTCAAGTGATCTATTATGGTGCCCTATGGTCCGAATACAGCGACCATAATCCTGTTATACTCGAGTTAAGTAGGGCAACTGGCCTTAAAGAGAGTCAGGGACAACTTCCCACTTGTATATGTGTAAAGACCACAGACCAGGGACGTAGACTAAAGTGGACTAGTGTAATTCCGGAGCTTTTTCTTCAAGATTTAATGTACAAAGCTGAAAAGTGTTTTAATATATGTCTTAGTCCTGCAAACGAGGGAGCAGAGGTCCTATTGGCATTTGAAGAGATTTGTGCGCAGTGGCATCTGGTTTAACATTGCCTAGTAGAAGTCATACTAACCTGGGTGAGAAATGGTTTGACAAGGATTGCTTGAAAGCTCACCAAAGCTCATTTCTGCCTTGAAGCAGGTCCCAAGAGATCGTGTTCTTATAGCCCAATTGAGGCAGTCCTATAAATGTACGATTAATTGCGGAAAACAAGAAATTAAAGATGAGGCCTGGAATGACCTGCTTTCGGTTGAGGTTCATAGGGATAGTGCTAGATTTTGGGCTATAGTTAATAAACCCTTTTTTACAGGACTAAACAATACACCCTTACAATGTAATATTACGGAGGATCAGTGGTACTCCCATTTTAATACTATTTATGGAGTATCCCAGTTCGGGAGGGGCTCTCCAGTTCCTCCCGATCGAGATTGGGGCAACACATCACTGAATTTTACAGTAAATGAAGTGGAGACGGCTATCACTCAAATGACTAGCAATAAGGCCCCTGGCCCTGATTGTGTACCGGCTGATCTATATAAACAAACACCGCATTTTTGGGCAAAAATTATAACCAAACTTTTAAATGCGGCTAGTATATATGGATTTCCACCATCCTGGTCTCTCTCCACCGTTATTCCAGTTTTTAAAAAGGGGCAGAGAGGTGATCCAGGTTGTTATAGACCTATCTCCCTAATTGATACCGTGGTTAAGGTTTTAGGTAGAGTTATTTTAAATAAACTTTCTGAATGGTTGGACCACACTGGAATTTTAACAGATTGTCAATACGGTTTTAGAAAAGGTAGAAGCACTATAGATCAGTGTCTAAATTTGCACCTTTTGGCTGAGAAATATACAGTGGCGAAACAAGGTACTTTTACAGCTGGCCTTCATGGATTTATCTCGGCCTTTGATCTAGTAAATAGATCAAAGTTATGGACAATATTGTTAGGTATGGGGATGGACCGCTGCTTAGTCTATTTTTTAGCAGATCTTCATAAGGATCTTTATGCCAGGGTTAGAGTCAACCAAGACGGCAAATGCACTAAGCACTTTAAAATTGACAAAGGGGTACGATAGGGCTGTATTCTAGCCCCTTTGCTTTTTACACTTTATATAAATAATTTAAACACCTCCCTTAGCACTGCCACTTTAGATATCCCACGTATAGGAGACAGGGTTATTCCTGCTCTCCTATACGCTGACGATGCGGTCCTTTTGGCCCGCACCGCAGTTGGTCTGCAGAGACTTTTGGATTCATTTGGGTCCTTCATGCAATCCTTGGACCTTATTGTTAATAAAACCAAATCGCACACGATGACAATGGGGCAGAAGCCAAAATAAATTAAATCTTTTTATTGTGAAGGGGTTGAGTTGTCCTCTTTCTCCTATTTGGGAGTTTTATTCGATGAGAGGGGCTCCTGGACTCCCCAGATAAGGGCAAAAAAACATGCAATGTCTAGGTCCATAGCTGCTATACAAGGTTTTGTATCCCGACTAGGAGCGAAGCCTCTTGAAGCTTTGCTCAAAATCTATAGATCTAAAAGTATTGCTATAGCAAGGTATGGGTCTGCGATTTGGGGATAACCTGTAGTAGAACTTCAGCAAGTTGAAAATAAATTTATGAGATATCTTCTGGCGGTTCCCCAATCTACCCCTACCTATGCTATTCACCAAGAGTTGGGTAGTGGTTTTGTTGAGGACCAAATTGGGCTGGGTCCTGTGGTATGTTGGCTAAAGACATGGATTAATACAGAACTGGAACTGAATAGAGAAATTGCCAGGGACTGTGTAGCGCTGGACAATGTAAGTAAAATTCAATGGATACAATATGTCAAGTCAACGCTGGGTAAATTGGGACGACCTGAACTTTTTGCCACCCCAGAAAAGATAGTGAAAGAGGACCTGGCATGGGTTAAAGTACAATTTTTAAACGTGCTGCCTGCAGAGAGAGAGGCGATGGAGATTGTGAAACCTACGGTGAAAGCCTATTTCCTGTTAAAGACAGTCCCACGGATAGAATCGTATTTGACAATTGTTACAAAACCTTTTCACCGTTTTCTTCTAACCAGGTTCCGTTTCAATCTCATTCATTGTCTTTTAGCAGATACACAGGGGTGGAGTAGGGTAAATGATTTAGGCCCCTGTACGTGACAATTTTTCAACACAGAATACCATACATTTTATAATGTTTTGTGAGCATTTTAGCTCCATGAGGAGAAAGTTTTTAAGTCCTATTTTAAAGGGGAGGTGTTTTGTGCAAGTTAGACCTGCTTTACTATATTTGCAGCTGTTAAATAACCCTTGGGAGATTTTTAATGTTGCGAATTTTTTGGTGGCGGCAGTTAGACATAGGAAGAAAGGGTGCTAGAAATTTTAAATTGTTGATTAATTTTATATATTGATATAACAGTTTTTTGCCTGATCTATGAATTATGAGTCACCTCCTTTTTACCGGTATTCTTTTACTGTTTGTACGTGGCATATTTTATTGAACCTAAAATGTATTAATATGATTTTATGTACTCTTCGTATGAAAATTGTTGTTTGTGGTGTACTTTTATGGCTATTGTTAGCCGAATAAAGTGGTTTGAACTGAACTATGACAAAGGACTGAATGATAATGTACCCTGGCTCTCGTTCAACCATTAACCCTGCACTATAACTAGAAGGCATATTATCTGCAGAATTTACGACTGTTTTCCCTAATGCATTATACCAATGTCCAACAAATGGTTTTCGCTTCAAAAACAAGATAAAAGCCACTCCCAACAAAAGACTTCGGACTCCACGTATAAAAGATAAGAAGCGCCTATTCTTCATGCACAAAACCTTATCTTAATGAAAAACACACAGCGACTTTTTACCTCGAACTAACAGCGACATCTCCTAGAGCATCTAAAAACTGTACACTAAATATTTTTACAGTTCTGTTAAATGAAAGGCACCCTCAATAAAAGACTTGGGCACATATTTTTTGCGCATCTAAGTTATGTAGCGCTTACTGTTTATGCACTACATAATTCAATAAACTAACATTCCCCCCTGGGAAACACACAGCATATCTTTCAGCACGATTAACCAACCCATCTTTTTTCTTTGAAACAACATTCCCATAGCGCCACAATATATACAAACATTTGCAGCAGCACAGTAAGACATTAACTACTGTGGTTAGCTATGCACGCATTCATACATTTTTTCCAAGAAAGGGAGGGACAATGGGCCGATTTGACTAGGTCCAGCATACAGGCCCAAAACGTAATACAAAACAAGGTGGTATGCCGTTCCTACTGCGTGGTGCAGGTAAATGTATATGTAGAGAGCACAGATGTGCTCACTCAGGGCAGGAGAAAAATGATCTCCCGGGACCGGCAGAGTGAGGGGTAGGTCGACCGCCGAACTACGGAGTTTAAACTGACACTGCACCTTTCAGTGTCTACGCCTGCCGGTACACATTGCCACAAATTGCTGACCCTTATCGGGTGATGTTGTAGATCTACAGGTACCACTTTTTAGGGTGCTGTATGGGTGATCACTAATTCTTCACCAATTTAGACCACCACCAAAAAGTGTAGATAGATCTTACATCGGTCCTGAAGAATTGCTGTCTACTTGACCCAAGGCAAGAAACATGTGGGCCTGATTTTCAAGCGCAAAACCCTGTAACCTTGGAGCAGGTGTGCGCGCATTATTGTTTTTAATCAGGATAGTGGCCACATTCATTAAAGTTGTTCTGAGTGGACCTCTATTTCCTGTTTTAGCCTCACAAATTTCACATTTTCACATCTACACTCACTAGGGCCCTCACACGCACTGCACCCAACGGCTAAGGAAAAAAGATCTCCGCCAAAAGGCCCCATCATGGGTGCCGATCGGGTATTGCAGCGCCGACCCGATAAGGAGCAGACTCAATGATGAAGCAAGACACCTAGTTGATTGGGTGTGTGAGGGTCTTTTTCCGAAAGGAGGAAATTTTTCTCCTGCCCTGAGTGAGCACATCTGTGCTCTCTACATATACATTTACCTGCACCACGCAGTAGGAACGGCATACCACCTTGTTTTATATTACGCATTCATACATTACCATGAAACTATACACAAAAAAAGAAAATCTCTTATCTTCTCCTTTCCTAAATACAGTAGGGAAATGATCATTTATTTACAACACGACCCTCGTAAATTATACTTCATTAAAATAATTGAGGCTGTTCAGCTCATTTTGAAATAATCTGCAAGTGTGGGGCCGTTATTCCCCATTTTTGAATTCCTTCTGTCTTTTAACAAAACGGAAAGTATTTCTTTTAGTTTGCCTCCGAACACACGAACATCAAGAATCAAGTCAGGTTCACCTGTTCACGATTAGACCTAATTTTTTTTTTTTCTTTTTTCACAACAAATTTTATTGCATTTCTTGCCTTCAAATAGCCCGAGGGGCTACATATACATAGACGTATTCTTGCATATAGTAGCATTGCATTACATAATAATAATAGCAAAATCATAACAAAACAACCCGCTGCAATATTGTTTGTCAGTGTCTCACTAAGTTTGTCCCAAGCGATGTCCATGATCCCCGGATGGCGTCTCATAATGTATATCACCCAACTTGACCGTATGTCTGCACTTCCACATCTATGGCATTGGCAATTGACATTGAACATTCTAGGATAAGGCCTCAGTAGTCAGCCTACTGCTGCCATATCTTCGTATGTTTCTGGGGGCATCCACGTGCTTGAAAGACAGATACCTCCAACCCATACAGAAATCCATCCCCTTTTTTAATGCGCTCGCCACGGGTGGCGTATCGAACCTCCATAATCTGGCTATGTCTCGTTTAGCGAGTGTGAGGCCTAGCAATAGGAGATGGTGCTTATATCTGTTTCCTCCAGTCTCATCGGTGATATGAAGCAGGGTTAACCCAGGAGACCTAGTAAGTTCCCACCCCAGGACATCAGCGAGGCACGCAATCACCCCCTTCCAGAATCTATCTGAAGCTGTACATGCCCACACCGTGTGCATGAAAGTGCCCTCGTCCTTCAGGCAGAACAGACACACAAGGGATTCTATCATCCCATCCCTCCACAGCCTATATCGTGTGTAATAGGCCCTGTGCAAGTATTTGAATTGAATCAGCCTTAGGCGTGATGAGATGGCTGCCCCTCGGGGGGATTCTAGGGCTTCTGTCCAATCGTCATTATCAAGGGGGCCTATGTCTATCTGCCATGCCGTCTTTAGGGTCTTGAGTGTGGTGTTGCTATGTGTAATGAGAGATTGGTATATGTCCGATATCTTGTGGTCGCCCAAGTCACCCATTAAAAGCTCGCCCTCCAATGGGTTAAAATCTGGGAGAGACTTGACAGTGTTTATGTATGGCATTATGGCGTGACAAAATTGTAGGTACCTA
The DNA here is from genome assembly GCA_963921515.1 of Calotriton arnoldi. NCBI lineage: Eukaryota > Metazoa > Chordata > Amphibia > Caudata > Salamandridae > Calotriton > Calotriton arnoldi. The sequence continues at coordinate 223,926 of CAWUFW010014513.1, read as the reverse complement.
TAGAACTGGGAATGGGGCATTGAATATTCCTCTCTTAGCATGATTTGAACGTGAGGCAGTGCATTAAGTCCCCAACATTTGAAATCCCTATCTGGTCCCACCCACGAAAGCCCTGAAGATCTACCAGGTGGGGTAGCAGCCAGTTCCGCAATTGAGGTGTTTCGCACGTGATACAACCCCACCAGCCCATCAGATGGAGAGATTGCCATCATGTAAGTATCACCACTCTAGTGGTGGGCAGCAAGGTCTGGACGTCCGACCTACTGTATAGGTATGAGAACAGTGTGGGGACTTCGATTAGCCATCGCTCTACGGCATAGGCCGGTTCATTGCTGGGCCCATACCACCAGTCGTTAAGCACCTGCAGATGCGAGGCTGCGTGATAGGATTGGACATCCGCAGCCGCGATACCGCCACATTATGTGGATTGAAAGCACGTGCAAAACGCCACCCGAGATGCCCCACCAACCCTATAGGAACTGTCCTTGTACAGTATTGATTTGGCGGAACCAGGATAGCGGAACTGGATAGGGGTGGTTCTGTAGATGATAAAGTACTCTCGGGAGGGAAATCATCTTGAATATGGCAGACCTCCTGTATAAGGATAATGGCAATCCCGTCCAGATTCCTATGTCTGTCCATACCTTTTCGGTCACAATGCCCAGGTTGCGGTCCCACGATATCCTCTGATCGTCTGACAAGAAGACCCCCAGATATTGCAGCCCCTCTGAGGCCTGCAGCAGTTCCACAGCCCATCCACTATACTTGAGCATCCCCCGCAATGGCCAAATAGTCGATTCATGAATGTTCATATGAAGGCCTGACATTTTACTGAAGACACGCAATATCTCCAGGATTCTGGGGCCCGATTTATGCAGGTCTGTAAGAAAGAATAGAATATTGTCCACATATAACACAATGCGATCTGAAATTTCTGTTGTCCATTCAAAGCCTCGAACCACAGCATCTTTACGGACCCAGACTGCCAGATGTTCAACCGGCAGCGCGAATAACAGGGGAGATAGGGGACACCCTTGTATAGTGCCGTGCCTAACTGGGAAAGGGGGGGCGAGACACTGCCGGCCACCCGTACGGATGCAGTCAGATCTGTATAGAGTAGCCGAATATATGTCAGGAAGCGTGGGCCGAGGTTCAGCCATTTCAGAAGTGCGAAAAGATATGTCCAGCTGACCGAGTTAAACGCCTTGTCCATGTCCTCCAGTAAAAAGGCATCCAGCCTGCCTAATCGGTAAACTGCTGTTATTGCATTGTGGGCCCTCCTGATATAGGGCGGGTGGCTCGAGGGGGCATGAAGCCCGCCTGATCTGGACGGACAAGATCTGGCATATGTGATATCAACCTGTTTGCGAGGATTTTGGCCAGGAATTATGCTTCTGTATTCAGGAGGGATATCGGACTGTAAGTGGCGTGATGTTTGGGGGGTCGACACGGTTTGAGGAAGACCACTATCTATGTGTGTCTCCAGTCTAGGGGCAGTCGAGCTGTCTTAGCCACTTCTTGGATGACATTGAGGTAGTGGGGCCACAACTGGGACATATAGGCCCTGTAAAATTCACAGGGTACCCGTTGGGGCCAGGTGCCTTGCCGGTCCGCAGCTCCGACACCGCAGTTGTCAGTTCTTCTAGTGTGATGGGTGCTTCCAAGGCCTTTCGGTGTCTTTCGACACAGCCCTTGGGGTATATCCTCAACAAAGCTCTCAATTAAAGGGGCACTGATTGCCTCTTTAAATGCGTATAGGGCCTCATAGAAATTAGCAAAGCTGCGCGCTACCTCGGCCAGATCTGTAAGCACTACTCCCTGTATATCGCACACTGGGGGGAGGTGGTTTGGTGTCGCGGTTTGTCTGCAAAGACGATGTAGGAGCTTTCCCCGACTTATCCCCCATTGGTAAATTCTGCACTGAGACACCAACCGTGAACACCGCGCCTCCTCCATCAGCTCCCCTGTTACTGCTGTTGGGTAAAACAGAGCTGTCTACATGCCTCGTGTGCTCCATCACCCTGTCCCTGCGTTTCCAGCATTATGATGCGGGCCTCCAATTGTAATAAGCAGTGTTTGAGGCGCTTACAGACTGCTGCACAGTAGCTGAAGCTGCACAGTAGCTGATGTCTGCCCCTCGAATGGTGGGTTTCGTCGCCTCCCACAATATTTCTGGGGAAGAGGCCGTCTCAGTGTTAAGGGTAAGGTATTCCGTCAGTGCTTTATGAATGTGGGTTCTATAGGACTGGTGCTGAGGGGCCCATGGAGAGAGTCTCCACCAAAATGGAGCCCAGCTTGGGCACATTTGGAGCCGTACTGCTATCAGAGAATGGTCTGACAGCCCATGGGGAAATATTATGGCTTCCGACACTCTGTGTACTTTTCACCATGGTACAAAAATATATTCTATCCTGGAGAAGGACTTGTGGACTGGGGTGTAATAAGTGTATCCTACATCACATGGATGATGAACCCTCCAAGTATCCAACCAGCCCACCAGGTCAATCAGGGATCTTAGTCGCGATCCTCGTGTGCTCTATACAACCCTGGATGTTCGCCATCGGTCCTGGGACACGCACATTACATCATTCCAACCACCGCCCATGACCGCAAGCCCCTCGGGTAGGAGCCCCTAAACATCAACTAGGAGATCTATGAAGCTTTGGCTACGAGGAGCGGGGGCAGAGACTTTGCTGATCACCACTTGTCCCCCCGAAATAATCCCATGAAACAGGATGTATCTACCCAGTGGATCCATCCATGAACGAGTAAATGTAAATGGTATTCTGTGATATATTAAGATTGTGACCCCCTAGAGCCCTTCGTAAATCACGCATGGAAAAGGTGAGTATAGCCGTAGCGGGCCAGCCAGGGAGTTGTTGTGCCCATGAGGTGTGTCTCTTGCAGTAGCAGTATGTCTGTCTTAATACGCTTTGCCTGACGGAGTATCGCGCCGCACTGAATTTTTTTTGAGCATGCCCCTGATATTCGAGCTTACTACCTGTATCTGACCCAGTGAGACCTCACTAACCTGTGTCGACATCAGTATTAAGAGGCCATAGTTGGTGTCTCGTCAGGATAAGGGAGCACTAACCCGGGACAATACAGACTGCACAGCGAGTTTGAACAACAACCTTAACCCCCATACAACCCCGCACCCCCCACCCCATTACCTCATAATGGCTGAAGCATCTGTCGTGGATGGTGAGCCGTGCCAACCCCAATGGGAGGACAACACGGAGCCCATCCAATGGATCCCCAAACACCCCTGCATCGCAGTGTCAACGTGGAGGGTCAGGGTGTACTACCCTGTTTAACCAGCCCCTGAATAACACCAGGATGCTGCATCCCTAGGATATAGGTAGGGTCTCAGAGTCCGCTCCCATAGCTGACCTAAACAGTCATTTGTGGGGGTTGGGAGTCTCTGCAGCCGGAGTCTCCTCGCATTCCTCGTCGCGGGCCCTGGAGAGCCATGTGGATCTGGATCAGTGTCTTCGTTTGTCCTTCTGTTTTTTTGCATTCTGCGAGGCTTCCCCGATAAGGAGTCTGAGTCATGACGCGGTGGAGTATGAGGTTTCAAGTGTCTTATTTCACCTCTCCAGCTGAAAACCTCTTCCGGCATACCAAAGAACCTGGTGCGGGAGTTATACTCTACTCGTAGCCGGGATGAGAACTTCTGCTACCCTTCTCAATCCAAATAACTGACTAACATCCACCACTCAAATTACTTTCATATTTCACTATACTAATTCAACACTAATTCTTTAATGGGTTCCGGAGTAGCGTGCTACTCGCCAAAAAAAACGCTTCAACACCCCATCAGGGGTAACAAGCGCTGTATAAATGCAAACCTTTTCCCTCTTCTATCCCTCCGCTATCCTTCTCAATCCAAATAACTGATTAATATCCACCACTCAAATTACTTTCATATTTCACTATACTAATTCACCAATAATCCTTATGGGTTCCGGAGTAGCGAGCTACTCGCCGAAAAAAGTGCTTTAACACCCCATCAGGGGTAACAAGCGCTATATAAATGCAAACATTTTTCCCTCTTCTATCCCTCCGCTATCCTTCTGAATCCAAATAACAGACTAACCTATCCACCACTCAAATTACTTTCATATTTCACTATACTAACTGAACACTAATCCTTTAGGGGTTCCGGACTAGCGTGCTACTCACCGAAAAAGCGCTTTGACGCCTCGTCAGGGGTAGTAAGCGCTATATAACTGCAATTTTTTTTATATAAATGCAATTACACTACAATACAATACAATATATGTTATCTTCAAGCCTCGGACGCGAGCCTTGGCCACCTGGAAGGACTAGCGTTGTTGCTGAACCATTCTGGTATAGTCAGTTAATACCATTATCCGATGGGATTCAAATAAGAGCTCACCCTGCCCCCTGGCTTGTTTGAGAATGAGATCTCGCTCGCGATAGTTTAGGATTTGCGCAATAATGGGCCGTGGTCTAGCTCCTGAGGGCGGCCGCTGCAGTAGGGCCCTATGTGCACTCACTATTATGAAGCATGCAGAGAGAGTGCCCGCTGGAATCCATGAAGTGAGACATTCCATTAGGAATTTGTCAACGTCGTTCCCTTCACGGTTTTCCGGAAAGCCCACGAAGCGGAGATTGTTTCTAAGGGACCGTCCCTCCGCATCCTCCACTCACATTGCTAGGCCCTTGGTTATCTTTTCCGGGGAGGATACTTTGGCTTGGAGTGTAGTGACCGCATCTTAAACACTGGAGACCCCCAGACTCCGCCTCAGTGAGTCGTTCAGCCGCCCTACGGTGGTCCTGCCGCAGCAGTGTCACCTCCAAGCCCACTGTGCCAATTTTTGCTTCAAGCGTATCTCTGGATTCAGTGATTTCGGCCAGTAAGGTGGCATTATCTGGCTGTGTATCAGAGCCCCCCTCCACGTCCGCGCCGAAGTTCACGGCTCCCGGCTCCCGTAAAATGGGCCATTGCACTTTGTTGGGCTGTATTGCCAGTTGGTTTATCTTTGGTCATGATGTCAGTTTATGCCCATTAGTATTGCCCCCTAATGTAGTTCCTTGGTGCTGCCAACCACACGAGACAGCCAACAGCTGCTCAGCTCCCCCAACAGTAGGTATGCTGCCAGTCATACAATGCCTAGGAGCAGGCCACCCCTGGAGCAGGCCAGGGACAGCGCCCTCCAGCCACAAGCTGCACGGGACCTGGCTTTAATATCGCGCGCTTGAAATAACGCGCCGACACGAGCTGTATTTTATGCTCCTTTATTTCCTTCGGTACACACCCTAACTGCCTGCACACTCGCGCCGCCCCCCTCCCATCCGCTTCCTGCCATGCCTGACCCGGAAGTCCTGGACATGGTCAGGCATGGCGACACGACATCTCCCCCTTTTGTAAATTGTCATTTACCTTAGATCATATTCTTTAAAGTTCTTCAATGAGTCGGACCGGCCTTCGAGTAGTCCTCTGTGACCGGCGAGGAGGGTGTTGTTCTCCGGGTTCATCCGTGTTAATTACACGAAGGCGTTCTTCGAGGCTGTCCGCTCCTGGGTCCGAGGTGTCTGTGTCTCTGTCCGTTTCATCTTCTCGACTATAGGCTGCTGGATTGCACTTCTTGAAGTGCAATACGTTTCTCGTGGTCCTCTTTATTGTGGAGGCTGCTGTGATCATAGTTCCTTTCCTCTTCACTACTTGTAGCGGGTGGGCATGATATCGGCTGTCAGCTTTGGTTCTCTGTTCCTGCTTCACTAATACCCAATCTCCTTCTTGGATGCTGGATGTCTTTGCATGGCGCCGATTGTCAGCGTAATCTTTCATCTTTGCTTTCTTGTCTTTATCAATGTTCATCAGCGTCTCATGATCTGAGGTCGGGAGTCTGGAGTGTATGACTGCATCCGACGTCGGGATCCTGGTGCGTGGGGTTCTCCCGAGCATCAGGGTAGCGGGGCACCTGTTGGTGGTGCTGTGTGGTGTGGTTCTGTATGCTCTCAGTACTTCATTGAGCGCTGGTTGGATGTCACGCTGGGACAGTTCAGCTTGTTGTATTGTTTTCTTCAGGGTGGCCATGAGGCGCTCAACCATCCCATTGGCTTGGGGCCATAGGGGGGTGATTTTCCGGTGTTTAAAGTTCAGATGGTCTGCAAATTCTGTGAACTCATGTCCATTGAAAGGTGGTCCATTGTCCGTCTTTACTGTCTTGGGAATTCCCCATGCTGCGAACACTTCGTCAAGGATGGGTATGACGGCAGATGCTCTTGTGGATGATAATTGGTGTGCAATGGGAAAACGAGAATATTCGTCCATGATGACGATGACATATTTCCCAGACTTTAGTGGGCCAAAGAAGTCAACAGCTACTTGTTGCCATACACTGTCCGGGAGATCAGACATCTGCAGTGGGGCGTGTGGTTCTTCTCGCCCCACTAGTTGGCATTGTGGGCAATCTTGATGCGTGGCTTCTACCATCTGATCAAGGGACGGGAACCAGACTCTCTCTCTCAGTGCTTTCTTCGTGGCTACTACACCCCTGTGGCCTTCATGGGCTAGATTGATGGTCCCTTGTCGTAGTTGGTGAGGAATGACAATCCTCCTGTCTCTCAGTAACAACCCATCTGCACTGATTGTGAGGTCATCCTTGACGTGTCTAAAGGATGAAAGTTCTTGCATGTTGATAGCAGTGGTGGTTTGGGAGTTCTCCAGATGTCTCCATGAGTCCACTCGGATGCGCTGCATGACATCTTGGAGTGTGGCATCCTTGGCAGTGGCTTCTATAATGGCGTCTAGTGGGACGGCAGGTGGGCGCGCTTGGTCAATCACGAAGTGAAGGCATTCTTCGGCTAGTGAGGCGCGTGTCTGTGTCAGTATTTGAGGATGACGTGAGATGTAGTCCGCTGGATTTTCTGCCTTTCCCGGTTTGTGAATAATGGTGTAGGTGTAGTCCTGCAAGCGGATCCCCCACCTCTCAATCCTTGGAGGCATCTTTGCTCGTGGGTTGCCGAAGATGGTAATTAAGGCCTGATGGTCAGTAATGAGTGTGAAGTGCTTCCCATAGACAAATAAGTGGAAATGCTTGCATGCCCACACAACGGCCAGACTTTCCTTCTCCGGTTGCGAGTTCGCCTTCTCCGTGTCAGTGAGGCTGTGGCTGGCATAGGCTATGATGTGGTGCTGGTCTCTTTCATCATCATACCGGGCAAGAATGGTGCCAAGGCCCATCGGGCTGGCGTCAACGGTGACTTCCGTTTTCCGTTTGGGATTGAAGTAGGCCAAGTGGGCGGCAAAGCTCACAGCGCCTTTGATCTTGTTGAAAGCATGTTCGCATGCCTTGGACCAGTGAAATGGTTGGCCTTGTCTCGTTAGCTCTCGCAGTGGATAGCTGATGGTTGCATAGTCTTTAATGTATCTGGCACAATAGCTGGCCATGCCCAGGAATGACCCGAACGTCACTGACATCGCAAGGTTGCGGGGTGTCAACGAGAGCTGAGACTTTGTCGGGGTCTGGTCTCATGCCATCTTTAGAGAAGATGTGGCCGTAGAACTTGAGGGTTGACTTGTGAAATTCACACTTGTCTCTGTTGAGTGTGAGGTTGGGGTTGAGAAGGGCATGGCACACACGGTCTAGGGCTTTGTCATGGTCTTCGCGTGTCGTACGAAATACGAGTATGTCATCACTGTAGTTGAATGAGTTAGGAATGTGGTGGATCACACGCCGAACGGCTTCTTGAAAGATTTCCGCCGCTGACGAGATGCCAAAGTTGAGGCGTTTATATCTGAAGAGTCCTTGATGGGTGGTAAACGTGGTGATATATCTCGACTTCTCATGGAGTTCGAGCTGGTGGTACCCTTTGTTGAGGTCTAATTTTGAAAAGACCGTCGCTCCGTTCAGGCGAGTAATCATGTCACTAATATGAGGTCCGGGATGTCTTTCCCTTTCTATGGCCATATTCGGGGCGCGCATGTCCACGCACAGGCGCACTTTGTTTTCATGACCTCGTTTGGGCACGACTACCACAGGTGACACCCAGGGAGTGGGTCCGGATGACCGTTCTATGATGTCCGCTCTCAGCAGGTCTTGAAGCTCGTCATCGACCGCTTGTTGGAGGTGGAATGGTACTTTCCTGTGGTGCTGGGCCACTGGCGTTACTTGCTCATTGATTTGTAATTTAACTTTGACGTTGGCTAATTTTCCTAGGCCTGAGAACAGCTTCGGGAATTTGTTGATCATGTCAGGCGAGTCATCCACTTTGAATAGGATCTCTACCAGCCTCAACCGTTCCGCTGTAGGTAGGCTGAGTAGACAGTCAGCAGCTTCAGGGCCTTCTATGACATGAATTTGGGCCTGAATTGACCTGTTCTTGTAAGTTAGCGTTGTGAGAAAAACGTCCTAGACATGGCAGTGGCTCCTTGGACATCCATGTGTAGACGCGCACTGTGGCCGGTTCTAGCTTCGGTTTCGGGCACATCTTTCCATATTCCGTTGTGCAGATATAGTTCAGTGACGCTCCCGTGTCCAGAACAAACTTGGCGGAATAGTTTCCCATTCGAATATCTAGTCGGGGGTATTTCTTCAACCGGTCTGGGTCGGCCACCATGCATACATATTCATCACTGTCTTGTGATATGGGAGTGAGTGCGGACGATTCTCTTGATGTCGACCGGTGAGATCGATACGAGGCCTGGGACTGGGTGCTGGACCTGGACGAGCTGGTTGAACGGTCTCTTCTTCCATGCACCGCCCTCGCGTGGTGGCGTGTCCCGGCGCTTCGTCTGACTGGCCTGGTTTCTTTACGCCGGGTTTGGCACATAGCTTCGAAGTGATTGTCTCTCCCGCATCGGTGGCATTGTTGACCAGGGCCGGGCAGGTGCCGGTGTGTGGATATTCCAAACCGCAGCGGTAGCAGTGCGGCGGTTGTTTCTGGGTTTTACTGGTTCTGATCTCACCGTGGGACGAACTCGTGGGTTTGTCAGGCCTCCGATGATCTAGCCGGCGTCTTATTTCTGTCCGGGATTGAACTCGGAGGTTGTTCACGTTTTTCTATTTTTCCGGCTTCCATTTTCTTTGCGTGTTCTTCCGCTTGATCATTTATGCGTGTGAGTTCTTCAATGTCGTCGAGCGAGTAGTGTTTCTTGAGTAGTCGACGTCGCAGTGATTCGAACTGGCATCCTTCGATAATGCGTAAACGAAGCGCGTCTTCAGTGTTAAAGTTGTCGAACTCGCTGTATCGTGCCAGACGCTTTAGTCGCGAAATGAAATCGCCCATGGATTCATCGCGTTCTTGGGACGCAAGATTGAAGGTGTAGCGTTCGTAATCTAGGTTACATTTGTGGAGAAATTTTCTGTTCAGAGCGTCCTTCACGTCTGCATACGACGCAGTTTTTGCCGGGGGCAGTTCTTTGATTATTTGTCCAATGTCTTTACCCACTAGGTTTCTCAGTGCTATAAGTTGATGGTCAGGGTCATCTACTCTTGAGCCTTTCATAAAATCTTCAAAATCTTCTATCCAGCTCTTCCACTTGGGGCCCATGCTGTTTCCTGAAGTCAGTATTAGAGGTTCGGGGGGACGCAGGAACGATACCCCCATTAATATGGGCCCGTGTGGCGCAGCTGAGGCTGGACCTGGTGTTGCATTTTGCGTGGAGTCGGGTCGAGTGGACATGGTGATGTACTGCTATCTTCACTGTCCCTCCTGACGCTTCCTACAGCGTTTGCAAGGCCTCAAAATCTCTTTTGGCGGGCTCAGGGTGCTCCTCCTGTCCTTTGCCTGACTTCAAAATGGCCGCCGGACTGGTGCCAAGGTCCTCCTATGGAGTGCGCCTGACTTTAAAATGGCCGCCGGACGCGACGCCTGTATGCCAGTTTGAGAGGTGGGGAACTAGAGTTCTTACCCCAGTGCCGTGCACCTTTCATTTATTTCGGGCCTCAGGAACTTGCCTTGCAAGGTGTCCTCGTCAGGGCTGCAAACTGAGCTGATCGGCGGTGCTCATCCACTTGGCTAACAGCGCGCCTCCTTCTGTGGCTGGATGCTCTTCAGACGCTGTTCGTCACTTGTGTACAGCTGAGGGGGTGTCCTCGCATCCCACCCTCGTCGGCAGGTTTAATATCGCATGCTTGAAATAACGCTCCGACACGAGCTGTATTTTATGCTCCTTTATTTCCTTCGGTACACACCCTAACTGCCTGCGCACTCGCGCCGCCCCCCTCCCATCCGCTTCCTGCCATGCCTGACCCGGAAGTCCTGGACATGGTCAGGCATGGCGACACGACACTGGCCCAGCCGCCTCAGCGTTCAGGAGAGAGGCCTCTCCTACCCCTAATGGGTGTCTTACCTCCTGTATCACTGCTGCCCCAGTTTGGTCCAGGTCGGTGGGCAGATGGTCCTCCCAAGGCCCAGGGTCCCGTCACGTGCAGCTGGGAGACTGCGAAGAGAGCGGGGCCCACCCACCACCAAGCCGGCCGCCAATGGGCAATCTCACAGTGGGGCGAGCCAGGGACCAGCCGCGCCATCTCTCCCTCCGACGAGTGGGCCCATCTCGCACAGCCGGCTCCTCAGGTCACCATCAAAGCAGCAGCCGCTGCCTCAGGAGTCGTGTGGGCGGCTGCCTGCTCCAGACCCATGCCGATACAGCCTCTCACCGCAAGGGTCCCAAGCCCCAACAGCTGTCCTGCCGCGATCCCAGCTCACCAACTCCAGGATCACCCGGCGATCAGTCTCTTCCCACACCACAGTGCCACGTACCAGGCCCCGGGAGCCTTGCCGCACCAGCCCAACAGCCACCTCGGTCCAGGCTCTCTCTCCACTGTAGGTTAGTCAATCCGACGCTGCCCGGGCATTCACGCTGCCGTCTGGTGTCCCTCCGGTGCTAGGATCGGGTTGGTAGCAGATTTCAGGCAGGAATATGCAGGAAGTTATTGTGGGCTGGCGGAGCCATGTTGGACCGCTTGGCCACACCCCCACGATTAGACCTAATTTAACCTCAATGTCAACGGAATGGTATTTCAAGCCTCCACTCCTCAGTCTCACTTCATCTTGAGGCGGGGAGGACTGCAACAGTGACAGTGAAGACATGTCATATAGAGGTAACAGATCGTATGGTATTTTGCCTTTGCAGTACAATGCTATCTCTTTCTCTCTCAAACAAATATTACAGCATGTTGTAACAAAGATATTTTTGGATAAATCTCTACAGGAAGGTCTTTCTCCCCCCAACGCCTTATCGAGGACTAATTGCCTCCCATTTAAGCTAACTTGTTTTCTTTCAGTTTGTCTTTTAAAATAGAATGTTGATCCTTCTAAAGAAACCTCATCTCTTACAGCATAGAATCTTCCATTTCCTGTCAAAATACTAGTATGAACATGCGCAAACAATGAACATTCAACTATCTGAGAGAAGCTGGAGGAAAGATTTCTCTCTCCTTAAGAAAAAGCAATACAGGGACACCATTAGTACATATAAATGTGAAATCAAAAAGGCGCAAGCTCACTATTTTAGCGAAAAAATCACCGCCGCAGTCAACTCCCCTCGGGAGACTTTTCGCATTGTAAAAAAAACTCCTGAATGCAACCACACCCTTGGTCTCCCATGAAGCTACAGACTACCGATGTAATGAACTCGCGGACTATTTTCATAATAAAATTTTAACCATTTGCTGCTTGTTCCCCAACTCCCCGCCCATTCCTCTCTCAGAGGAAATAAAGGTATGGAGTAGAGAACATTCCCTTGAAGTGTTCCCGCCATTGGACATAGAAACTTTCAAAACCATTTTTGCACTGGTTAAGAGTGGATCACCTAGAGACCCGGCCCCTCTTAATATCTTGAAATCTGTAGTTGCCTCAGTAGGCCCCACTATTATGGAATTGATCAACGCCTCGCTTTTCTCTGGGGTGGTCCCTCCCCTACGGAAAAAAGCTTTGGTAAAAGCCCTGCTGAAAAAACCCAATTTAGACCCCGACTGCCTCGGCAACTATCGTCCTATCTCGCTCCTCCCTGGAGTGAGTAAAATTGCAGAAAAGCATGTCAATCTGGTGCTCTCCAGATACCTAGAAAGGGAGAACCTTCTTCACGCGTCCCAAACTGGGTTCCGTCCGGGACATGGGACGGAAACTGCCTTATTAGCAGTCGTCGAGGACTCCAGAAGGATCCTCGATGCAGGAGGTTCTCTGGCCGTGCTTCTCTTAGATCTTAGCGCGGCCTTCGATACGGTTAATCACCATATCTTAGTCCAACGACTTCAGGACTTGGGTATTACTGAAGTTGCCCTGGATTGGCTGCGATCCTTCCTGGAGGACAGATATTTCCAAGTAGCCGAGGGTGAGGCCATCTCAACTCCACGGCCTCTCCATTGTGGGGTTCCTCAGGGGTCGTCCTTGAGCCCCACTCTTTTTAATGTTTACATGGCTCCTCTTGCTGACATTGTTCTTCCTTTTGGGGTGCAAATTGTCACCTATGCCGACGACACCCAATTGGTCGTCGCTCTGAACCACACCAACAAAGCATCTACTTGCCTTGGCCCATGCCTCGAGGAAGTGATGAGATGGATGAAACATTCCCATCTTAAACTAAATGGGGACAAGACTGAGCTCATGCTCCTTGGTAAACCTTCTCTCTCTGAAATAGCCTCCACCTGGCCTACATGTATGGGCTCTATGCCTGCCCCTAAATCAGAGATAAAGAGCCTTGGTGTCTGGCTTGACTCCGAGCTCGGCTTTAAAACTCAAGCCAGAAAGGTTGTTGCCTCTTGCTTTGGCATTCTAAGAATGCTGCGCAAAGTGCTTCCCCTGCTACCCCATCAGGTCAGAAAGCTTGTAGTCCAAGCGCTTATCCTATCTCGCTTGGACTATGGAAATGCCTTGTACCTTGCTGCCCCTAGCCTGGTGCTGGCCAAACTTCAAACTGTGCAGAACTGTGCTGCTAGGATTCTTATGGGAACTCACAGCCGCCAAACAGCAAGGCCAGCCTTAAAGGCTCTCCACTGGCTCCCAGTTCTGGAGAGAGTCCAGTTCAAAGCCCTGTGTATTACTCACAGGCTGATAGGAGGAAAGGACCTCCTATTATTTCATCTTTGATCCAGCCCTACCCTAGCTAATAGGGCCCTTCGCTCAAACGATCTTCATTTGGACTTTGTCCCTAGAATCAAGAGGGCTCGAAGCGGCGGCCGTCTTTTTTCCTACAACGCCGCTAAGCTATGGAATTCACTCCCTCTGCAGCTCCGGAAGGAACCCAACTATATGACTTTCCGCAAGATGCTTAAAACTTGGCTTTTCCCCAAATGACCGCGCCTCAGCTTTATTCGACTCTGCCCACAGCGCTGGGATGCCCGCGGGTAACCATGCGCTTTATAAATACCGTTTTCATTTCATTTCATTTTCAAACCCCTAGGGCATTTTAAATAACAAGCGTCCATTAGCTTTCTCCCCCGCCCCAAACATTGTAAGGGCACCAGAGACTGTCTTTATGAAAATTATCGCCCATGCTTTAAACACAACCTTATACTTCCCTTTCCATTTCTAAGTGTGGCAATATCCCCCCCATTTTCTACAAGCTTTGTAAGAATTCCTCGCTGCGGGCAGACATAGCTATTCTTTGTAATATCTATATACATATTTTACATAAATTGGCCTTTTAGTCCCTAGAATTAAAACATACTGCATAATTTGCTAGATAACCCCTCTCATCCATGGCATTTGGCACTTTGGCACCTAAAAAATTCCATGTTTCCAGAAACCTACAAAGGACTCCTTGCTTTCACCTATACAAGAAACAATATGGTGCGGAACCTCACTTGCTTTTTTACAAAGGCCATCTATCGATCGAATCCTACACCAAACACAGTCACCAATAGATTGTAAATGAAGTAATCCTCTGGTAATAATATGCACAAAGAATGTTTTCCCCTTATTCTCTAGGTTCATAGCATGTAAGACACAGCCTTTTCAGACAGGAGAGTGTTCTTCATAACATGTGAATTATGTTTAGACAGCGCATATGGTGAACTAAACAGCGCGGTCTTAAATATCACGCTGGGCTGTTTCTGGAAGACAGACACATAGAAGCAATCAAATGAAGAATGTTGCAATTATCTGCCCTCTGTTTTCCTTCTTTTTCTCCCTTTTTTTAGTTATGGGCCAACAGTCTGCGCCTACATAACGAAAAGTGGTAAGTGAAATCATTCACTTAATTTACACCAAGAGAGGGTCTAAAATTTGGACCCTCTCTACTCTGGTCCTGATGAAGACCACCTGCCCCGCTTGGACACCTTCGGCCAAAACTTGTCAACCGCTCACTAGGTATTGTGGGTCAATAACTCACCCACTCCAACACCGCCATTTCATTTTAATCATATCATATCATTTTCCTGTCCAATAAATCTTCCTTTACAGGAAAAAAGATATTTTTAACCACTCATCACGACTGTCGCTATCCAGCCAGTCTCCCTCCTGTTGGTGGAAAGTAGGCCACATGGAGAATGGGACACTCAAGTGACGGGCCCTATGATGATTCAATCCGCATATCTAGAGAGGCGAAGAATCAAGATATACCGCCTACGAAGTATTGTGGTTGAGAGTCTCCAACATCGTCTAAGTGAGACTCTGTTTTTTTTCAACACAAGTGATCCATTCCCTTTTGACGTTTAATGGCAGTAATCTAGTCAAGGCCATGGCAGCCGGTGGCTAATTCAGGGTCCTGTGTTTTGGCACATTGCATTTGTAGTGGTGAGCCTCAACAAGGCCTACAAGTGCTTAGGGGTTCTCCCTTCCTTGCACAGAGTCCTCAGACCGCTAAGAAGAAGTTGGCACAGAAACTGGAATAGAAAAGACAGAGTTTATTAAACCTCATGAGGTGGAGCTACATTTAAACACCACCCTTCGGTAATGCATGAAGTAGCACACTGAATGGAGGGACCTTGGTCCTTTTATACCCACACAGGGGCTCAAATGAAGGCGGTACAAACACAAATGCTGGTTTTAGATACATATAAGGTCATACAAGAAATGCACAGTCGACAAGTGGGTGGAGCTAACAGTTTCTACTTCTAGTAGACACATCCTGACATTTATAAACTCGGAACAGCTGCATGGACAGCTACGAGCTCAACTGAGCATGTGCAAAGCAAAAGAAACTAAATATAACTCGTCTCTAGGCAGATTTCAAGAGCAGTTAACAGGAAGGTAGGACAGAGCACATGGCGAGCACATGGCAGCACATGGCAACCAAAATGGCTGCCAGAAATACAAAATGGATTCCACAAAGCGGACAATTTAGCCTCTGAATACAGGATGTCTTGGCTAATGCTTAACTTAAGTGCTGCCAAATTACAACACACTAACCTGGCTGTGCAAGACTGCCTCAAAAAAGAAGACATAGTCATCAACATACTGACCACCTGCAGAAGAATCTGCACTCATTACAGCTATTCTTTTAAAGCATGGACGCAGTTGCAGATTATTCAGCGTGCTAATAGAGTACCAGTTAAAGCCTGATACAGGCGGTGCCAACACGTTGGAACTCAACCTATTACATGTTGCAAGTTTGTTTGAGCAGTACAAACAGATCAATGACTTTGTCATTCAAAGAGGAGGGGATGCAATTGGGAAACCTATGACCATGGATGCGAACAAATGAGGCCTAGTCAAATGCCTGACACAAATGCTACTCCCTTTTGAGGTTTTCACTAGGGAAGTTAGTAGGCAGAACAGTACGATGAGCCAAGCTTTCCCACTGTTGCAGCTAAATAAGGTGTCTCAAAGGTTCCTACTCGCAGGTGTGAACATAAACACAGAAGCGCATGCCTTGGTTGAGAGCTTAATCTTTCCCTTTGCTTGTAATATAAGGCTGCAACATGACATCATCTTGTCCAAATAGTACATCTGTGCCGCACTCCTTGATATACAGTACCAACAAATTCTGCCCTCTTTCATTCCTTTTCTGAAGGGGATGTTTCAAAATACAAGAGGTGAATTGTTGAGCAAGCCGGAGACCTGGAAGAAGAACGACTGGAACTTAGAGTCCCACTCCGCAGTTCTGGGGTGCAGCCTTCAACTTCCAGAGAGGGCAGTCTTGTCTCACAGCACCCAATACCAGCCACCAGAACACTGGCAACAACAGCAACAGAAGGATCTGATCCAAACTTTGCATTGGATTGGTATCAAATGGCAGGGCTTAGGTCCAGTGCAGAAGCTATGACAAAAGAGGTCGAGCAAATGGCAGCACCAATGAAATCAGAGGATGTTCCAGGAGTATCTGGATGATCCAAAAGAGGTCTATGTGGATCAAAACCAATTGACGTATTGGTATGGGAAGATCTGCCAATGGCCAGAGCTCAGCAGGCTGGCAATGAAGTATCTGGCTTGTCCTATGGCCACAGTGTCTGCTGAGTGTGTGTTCTGTGTAGCCAGCACAGTTGTTACAGTGAGAAGGACTAGTCTCTCGCTTCAAAACATGGCGTGGTTGACCATGATTGCAATGAACCAACTTTCACACCATACAATTACACCATTCCTGAAACAGCACAGGAGGAGGAGGAGGATGGTTCAGAATCAAGTGTGTTAGCTGACCAACTTCTGGGTGAACCAGATGAACTCTACTTCCCTTTCTAAGAATGCCAGTGCCATCATAGAACGTTTTATTTATTTCTCAATGAACTTCTTTCTTTGCAACAAAAAAAGTAGCTAGTGGAACATTATGTTTGTGTCAGATTTATGCTGCCCCACAATTTCTTAGTCACATATATTGCCGGATTGCAGTTGGACCAGTGTGAAGTGAAGTCTCCACAATTCCTTCATGACATTGGAGACAATGCCTGCCTCGCTTGCATGCCTATCCTTTTTTGCATCACTTAGCAGGGCTGCCCCAAAAGATCATTGATTTACAACAGTGCCAATATCAAATTTCAATGCATTGCCTGTGTCAAAGATACAATTGTGTACCTACTACTTAACCTACCTGTGCTTGGATTGGAAGAGATAACTACAACTATTGCAAACATGAGTGAGGGATTGTGAGTGATGATTGATGATTCATCTGGTGGCAGACAGTGAGAGAGGGTGTTCAATTAATAGTAAACTTGATTTTGATGAAATGAAATGTTTGATACCTGATGGGTGATCATTTTTCCTGAAGATGATGACCTTTACAAACTTACTTGCTAAGTGCAAATTTACCTGTACGGGCCACTCCTATCCTTCTTTTTTCATCACCTAGAAGGGTTGCCCCAGAAGATCATTTGATTTACAAGACTGCCAAATTCCAATGTGTTGCTTGCATCAAAGAGGAGATAAAATTGTGCACCTACCACCGTGCTTGGATTGGAACAGTTAACTGTTGCACCAATGAGTGATATATTATTGAGTGATTGTGAGTGATGATTGATGATTCATGTGGTGGCAGATTGTCTGTGAGGGTGTTGAACTAATTTGTAAACTTGATTTCGATGATTTGCAGTGTTTGGGCATAATGGGTGATCATGTTTCCTGAAGGTAATTGGCCCTTTCACACTTGGGGAGATTTACTTGCAGGGTCCACTCCTTTTTTCTGGTTCTTCAGAGACCAGACTAGCCACTTTAGTTAACAAACACAAACCTATACAAAATACTGCAATTCTGTTTCTCTACTTGTTCTTTAATAGCAGTGTACTACACATCTATCTTGCTTGGTTCGGGACTGGGACCAAGTTATTCGTAATCAGGAGGAGGATGGAAGGACTCAGGGTGGGACTACCTCATCAACAGCTAGAAGAAGGAAGTTATCGACTTCAAAGGTAAGCCAAGACTCTGAGGCCTATTACTCGGCTTTGTGGATTGGAGAGAGGTGCGTTGATTTGGGAAATGCTGCTGAGTGTGTGTGTTGCACTGGTGGCAAAAGTAAAACTCTGAGCCCTCTTGTTTTTGCTCTGCCTCCGAGTCTTCTTGATACACTTTCCTGGAAGCTTACCTTCCTTCTGTCTGTTATACTTCGAGCTTCCTGCGCCCTGGCTTGGTGTAAACCACTCCCAACTACAACTCCCACAATGCACCCTTTCTAGAAATCCAGTAACCTTGTTTGTGTATTACCACAGTATCTCACCTGAATCCAATTTAAGTGTGATTGGCCAGAGATAAAAGAGGGCCTCTCCCTTCACACAGTGCTTGGCTTACTCGTTTGTTGTGTTGGACCACGCCCCCTAACCTTTTTTTTTTAAATTGCTTTTTATTTGCATTTTCATAACCATGCAACAAAAAAGAAACAAACAGTGCAGTACCATATTATTCAAAATTACATCTGACATATCCATCAACATACAATTTAGTGCCATACTGTACGAGATTATACCTGACACAACAGTATTCCAAGCGGTCCAGCCTAGTGTACGGGCCTCAGTGTGGGTCCTGTAACATGAAACTACCATTGGAATAAGCTTACATAGTATAACATCTTCACTTACACCTCCAGGACAAGTCCGTTCTACACAAGCCAGTGGGTACCTCATTCGGGGACATATAACCTTATAGCAATACATTAGTCCTCACCCACCCTGGAATTCAGCCAAGTTACAAACGGTTCCCAGATGTCTTTGGGTCGAGATTTGGTAGGCTGAAGTTCCCAATAATTTGACAACTGTGTCCTACAATACGTAACATTCTTGACCCAATCTTTAATCAACGAGGCTCGGGCTGCACCCCAATGCAACGCTATCTGTCTTTTGCCATCAATAGGAGCATCTCGGGCAATTTACGCGATTTAGGGGCTACCGTCTCTAGCACCCCGAGCAGGGATGTGAGGGGGGTGCAGGGGAAGTCCAGCTCAGTGATGTGTTGTATGTGTTGGAAAATTTCAAGCCAGAAGTTCGCTATGGGCCTGCAGCTCCAGGCTAGATGCAAGAAAGTTGCATGTGGGGGTACCGCATTTCCAGCAACCGTCATCTTCACGGAGTCCCATTTTATGTAATTGTATGGGGGTCCGGTAGAGGCGATGAAGATACTTAAAATGAATAAGCCGGAGGCGGTAATTGGGCGATAGTCGCTCCAGCTGTTTGCAACTCAACGCCCATTGTTCATCTGTAAGGGGTGCACCTAACTCTTCTCCCCATGCCATGCACGATGGGGGGACCATTATCGGGGAGGTTCTCTGTGTGTGTTTGTACATGCGTGAAATAAGTTTCCGTCCCGACTCCACCGCCAGCAGGTTTTCAAGCGCCGGCAGGGCTGGCGGGGGCGCTGGGAATGTGGAAAATTTGCTCTGACAAGATGCGCGGAGCTGGTAATACAATAGCATATCAAGAGCTGACGGCTCTTCGGGGGAACACGTGTTGCAGGGTGAGAAAAGTATCATTGGGATAGAGGTCTCCACCTACTGCTAGATTGTGCAAGCTTGCACGCTCCTGAGCCTTTCGCTCCATGAGAGGGGGGTACAGAGGATTGTTGAGAAGGGGCATGGATGGTGCGTAGAGTACCTCTTGGTGAGCCCGTTTGCGAAGTCCCTCCCATGCCCATCGCATGACTTGTACAGTGTCTATTTCCCCACGAGGGCGCTTGTAGGGATGAAAAAGTGCTGTCGATATTGGTAAGGGGGCCGCACGATCTATTTCTATGGATACATGTGGTTGATAGGGAGTGGGGTGAGCCCAGTACGCCCCCTAACCTTGATTCCCTCATTCAACTTCCTGACTCTCCTTGAATGCTACCGGACTATCGACCTTCCTGAATACTTGAAAGGATTCATCTTTACTTCCCATCGGAAGAACACCAGTGTTTTTTCTGCATCCTGGAAATCTTCTCTCTTCAAACGCGTTCGTGAACACTAAAACTTGAGGCTGCCTGCCTCTCCCCCTGCTCATTAGCGCTGATCGCCTGGAGCAGTATCTGCTGATTTCTTTTCCTAGCATTTGTGTGCGCTGAAGGACCAGGCTGCCTGCCTCTCCCTGTTTGTTTTGACCGCCCGGAGCCGAGACCAGCTGTTTTCTCTTCTCAGCGTTCGTATGCGCTGAAGAACGAGGCTGCCTGCCTCTCCCTGTTTGTTTTGACCACCCGGAGTAGGGACTAATGTTGTCAGTTTCTTGAGTCTCTCTCCGCATTGATACTTTGTTTCCTGATTCCTTTTTGACTCGCAATACCTCAGCTGACCTCCTTGAAAGCGGCAGACGTATGCCACAGCATCTGCAAAGAAAGTAATCATTTTCCTCTTTGCATATTGAGTGCACAGACACAATATTTTTACTTTAAAGCCATATCAAGAAGAGACTTATTTTGGTATGTGGATTTAAAGACATCATTTATTTTGTGCTCATGCCTGAGCCATCAGGATCACAACCTTCATCTATTATTTGTGAGTATGTGGTGGTACACAATTAAAGTATTAAATAATAAGTTAGACTATTTGCCCCTAGCTTACTTAGCGTTTCTGGAGTATGACTAAAATTAATGCATGATATTCTTCTTCTCTTCTTTGTTGTTTTCTGTTTATGCAGTGCTTGGGGAAAAGTGTTGAGGAGCACTAATGTATCTGACCAGTCCCGCTTCTTATCATCCCCAGGTAGTCCATTCTGTTGTCTCTTCTCTCCCGGGAGGCAGTAGTCAATACTAGAGTGATTAATGATACTCTGTTTGGTTCTGCCTTAAGGGAGAGTGGGGTACATCTTCACTCCCGTGAATCTTAGCTCTTCTGCAAGCCTGAAGTAAGTCTTGACAGAAAGCCAAGCCCACGTTTTTACATTCCCCTGAGCGAAGATGGATAAGGGCGCCACATTTGATCCTATGATGGGTGGCTCCCTTTCGACTGAGGCCCATGATACCACTATGAATGAACTAGCCTCTGCTATAGTATCTCTGCAGGCAGAACTCAGTTCACTTAGAATAGAAAATCAGCGTTTAGCGCTAGAGTTAGAACATGTGAAAACACACAGACAGGTTGAAGCCAGAGTAGCAGATACACATCCTAGACATAAAAAAAGCTATATACAACCTGCCCATTTTCATGTTCCTTCTTCTTCTCAATCTGCCTCACCTGGGGGGAACGGCTCTCAACCGGTGAGCGTAACGGTTGTAACACCTACTCCAGTACCTCTAGCTATGCCAGAGAGATTTAATGGGGATAGCAATAAATATAGCGTTTTCATGAATCAATGTCATCTACAATTCCTCTGTAGATCTGCCTCTATCCCAGACGACGCGGCTAAGGTCGCTTTTGTAATTTCATATCTCATAGGAATGCGGCTCTTTGGGCTGTACCTCTAGTGGATAACGATGATCCTGTTTTGTATGATTTCCCTCAGTTCAAAGAAAGAATGCGGAGCTTATTTGCTAGACACAGGTATATGCAGGCCAGTGATAATGAACTGTTAGGGTTAAAGCAGGGGAGCAAAGACTTGCTTACCTATATCACCACCTTTAATCGGTTAGTCACAGAAACCCAATGGCCTGAAGACAAACAGACTTCCTTGTTCTATAGGGGGGTTCAAGGATGAGTTAAAAGACATATTGTCACAAATAGTAGACCCTCCTGAAGATTGTCCCTCTTTTATTGACTTGGTGGTGAAACTAGATCATCGTTTAAGTGAGAGGAAAGGAGAAAAATCTAAAGGAGATTTCTCTCCTCTTGTAATGTTTAGAGGAGATAAAAAGAGGCTAAAGATACTAGCGAACCCATGCAAATCGGTAGTGTTCGTGGACCCTTGTCTGTAGAAGAGAGAGACAAACGTAGGAAACTTAATCTATGTCTCTACTGTGGCAAATGGGGACATTATGCTAAGGATTGTACAGTAAGACCGAAACCTCTTCTCAAAGCCCCTATTGTGAAGACTGGTTATGCTACACAGTCTGAAAACTAAGGAGCTTGAAGGAAAAAGAGATTGATCCTTCAAGTCTACTACCCTCTCAGATCTCTCAGTTCCTAGCCAACATGATAGCTCATGTACCCAAACATTTCACTATATCCATTACATTGATACTGCCATCGCAGCGCAGAAAGGCGTTGGCGATTTTGTTAGATTCTGGGGCCACGGGAAACTTTCTGGACATTACCTTAGCTAAATCCCTCGGGGTAGAATTTGTTCCCAAGTCTCAACCTGAGAGAGTAAGAGCAGTAGTGGTACTGAGCTGTCATCTGGATTACTTACATATCAAACAGCAGATATAACATTGTTGTGTGACAATGGACATTCAGAAATCATCAGATTTGACCTGATTGATACACCCAACTTCGGAGCCATATTGGGGGTTCCCTGGTTACAACTACATAATCCCCATATAGACTGGGTCACAAGAAAAGTCACATTAAGGTCACATTATTGTGTCTTGTATTGTTACCAGGAAGCAGTACGATGGCAGTCCCCTGTGTGCTGTGCTATAGCTGAAGCATTAATCCCTTCAGAACTGCCCGCTGAATATGTCAACTACTTAGAAGTGTTTGATGAGGCAAAAGCTGTTGCATTGCCTCCTCATCGATCCTTTGACTGTCGGATAGACCTGATCCCCGGAGCTGACTTGCCGGTTAGTAGGATTTATGCCCTAACCGAACCAGAGACCAAATATCTTTATGAATACCTTCAGGACATGTTACAGAAAATGTTCATAAGACACTCTACTTCACCTGTGTCATCTCCTATCTTTTTCATTCCGAAACGGGAAGGAGGTTTGAGGGCTTGTCTGGACTATCGCGCCCTCAACAAGGTGACAGTAAAAAATAAGTACCCTCTTCCTCTCATCTCCGTCCTTCTGGATCAGGTGCGGGGAGCCAAGGTATTTCCCAAGCTTGATCTCCGTGGGGCTTACCACTTGATCCGAGTCAGAGAGGGAGATGAGTGGAAGACGGCGTTTCGCACCAAGTTCGGGCTCTATGAGTATTGTGTAATGCCTTTTGGCTTATGCAATGCCCCTGCTGCCTTTCAATTTTTTGTGAATTAGATATTGAGGGACTACCTAGACCTTTTTGTGATAGTGTATATCGATGATATACTAATATATTCACAGTCAGATCAAGAACATGTAGGTCATGTTAAGAAGATATTAGAACACCTTCATGACAATCATCTCTTTGCTAAACTTGATAAATGCACCTTTCATGCAAGATGCGTGGATTTCCTGGGGTTTATTTCCCCTGATGGAATCCACATGGACCCCTCCAAAGTTACCGCCATAACCAATTGGTCAAGCCCTAGTACAGTGAAAGAAGTGCAATCCTTTCTTGGGTTTGCCAACTTCTATAGAAGATTCATCAATCACTTCTTAGATATTATTACGCCTATCACTCGACTATTAAGAAAGGGGGTCACATTTGAGTGGACTGAAGAAGCTGAACAAGCTTTCAAGACCTTAAAGAACAAGTTTACTTCTGCACCCATTATTCGTCATGCAGACGGAACACAACCGTATTACTTGGAGGCTGATGCCTCACAATAGGCTGTAGGGGGGGGTGCTATCCCAAAGAGACGTCAAGACAGGGAGTTTACATCCTATAGCATACTTTTCTAAAACGCTTCTACCTGCAGAACAGAATTATACGATCGGAGAAAGGGAGTTGTTAGCCATTAAATTGGCTTTTCAAGAATGGAGGAATTATTTACTGGAATCCCCACATGTCAAAACCATTTATTCCAATCACAGGAATCTACAGTTTTTTAAGTCTGCTAGAGCTCTTACCCCCAGACAGATGAGGTGGGTCTCCTTCTTCAGAGAACAAGATTTTGTTATCACCTATCGTCCTGGAGAAAAACAAGGAAAAGCAGATGCACTGTCTAGATTGGGGAAAGATAACAAAAACACCTTGGATTCTCCAGTTCCCATTATACCAGAAAGAAAGTTAATTGCCGTGAGAGAGACAAATAAAGAGGATTCTACGGCTTTCTTTGAAAAATTGGTCTTAGCATATTCCAAACTAGATCCTACCGAATGGTTGCTAGACCCTCAAAACAAGATAGAGAATGACCTATACTATCATGAAAACCACCTTTTCATCCCAACCAATGAAATCCGTGACTTAATTATGCAATGGTGCCATAAACTACCACTGGCAGGACACCCTGGGGGAGAAAAGACCGGACAAACATGTCAGAGATGGTTTTGGTGGAAAGGAATGATCTAAGACATAAGCGAGTTTGTCAAAGCATACCCCACTTGTGCTAGACAAAAGCCCTCTCATTGTGCGCCTGCTGGGTTGTTAATTCACTTGCCCATTCCCCACATTCCCTGGCATTCCATTAGCATGGATTTTATCACTGATTTACCTGTCACACGTGGATTTACTACAATATTAGTAGTAGTAGATCTTCTATCCAAAATGGCCCATTTCATTCCTCTAAAAAAACTCCCAACAGCCAAAGAATTGGTAGAGGTATTTCTTAAACAGATTGTGAGATTACATGGATTGCCTTCTGTGATTATTTCTGATCGTGGCACACAATTTGTTTCCAAGTTTTGGAGGGGTATGTGCACATCCTTACACATAGACCATCGACTTTCCTCAGCCTATCATCCTCATACTGATGGCTAAACGGAAAGGACTAACCAAACACTTGAGCAGTATCGGCGATGTTTATTGAGTACGACTACTAGCAGTTGGGTACAGGCCCTCCCTTTGGCAGAATTCGCCTATAACAATACTACTCATTCTGCAACTATGATTTCCCCTTTTTTTTTACCTATGGGTATCATCCCAAATTCTTACCACTTCACCCTCCTCTGACAATATCAGAAATACCCGCAGTGACAGAACATCATTCTAACCTTACCAAGATTTGGACTAAAGCTAAACAAGAACTAGAGCATGCTAAAGACCATATGAAAATACAGGCAGACAAACATAGGCGTCCACACCTGAGTATGCGGTAGGAGATCAAGTTTGGTTAGCTACCAAAAATCTCAGATTAGCAGGGCCTAGGAAGCTACAACCTAGATATATAGGGGCCATACAGAGTCCTTAAAATCATCAACCCTGTAGCATTGAAACTAGAACTTCCTCCTGAGATACAAGTTCATCCTGTTTTTCATACCTCTTTACTTAAAATGAATGAACCTCCTTCGAGCCCCGAACCCCCACCCCCTCCAGTCACTGTAGATGGAGAATTAGAATATGAGGTCAGACATATCATGGATGCTAGAAGACATCGAGGTAAATTACAATACCTAGTGGGCAGGGTGGGATATGCTCCCGAAGACAGGTCCTGGGAACCCACTGATCAGGTTCATGAGCTTCTGTTAGTGCGTAGGTTTCATGCTCTGAACCCCTCCAAACCCGACCCATTAATAGACCCTTCAGAGGGAGAACTGTTACACGTCGAGCTTCCTGTGCCCTGGCTTGGGTGAAACCACTCCCAACTACAACTCCCACAATGCACCCTTACTAGAAATCCAGTAAACCTTGTGTGTGTGCTGCCACAGAATCACACCTGAATCTCATTGTAACATGACTGGCTTGAGATAAAAGAAGGCCTCTCCCTTCCTACAGTGCTTGGCCTACTCTTTCGTGTTATTGTACCACGCCCCCTGACCTGGATTCCCTCATTCGACTTCCTGACTCTCCTTGAATGCTACCAGACTATCGACCTTCCTGGGAGAACTTACTGAATCCTTGAAAGGATTCATCTTTGCTTCCCATCGGAGGATCACCAGTGTTTTCTGCATCCTGGAAATGTTCTTTCTCTTCAAACACGTTCTTGAACGCTAAAACTTGAGGCTGCCTGCCTCTTCCCCTGCTCATTAGCGCTGATCGCCTGGAGCAGTATCTGCTGATTTCTTTTCCCAGCGTTTGTGTGCACTGAAGAACGAGGCTGCCTGCCACTCCCTGTTTGTTTTGACCGCCCGGAGCCGAGACCAGCTGTTTTCTCTTCGCAGCGTTTGTGTGCGCTGAAGAACGAGGCTGCCTGTCTCTTCCTGTTTGTTTTGACTGCCCGGAGCCGAGACTAATGTTGTCAGTTTCTCAAGTCTCTCTCCGCATTGATACTTTGTTTCCTGATTCCTTTTTGACTCGCAAAACCTTAAGCTGACCTCCTTGAAAGCGGCAGACGTATGCCCCAGCTTCTACAAAGAAGAATCTTTTCCTCCTTGCACATTGAGTGCACAGACACAATATTTTTTACTTTAAACAATATAAGAAGAGACTTATTATGGTGTGTGGATTTAAAACATTGTTTATATGCTCATGCCTGAGCAATCAGGATCACAACCTTCTGCTATTATTGTGAGTATGTGGTGGTGCACAAACAAAGTGTAAAAGAATTAGTTAGACTATTACTTATAGCTTGTTAGCTTTTCTGGAGAGATAAAATTAATACATGATATTCTTTCTCTCTTCTTTGTTATTTTCTGTTTATACAGTGCTTGGGTAACAGTATTGAGGAACATTACTGCATCTAACAAGCTCCACTTATTGTCCTCCGCTGGTGGTCCATTCTGTTGTCTCTTCTCTCCCGGGAGGAAGTAGCCGATACTTGAGTGATTCATAATACTCAGTTGGGCACTGCCTTAAGGGAGAGTGGGGGTACATCTTTGCTCCAGTGGATCCACGCTGTTCTGCAAGCCTGAGTTAAGTCTTGACACTGTCCTTCTCCTTGACTGTACAATACAGTTTCTGTTTTACAATCCATTAGCCTTTTCGTCTCCTGCATGAATAAAGGTGAAAGCTGAGTTTAACACTCCTGCTTACCTACCGGACCAGTCCAGACAGGCACCCAAGAGTGACACACATTCCGGATGAGAATGCAGAAGCACCACCCAATTTGGCAATACAGTATCATTTTTCTTTTAACAATTATATTTTTAGAACTGGGTGGGTTCACTCCTCCATAATTTGATTTTTTCAAACCTAAAAGACAGAACATTTAGATATCTGATTACTTGGGTCTCTGGGGTAGAAGGACTGTCTGCAATGCATTTAACTGTACTGTGTCATAAACATTCCTTCCACAACAGATTGATGATGTGTTGTTCATCGCCCAGATGAATATTGTCTTTGTGCAGTGTTTGTCTTTGTCACATCTTTCCCCAAATCCCCTTTCCCATCCATTCATCAAACCCCTAACCCTCTTCCCCAGGGCTGTGTGATTTATTGAGTTGTGATTTAATTTAAACCATAAATGGATCACACACTAGGTGGGGCGGATGTGGTGAAAGCGACACCAACTCACTGCAGGATCTTCTATTACCTAAGTAATAGCCCACACTGGCCCCATTTACCCATCCACGCTTAAAAGTGATCCATATTTCGGAAATAGAAGAGCATTATTTGTCAGTATCATCATTCAGGCCTTTTGTTGTGTAAACACTTAATATTGTCCACTCCAGAGTTTGAGTCCACTTTTCATGATTAGAGGATTTTGTAACTTTAGTTTTAATTAAATACTAGCTTCCCATTGCTCAGAAGAAGTTACGATTGCTATTTTTAGTTATATTATCACTATCAGGTATTCTTTGTTGTGTTATGTAGTAGTATGGTCTCAATTCTTTGTAAAACTATGATATAAAATATAACCCACTCACTCTGTGTTTTTATTTCAATTTAGTTGCCTGTGATGGATAATCCTTCCGATTAATCCTACAGTTGGAGCTCACCTGGGTGGGAGCGGGACCTTGCTTGTGAAGTTGTGATGCCTTCCCGGTTATTGCTTCATCGATATTCAGGTAAGAGAACTATGGAGTGTAGTAAACTAGCTAAGTTAGTAAGTAAGCAACCAACTTCTACTGCAGATAAGTAATCATTTATCTAGGTTGTTGTAGGCAATATAGGTCATGGCAACATCCTCTCTAATGGTCAAGATAGTTACAGAAGGTAGTAAGACAAAGGTATATAACTAACTATAACTAACCAGTATACACTTTTATAAACAGATTTAAAAAACATGCTGCATAAAAAGGAAGCAGGGTAAATTAAAAGTAAAACACAAAGAAACTACTTCAGGCATAAAGTGTGGTAAAATACATTTCCCTTTTCATTTTTTACAACAAAACACCACACTCTCCACCCACAACAGGCTCACCTCTCTCCCCAAACAAATTGACCCATCCCAAACCAATTTCCAAGAAAAAGAAACCCAGTCACAACTCTCTTCCCACCCTCTCCACCCACAACAAGTCCCTCCCACCAATTTTTTTTTTTAAAGGGCTTAGAAGAGGGCATTGTCCATACAGGTCCGGAGCTGATCAAGGCTCTGCTCTATACTCCCTAGCCAGCTTTCAATGCACCAAGCCACTGCAGGAGGTGTTGTGGAATTGCCTGTACGATCGGGAAGGGGTGGCAGCAGTGACAGTCAGGGCCTCAGACAGCTGGTGGCGGCGCCAGCGATGTGATGGCTGGTAGGCTGGGGCTAGCTTGCTGAACTGGGGCCCGGGTCCGAGGCAGCTACTTCCACCTTTTCATCCTCCAGGGACACCAGCTAGCGGTATTCAGACTGGATGGTTTCCAGCATCTTCTGCCGCAGCCAGGCCACTATCTCCTGCCTGGTGAGTGGTGCTGGTGGACCAGCAGGAGTAGCTTAATTGAGGAAAACAAAAAGAAAAAAGACAAAATGTAAACAATGCTCCGTACAAACACTTCTTTAAAATTAAGTAGTGGGTGGCACAGTAGCAGTACATTGCTGGTACCCTAGAGCCATTAGAATTTGATGTGACTATGATTAGGAGAGTCACAGGGCCTATTTTATTTTTTACCCTCACATGCCCCAAAAAGCACTGACTGCCTGACAGAAAAAAATTAAGGCGGAATAACACCAGATTAAAAAAATACTGTGATTTGATTTTCTTTTCTTTTAAAGGCTTTTCTAGTAAACGAACAGACACTTTGAGTGGAAAAATAAAATAAAATAACCTCTTATTAATGAGCAAGGAATTATGCAGTATGGAGTACAAGTTGTTGTGCTAAATTAATGGAGGCATGCTAGCCAGCGCATCGGGTACTTTGCTACTGTCTGCGGCTGGGGCAGCTGTAGTTGACAATTATGTATCGTTAATTCCATTGGGCCTGCTCTTCTCCAAATGCCTTTCACTTTCTACCCAAAGAGGCAGATGAAAAAAAAAAAGATACTATGTCACACACGTCATGTATAAAATGCGGATATTATTATCCTGTCTGCCGTAAGTAGACAGTGGGGAAAACAATGTACTGCACTACAGGGAAAGGAATGGCTACATAGATTGTATTTGGCACGTTTGTCACCGAGTATCCCATACGCCAAACTTGAAATCAAATCAGGCACTTAGTCCCACTTTACTCACTGCCCTCGCCCACCACCACAAATTATTTTCAACAAATTCATTCGCTGAGCAGTAAGGAAAGAAAACCTGACTTACTGTAATGCAGAGTGAGGTAGAGGGATTAGGTGGGTAGGTAGAGGTTTTGCTACAGAATAGAGGGGTGTCACTGATCATCGATTCATCATGTGCCTAAGCTTTGGCTTATTCAGTCACTGTAGTTGTCTAAAGTTGAAAGGGAAAAAACTGAACAGGCATTAAAGAAATCTGTTATGGGAAACCATGAAATATATTTTGGAATCACTTCACGTGGCCATAAAAATGTGGCACAAGCCAAGTATGAATTTTTCTATTTTTCGGTAGGCTGGAACGAAACAACTTAGGAAAGAATAAAGGAGTGAAGTACTTCGAGGTGACTACGTGGGTGAGGTGAAACACACCTTGGGTGTTCGGTTTGCAATGCATTGAAAACTTTGTAATTGCTGCATTAACTGAGGAAGATGCACATTGCACAGCCAACACTGCAATCACAAATTGAACCGTACTGCACTTCGGTCATGGGTGGCGAAATGCCTGGATCAGGGAGGGGGGTGATGAATGATGATGGGTGGGATACATATCTGCCTCCCTTAACAAATACATTGAGTCAAGGAATTAGAACAAAAATTAAAATATTCCACACTTTCAACCTTAGCTTTGATAACCAGAAAACAAAGTAATTAAAGTAGGTGAGCAGCATACCACTCTCCAGAAGAGCTCCCTTGTTTTTTCATCCAAGCAATTATTCATTCATCATGTACGTCTTTTATGATCATTTGGTAAATGATCAAAAAAAGATTATTTGATTTATTGATTATTCATTCATCCTTTCATTCATGCTCAGCTTTTGCTGAGTTGCAGATAGAAGAGGCCATAACTCAACCATCGCTGGAGCTGGTATAGCGGGGGGTTCATGATCACAAGTCACGATGATGCCCTTGTAGCTAGTGAGTATATTAGTAATTGTCAAAAACCAAGCAATGTGACTTACCACACCCATCCCTGCCGCCGCTTCATCCCCTTCTACCAAATCTCCTTCTCCTCCTGCAGCGGCACTTGAGCAGCCAGCACTGGTGGTATGTGTGGCTAGAAAAAGAAGTATATCTTTTTAGATGCCAGATATGCCTCCCCTTAATTTTTTAATCAGAATAAAATGACTGCAATGCATTACTACCGCTCGGTTAGCACTGCAGTATCTTCTATGAAAAATATAATTCTGGGCATTTTGTTGGTTGACAATGTTAGAATAGCCAGGTAGTCAATCTAACCAAAACCTTTTCGCAATGGAGGAGCAGAGCTATAGCCTATAATGATGATGATGATAACTCGAAGCCCTTGAAGTGCAATAAAGTGTGGAATAATAATGGTCAATGAAAGACATATTGTGTTGGATTGGCAAATGCAATGGGACCTCATAC
Organism: Calotriton arnoldi; assembly: GCA_963921515.1. Classification (NCBI taxonomy): domain Eukaryota; kingdom Metazoa; phylum Chordata; class Amphibia; order Caudata; family Salamandridae; genus Calotriton; species Calotriton arnoldi. The sequence goes on along the minus strand of CAWUFW010014513.1, from coordinate 193,318 downwards.
TTTCCAGTTATGCTGCACTGTCATGGAAAATGCTGGTATACTGTATAAATGAATTACACTGCACAATATTGGGGGGTTAGGGGTTGGTCCCTGACCAAGGCCACTCTCTCGTTAACTGTTACAGCATGAGCAAGAAAAACAGGCCTTCTCAACAAACATACATGGTGAATATTATTGATAATACTAGCTTACTTGGTCCCGCAATCTTCACAGTAGATAGTAGAGTACCAAAAATATGTTCTAGTCTTACAGTACCACAAGATATACAGGGGAAATGGAAAGATTGCCAACAAAGCAGAAGAACACTACAAACTAGTAAAAACCGGAAAAAGTCAGCTACCAGAAAAATAAAACATGAAATAAGAAAAAAAAAAAAGATAATGCAGGGATAACAGGAATTAAACAAAAATTGGATAGGGGAGTTGGGAAAAAAAGGAGACAGTATAAAAGAAATAAACAAGGCAAAATTAAAAGTAGTATAATAGTGAGCAGAAGAAAAAGTTAGGGAAATAATAAGAATGAATAGTAGGACTTACTGGGCTGAGCAGAGCCCTCATCAGTGTCGCTAGTGGTCTGCGCCTCCTCCCCAGCTCTTCCCAGACCCGCTTCTGCGCTGCTCCTCCTACTGGATCACATAATATTCTTAATCTAAACTAAATGTAACTTACCTCTGAGTGTGAGCAGCATGCTATTCAGGCAAAAAAATTTAGTATTGTAGAACACAAACACAACAAAAAATGAATACTCACCGAGCCCCGCAATCTCGACGCCTAGCAGGTCGAGCAGGTTTTGCTCCCGTTTGAGGATATCTGCACTGTGGTGCGTCAGCTGCTGAGTGGTGTGCTGGACTTGGCTGGCATGTCACACACATCTCCACACCCCAAGGCAGGCGACGCTCCTGCAGGGGGCTCCCACTGCCAGGCCTGCCGCCTGCTACCAGAATGGAGGGGATGTGGTGCTGCGCGAAAAAAAGTAGTGCTGCCACCTGACCTCACAAAAGAATGTCCGGGGCTGAACCCTTTGGCGGAGCAGCCATTCACAGGGTAGGCGGCTGCTGCTGCTCGAGGTTCGGGAGGGGTCTGGCACAGTCGCTCCCCTGGTCACCCTGCTCTGGCATGGCACAGGGTGGGGGGGGAGAAAAACAGAGGTAGGAAGGAAGGAGGGAGGGAAGGAAGGAAGGAAGGAAGGAAGGAAGGAAGGAAGGAAGGAAGGAAGGAAGGAAGGAAGGAAGGAAGTACAAATAAGGAAAGAAAGGAAAAATAAAAAAAGTACAAAAGCGCACGAAAAACCACAAATAAAATGAAAAAACATAAAACACACAGACACATAAACACACACTAATCCAATAAGTAAAAAGGGGAAGCTTAATTAGGAGGGCGGACGATCGAAAATAGTGAGAAGGGATTCAAAAACAGGCCCAGCACCATGAACATAGAAAACAAGATGGCCACACCCATGCAAACTATGTGGTGCAGTTGACATAAAAACGCAAGTTGAATGGGTGCGTCGGGAAACTCCGCCCACTTGCAGAACTTCGCGCAGCGCGGCAGAGTTTTTCGACGATTGTGCGGAGTTCCGCATAGCACGACTCCGCAAACTCCGCCCAGGCCTAGTGGTTTTATCTAAAAGATCCTTCTCACTCTGAACAACAAAGACTGCAGCCTCCTTCACCCCCACCATTCACCAAGTGGCAGTGCTAAAGGAAGACTTTAATAAGCAGCCCCTCCCAGGAAAATGACCTAATTTAATTTCTCTTTTGGTCAAAATACGGTGGCAAAGATTCATCACCTTGAGCGGAAACAAGGGTAATGGTAATTAAAGGTAATAGTCCATGTATATAATGGTTGGATGCACACCACGATTGATGTACTTTAACGTCCTTCATTGTTTTATACTGCTCCAGGCAAAAGTTAATGTGTGCTATCCTGGCACACGCTCCGTCCGTGCGTTTGAATATGAGAATCTCAAAACTGGAGCCTCGTCAGGCACCTGACCAGGATGCACAGCTAGAGGATTATATTTGAGCCATCCAATAAAGTTCAGACGTTTATTTTTCAATTTTTGATCCAATTTATTTCGAAAGTATTCAGAATTTTGAAATAAATTGGAGCATAAATTGAAAAATAAACGTCTGAACTTTATTGGATGGCTCAAATATAATCCTCTAGCTGTGCATCCTGGTCGGGTGCCCGACGAGGCTCCAGTTTTGAAATTAAAGGTAATGGTGCCACATTTTCTAAATTTTCCAAAGAGAGATTACCCTAAGATTTCAGTGTTATCAGTTTGGTAGCAGAGGTAAGATTTACAACTTGACCAAAAGGAACAGAGTTTAGGTTAATGCCCTGAATGGAGCTACAAAATAATTGCCCAAGTTAGAATAAAGGTGCAAGTCCCAAAAAGTCCTGATTCCTGATTCCAATGCCCAGAACTTAAAGACTGGCAAAGCAGTATTCGAAAGCGGTGCGAGAAGGCGGTTGCTGAAGAAGGTGTGAGTATTAATAGGGAGCAATGTGTTGCGGTAATTTCTGATTGCGGTAATTGCATTTGCGGCAAGTGCGTTGGATTAGATCATGGTGTGCGGTAACTGCATTTGCGGTAATTGTGTTAGATTAGATCGTGGTATGCAGAAATTCTGTTTTCTGTAATTGCGGTTGCGGCATGGAATGTGCTAGATTGCGGTGATGGTTTGATTGTGTGATGTCTTGCGGAGTTGGAGTGAAAGTCGAGTGAATGTTGTTTCGGGTCGGACGTGGCCCAAGGATTGAGATTGAGTTGCACGTCCCCAAGTGCCCTAAGATCCCAGGATATATTGAAAGGTGTAGAAGAGATTGAGATTGTGATTGTCTGACCAGAGAATTGAGGAGTTGTCGTGAGACGTTGTCAACAGCTCCACCTAAGACAGGGATCTTTGTGTGAATAGGACAAATGCGAATCGTGTAGTAGACCTTGTACACAATGGGTAAGCTATATTGATTCAGGTGAATCCACGCACGTCGAGGTTTCACAGCGAAGGTGTATTCTTGAGTGACTGAATTCTATTGAACTTTTAGAAAGGCAGACAATTACATATATAAGATGATTGTGTGAGCGGATGTGTATGATTGCGTGAGTGAATGTCTACGGAGAAATTGTGAAGGAGGGTAAACTGCTGTGAGGAGTGAGAGTGATGTCAGAGTGTGCCGCGCTGCGATAGGTCCGTTGTGTGATTACCGTATTGAGATTAGTTGAAAGTATTTAAACTGTAACTGGATTGGAGGAAGAAATTTGATGTTAACGGAATTGAACCAAAACACTGGACTGAATTATTGCAAAAATGAAATGGGTTAAAGTCTTTAAGAAAGTTTTGGAAGGTAATGTGACAAATTTGATTTGGTTCGGTAACAAGACACCACCTGATGGAATGCCTGCTCATTTTATGTTAACAAATTTAGGACTATTTTCATGTTTGTGGATTTGCCAATGCTGCAAGGTTACTAAGAAAGAGGGCCCTTTGAGTTTCCCAAAATATGGTACTTTTGAACTGCAAATTATTCACTGATTAAGAGAAATGTAATTCGAAATAAAACCACCATCTAGAGCCACACAATTTGAAGCCTTAAGCATGTGGGAAAAGACAGCAAGAGACAAGGAGAGGACAAACGGGTAAAAGATCAGATACAGGAGAAGGAAATTAAGGTTGACAAAAAGCCTCAAACCGCTAGTGATTTAGGGAATAAAATATTGGATACATTGTTAACTGAGTGTCCACCACCTTATGTGGTCCCCACTACAAATTCTGAAAATAGTGTACAGCAAGTATCTCAGTGGCCACTGCTTGTGTTGAACCAAGAGAAATACAGATTGAGAGAATTTTAAAGACGTTTCAGATTGCCCCACCACCTGTTGACTCAATACCGACAGTGATACCTCCAGGTATTACTGCTCCAATTGTGACTGATTCGGTACAAATACCAACAACTGTAGCTGCACAAACAGTGCCTAGACAAATTATGACTGTCCAAATTAATATGTCCCAACTCAAGAAGCTCAAAGAACTGTAGAAGGAGTAATTACATCAGGGTTTACCTCGACCTCTCAGAATTCACAGATTATAGAACAGAAACTGCCCCAAACAGTTCAAGCTTTGAAAGATAGAGGCGGGGATTGTCTTTACAACACCAATAGCCAAGGGAGAAACACATTTATTTGAAGATGGGTTTTTCAACCATGGTTTGAGGGAGCAGCAGGGATTAAAAAGGTGGAGAGCATGGTGGAACAAATTGACCCAGAACACAAAAAAGAGAAACCACTTAATGTTTCAAATTTTAAAATTTTACTTGAAGAAATTATCAGGGAATGTTTAGATCTTGAGAATTTGAACCAATATCAGGAAAAAGACTTAATTTACCTGAGTAAGAAAATTACAAAATATGCAGTAAGTACACGTGACAGACTGACTGATTCGGCCCGAAAATATGAAATTGATGTTTCAGGAAGTTTTCCATTTCAGAAAAGTTTCAGGGTACAGATGGATGATGAAGCAATTGAGACGCGTTCTTTAGGAATGCGACCACACATTATAGAATTGGTAAAATACAGTAGTAAATGGAATGGTATTGAGAAATTAGGAAACAAGTGGGCAAGGAAACATGAGAAGAAAAAGAAACCACCAGACCTGGCAAGGAAACAGGATAAGAAAAAGAGACCACCATACCTAGTTGAGGGAAACAATAAACAGGATGAGGGAGAAGTTTGAGCTTATCCATTGAGAGAAATAGTGGGAGAAGTGCATGTTCATGTACTATGGAACGTTGGTGAACTTGCAACATATGTGAACAAAGTTCCAAAATTAAGAGACAAGCCTGTACTGTGGTACTCAGAAGTTGATGGATTTGTTCAAATTTCAAAGGTGTTGTGGATTAATTTCAAAATGTTCTTTGACACTGCAATGTCAATTGAATTGTGGTCTGAATGTAAAGTTGTTCTGGAATGCCCAAGTGGAGAGACAAGAGATTCTAGCATTAATGCACCATCTTTCGTAGTTGTGGAGACAAATGATGCAGTGATTACTTTTCTGAAGGGCCGAGTACCACCAAAAGATCTTAATTGGGTAAAAATCAAAAGAATCTCACAAGAACTAAAAGAATCGGTTCATACATTTTGTGAAAGAGTGTTTCAGGAGTTTAAACAACACAGCGGGAGAGAATGTCTTGTTGCCAGTGACATGAGATTCTTTGTGTCTCAGTTTGTTATTGGATTAATGATCTTTGGTCAGATCAGCGTTTCATATTCAGCAAAGTGTGGTTAGTTGGCAAAGAAAGTTGATAGATGGGATCGTGAAGGATGAAGGGTACTGCAGTATTGGAAAAGAAATGAAGAAGAAAGAATTTAAGAAGGAACATATGATGGTTCAGAGGGAGGTTGTTCAGAGAGGATTTCGGAATAGGTCATTTGCAGGGAATGCAGGTGAGATACAAGGTGTGGTTCCACAAGCAGGAGTACAAGGTGCTCAAGGAGGATTTGGGATTTCACAATGCTGAAGAACATGACTTTTTGCCATTTTGTAAAAGATTTGTGCATTGGAAGAGGAAGTGTAGACTTAAACCTAAAACTGTAAATGGAAATGTGCAAATACAGGAAGAAATGCAGATGCAAAATGTGCCAGTTCAGCAAATGCAAATGTCAAATCCGAAACAGGTACCAATGATACAAGTTCTCCAAGCCCAGATGGTCCCGCCAAATATGGGAAACCCTAAAATTAATTTAAATCTGTTGCTCAAAGCAAATATGAATTATTTTCAAAACCAAAATCAGAACCCGTTTCAACAGTCTGCTGTATTTGAAAGGGACAGTTTTAGCCCGACCTTTCTGATGTAACCAGACGCACTGTAGGCCAGCTAGGAAAACATTTGTGGGGCAAGTTAAACTGACTCCAGATGAGGATGTCCAGTCTAAAATGGCCCAACTAGAGACAGCTGTAGGATTGGTTACAGAGATGACAGTTGAAACATTACCCTCTGATTTGAAAGAACAATGAACCCAGCAGTATGTGAGTTAACAAGGAAGATGTCAGATTAATTAACCAGTCTTAGTCAAATTAAAACCAGATGCCATGTATTCACCAACGCCATCATACAATTCGACACAAGAGACAGTTGCAGGAATTTCACCAGTAATTGAAACTTATCATGGCGAGGGACTTTTGGAGGAATTGATTGGAAGTGCATGTAACTCTCTGATCACGGGTTTACAGAAACCCAATGAGAAGTACAGAATAGTGGAGGTGATTAGCAGCATAATTGTGTTATGTTGTCCGATGATACTGAATACAGCCAACATACCTTTTCATATTGCATGTACTGAAGAATGGCTTACTTTTATTGATTTTTGTCAGGTTTATATCACAGTACCATTACATGAGGATAGTCAGGAGTACTGCCAAAAAAGAAGATCATTATCTGGGAGACACATAATTGAAAAAGGAGCTAGAAAGGTGTTACCAGAGAGAGCGTAAGCAATTCACCAGATGAATCCACCTCAAACTCAGAGAGAATTCAGGATGCTTTTGGGAATGGTTGGCTACTGTAGACAGTGGACACCAAACCTTTCCCTAGTGGCTAACCCTTTACTGGGGCTGACACATAAGGATGTGTCTGATCCGCTTCCATGAGACAAATTTGCACTAAAGCATTCCTAGAGTCAAAAGAGAAAGTGTGTTGTGCCCCGGCACTAGGGATGCAAGTTTATTTAAAAGAATATACACTAATTTGCAGTGAGAGGGAGGGCTGCGCTCTCTCAGTGCCTGTTCCAAAACATGAAGATGTTCAAAAGTCGGTGATGTTGATGGAGCAAGGACTCAAAAATGAGACTTGCTCGAATGCAATCACCTCACAGTATTAATTTATTAATCTTTTATTGTTTATACTAACGTTGCATACATTACACGAATAGCAAGGAAGCTTGCCTATGTGTTCTAACTAACAAGTAACGCTTGTCTTTTTCTAAAATGGCCGCTAAAGCGCGGGAACCTTACTGCGCATGTCTCATCATATCACATGGTGTGACGTCTTTCTTTGCTTGGTGGGAAATTTCCGCTTCTGCGCAGTGTGCTCTAAAATGGCTGCTTGATGTTTTCACATGCTTCAGCTTGCTCTTGTGTTATTATTAAATTTGTCGTTTTCTTAACGCTACTAATGCGGGATAGATTTATAAGTAAATGGGGATAGAGTAGAAAGAGTGGGTATACAGTGAAACATATTATTTTGTGATTTTAATATTTTCTTCTTTGACTTTTATTAGTTCGTAAACTTGGGCCTGGGGTTGGTGATCTGAAACTCGAGAGACAATGATTCTGCGCATGTGTCCTCCTTGGCTGCCAAAGAATGAAGTCAACCTGGACGTCGTCCAAGGCCATGACCTGGTGGCCGAAGCTGATGTGCTCTTGCCTTTCCTGTTGAAAATTGAAACTTTGTATATGAAGAATATATAACATTTGTCGTGAGACGGGTGGGAAATAAAGCAAATGTATAAAATTGGATGGGCGGTAGTTTAAAGACAATGGCCTACAGAAAATGAACTAAAATCATATGGTGTGAGAATCCACCCCCTGTCCCTGTCCAATCAGAAGTAGTGGTCCCATATTTTAGCAACATTAAGGGGAGGTACATGGGCGTAGAATGGTATAATAGATATAGAATTAGTTAATTAGTTAGAGCTTACTCTCAGAACGCACAGAAGAGCTCCAGACCGCCAAGCTGATCGATTGCAGACTGAATCCCTGTCCAGAAGAGGTCCTGAGGAGGGGGCGGCGGAGTCCATTAGAAGGGAGACACGGGAGAATCGAGGAGAAGCCGAGTATCAGAGAGGGGAACGACGCAGGCGTCGTTGTAGAGAGGTCACCGGTCCTATCCTGATCCTGGAGGAGGTCTTTGGTCTTCATCCTTACTGGGTCCTAATCTTTCCAACTCCTTGGCCAAGGGTTTGGTTCTCGCACTTAGGTAAATATAAATGCAACCTTTAGTTGCGCTGCTGTCTCTATCTTCTCCTTTCTGAGGGACCGTCATTAATCAATAATTATTATTCTATGCTTCACCTATGATATGCGACTAAGTACCATGTGGTTATGTAATTTACTCTGCTAAATCTTTAGATAAACATTTTAAAACTTCCTGACTCAGTGGTTATTTCAGGATTATGTACTATAAGGAATGTCACTCATTTTAAACTTCCCAATTAGCAAAGGATTCATTGGTAAGTCATTACTCTTCAATCGGAAGGTAATTGGTAGCAGGGATTTTTATAAAGAGTAACAACTGATAAAACCCAGCGTAAGTATTAGCGTAGTATGAGTGTATGGGCCCAAGTGAGTATCTAGTGTATGAATGCTGTTTGCTAATATCGCGCTGGATCAGTTTTCTGGTAATCAGAGGATGGTTACTCTTTGTTAATTGGGTAATTTTTTTATGAACTAACATCCGTTTATTCAAAGTTTGTTTTATGTTGTCCAGAATCCCCGGGGAAAATTGAATAGCGGTTGGTAAGTGGAAGCCATACTGCAGTGAGGTTATCTGTCAGGCAGAAATAGTACTGAAAAGTTAAGCAGGACTTTCAGTACTGGATAGGGAATCTATGCGTGTGAGTAATAGCAAAAGAGTACGCTGGTGAAAAATTTGATGTTATATCACCTAGAAAGGGTAACATTGGAGAAGTAACAGGTACTTCTGGAGCTTGTGTGAAGAGTAAACGGAAGGGTTTTACTCGTAGTGTATGTTTAGTAAACGGAAAAGGTTTTACTAATTGTGAGAGAAAACTATCTTTTCTATTTTAGAGAAACTGGCACGATAGCGAATGTTTTATGTTGTTACTGAAATTTAATTAAGATTTATAGAGAAAATAAGTTTGCGTAAGATTTTGTAAAGGGAGGGTCAGCTGCCGGAAGCGGGAGCTGACGTCACAAACGCCGCGCTGGGATTGGTTGAATCAGCGGGTGTGGAACGACTCTTGTAAAGGAGGGGTCAGTAGTCAGGAGCAGTACTGACGTCACAGGTGCCGCGCTGGGATTGGTTGAAACAGCGAGGGACAGTAAAGAGCAGATTGTAAAGGAGGGGTTGACAGACAAACGTCACCAAAAGGCCGCGTTAGCATTGGTTCAGAAATAAAAGTTAACAGACATTTGATTGGTTGAGATTCTAGAAGCTAAAATCTTAGTGGATAGAGATTGCATGTTAAAACGCGATCCGACTTTAACAGGAACTCGTCCGGATAGGAGATTCCTAGGTTTTGCAGAATATAATTTTGTACACCAAAGATTAGATAGAATGTACGGAGAGAAGAGAAAAATGTCCTTTCTGCAAAAGATTAAGAACTATTTTAAAAAGGATAAACCAATCAAAACTAGGGAAGGAATTATCATTCCACCAGCTAAAACGCCCGCTTCATTCTTGATGATGGAGAGAGGTTATCATACTTGTGTATGGATAGAGAATTGGATAGAATACACCAAAAATGATGGAATATTAGCATTTCCCGAGAATGGTACCTTTAATGGAAGAATTCTTCAAAATTTGAGATTGAGGATGAATGACCTAGAACCCAGACCTAGATTAACTCAATACGAAGCCTTAGAGGAATGGGAAACCGAGGCATTTGAGCGTGACCGATCCAGGAGTAATAGGGGTTATCGAGGATTTTTCCCCAGATATCAACATGAGTCTAGGGACGGTCAGATGAAACAATGGAGAAGGGCAATGCTTACAGAAGGATTATATCCAATATTTACGGAAGAAGAACTGTTAGGGAAGAAATACACAGAAAAGACAAAACATTTAATGAGAAATGGAGATTCGGAAGATGAATTTATAGAAGAAATATTAAGAAACCCCCCCCCCCATATCAGGAAGGGACAAGTGGATGCACCCCAAGTGCCCCACTGTTAAAAACTCCATTAGTACCACAGGTAGTGCATGATTTCACCCCCAGTAGGATACTTCACGATAAAGAGAAAGAAGCCCTAGAGAAGACCAGAGCAGAATTAATACAGAAGATAACACAGATAAAGGTACAGCCTGATTCTTTGACCATATATGTAACAATTGGTCCGGTAGTTCCATTATATAGTGGTCAGGGAATTGTCCTCCACCGTTAGATATGCCTACTCCTGTGAATATTCCTAAACCTGAAGCACCAGTAATGGTTGAGGATCATTTTAGTGATTGTGAATCAACAATATCATTAATGGACTTACCAATTCGAGATTCTGTCAATAGTACTCCCAGAAGAAATACACCTGGGTGCTCAAAAGAGATAAATTTGATAACATCATCAGGAGCAAAAAGTGTCACTGTAGTTAGTCCAGAAGACTTAGAAAGGTGGGCACAAGGATCAGAACAGCAGTGTACACCTCCAAAAATTTTGGATATTTATAAATTAAAGGTCGAATTAGAAGAAATAATAGCAGGAAATGTAGGGCTAGATCGCCTAAATGCTTACAATGAATAAGAATTATTGTTCGTATGCAGAAGTATCACCAGAAATGTAAAAATATTTCATGAAAAATTATCAGATTTGGCTCTGCAGATGGGAATTGAAATAGGGAGATCAAAGGTGTTGCAGAAACCCTATAGAGCAGATTTTTCAGACAAAGACTTAGAAAATATGAATGCCTCTGGAAGAAAATTACAAGTAAAAGAGTTAATGACAGTCTTGCAAAAATGGGGAGACCTAGATAAATGGAGAGTTCGATGGGCAAAGAAGAAGGAAGAGGCACGATCCAGTAGAACAGCCTCTGAATATGTGATGAAAGAAACAGGGAAGACAGATCAAATGTACCCGATGCGAGAAGTTCCCGGAGGGGGCTATGTACATGTCCCATGGAGTAGACAGGATATTTTGTCATTTACGAACGATTTCCCAAAGTTGAGAGAAAAACCAATTGAATGGTACAAACAAGTTGAGAGGTTTGTGAAGGTGTCAAAGGTACTGTTGAAAGATTTAGATGGTCTGTTTGACATAGTGGTACCTACCGATCTGTGGACAGATTGTAAAATTACAGTTGATTGGCCTAGTGATGAGTATCCTAGGGATCCAAAGACAGGTGCCCCGTCAAATGATGTAATGAAAAAGTATCAGCAGGTGATAACTTACCTGAAAGGCAAAATACCTCCGAAAGAAACAGATTGGGTGAAAATAGACCGAACCACCCAAGAAGCTAGTGAATCGGTACATGCCTATTATGAGCGTTTATTGCAGGTATTTAAGCAGTATAGTGGATTTGAGGACATTGGAGACAAGAACATGAGTCAGTTTGTGTATCGATTTGTTTATGGTCTGAAGCCAGAAATTTGTCAGATGATTAAGCAGCACATGTTGTGTTGGCAAGGGAAACCTATCGACGAAATTTTGAAATATGCAAAGTATTGTGGAGACGATATTGAGGATAGACATAAGAAATTGCAGGAAAAAGTGATGTGGGCACAGGTGAAAATGGCCGAGAAACAGGGGATTAATTTGGAAAATCCAAGTGAAAATCAAGGAAAGGATTCGGGAACGAATGGCGATACTGGGAATGGTGGAAAAGTGAGAGGACGAATGAGTAGAGAAGAAGCTAAAAAGAAATTTCCTTGTCATGGATGCGGAAAATTGGGGCATTGGAAGGATGAATGTAAAAAGATTCGGAATAATAATGGCCCAAATCAAAATTTAAATCCACAGACGCAGAATGACTCACAGCAGGGTGTAAATCCTCAGAGTCAGTTGCCACCTGCACCTATTCAGGGTAATGTAAGCAGAGCAAACCACGGTACAGACGTCGGATATCAAGGAGGAAGTGGTAAGAATGATTATGTAACATCACAGTTTCTTTTACAGGACGATTTCTGTCAATATAGTTCATGACGGTGCCTGGGAGAGGGGGAGAAGGAGTGCGTACTTGGCGCATCCTTATCGGTAGATCAGTCAGGTCCATATGTTGAAGGGAGTGTAAAAGGTAATGATATTACTTTTCTTTTGGACACTGGTGCTACCCGGTCTACTGTGAGAACAGCAGACATTCCAGACCTTCCTCTCTCTGGAGAAGCTATCCAAGTAGTGGGAGTAGCTAATAGAAAGATTAGAACACCTCTTACCGAACCCATGGAAGTTAAAATTGGAAATTTCAGAGAAATGCATCAATTTGTAGTGTGTGATTCTAGTCCAGTAAATGTATTAGGTCGTGATTTGTTGTGCAAAATGAACTGTACAATTTTCTGCACCCCGGATGGTGTGGCAGTTCAGACCCCAGATGAAGATCATGTATTTAAGTTTATGATTGCAAAACAAGGTACAGAAGTAGATGAGATGTTTTCATTGATAACAAAAGATGAGTTGCCAGAAGAATTAAAAACTACCGTAAACCCCATAGTATGGGATTTCACAGGAAAAGAAGTAGGACTTATGGCCAAAATAGACCCAGTTAAAATTACTGTAAAAGAAGGTGCGATTTTCCCAAATACCAGACAGTACAAAATGAGTGCAGAAGTAAAAGCAGGAGTAATTGAAGAAATCTACCGAATGGTAGAACAAAACATACTAAGAGAAGTGATGAGTAGCCCATGTAATTCACCAATAATGGGTTTAAAGAAACCTAGCGGAAAATATAGGATTGTTCAGGACCTGCGGAAAATAAATAAGATTGTGGAACCTTGTTGTCCTATAGTACCCAATCCTGCAGTAATCCTATACCAGATTCCTTGGAGTTCAGGATGGTTCACAGTGATTGATTTATGCCAAGCGTTCTTTTCAATACCATTGCATCCAGACAGCCAGTATCTTTTTTCATTTAAATTTGAGAACAAAGTCTATGTATGGAATCGTGTTCCTCAGGGGTACACGGAAAGTCCTTCTATTTTCAATCAGTTATTGAAAAAGTGCCTTGAGAAACTAGTGATGCCAGGAAGCTCAGTTTTAGTGCAGTATATAGATGACTTACTGGTGGCATCGAACACCAGAGAGGACTGTGTTGTTGATTCCATAGCACTATTAAATCATTTGGCTGAAGAAGGGCATAAAGTCTCACCAGAAAAATTGCAGTTCTGTACAACAGCAGTTAAATATCTGGGACACCAAATTGAGAGGGGAAAAAGAAGAATAACATCGGAAAGAGTACAATTGATTAAGAAAATGCAAATGCCTGTAACCCAAAGAGAAGTGAGAATGTTCCTAGGAATAGTAGGTTACTGTCGACAATGGATACTAGGATTTTCCTTGTTAGCAAAGCCCCTAATTCAAATGACAAGAAAGAAAGCAAAGGACCCAGTTGATTGGGATGATGAGAGTGTAGGAGCTTTTGTAAAATTGAGAAATGCTTTGTGCTCAGCACCAGCCCTAGGCATGCCCGACTATAAGAGAAGCTTCGCATTGTTCTGTCATGAGAGAGAAAATTGTGCACTTTCAGTCCTAACCCAGAGACATGGTTTGGACAGACGTCCTATAGCATATTTTTCTGCTACATTGGATCCAGTGGCAGCCGCGTTGCCAGGCTGCTTAAAAGCAGTAGCGGCTACCTGTTTAAGCATTGAACAAAGTGAGTCAATTGTGATGGGACACCCAGTAAAGGTGTTTGTTCCACATGCGGTTGTGATTCTGTTGACAGAAGAACTCGAACTCAGCATCTTACTCCTAGTCGGCTGACTAAATATGAGAGAATAATAATGGGTGCTGAAAATGTGAACATAGTGAGGTGTACAATAGTAAATCCTGCAACCTTACTACCAGACCCGTATCATGAGGAAATTAAAAATGACGAAGAAGAGGAACATGATTGTTTACAAGTCACAGAGTTATGCACGAAACCACGTCCTGATATTGAAGAACAGCCCCTTAGAAAGCCAGACAGGGAGCTGTTTGTTGATGGATCATGCCAGAGGCATGAAGATGGTAAACTAACTGCAGCATATGCAGTATGTGAATTAACTGGAATAGTCGAAGCATCCTATTTACCAGGAGTAAAATCTGCACAAGTAGCTGAATTGATTGCTTTGATAAAAGCGTGCAAAATTGGGAGGAACCAGAAAGTAACTATATTTACAGATAGCCAATATGGTTACGGGGTTGTGCATGATTTTGGCCAACTATGGATGCAGAGGGATTTCATGACTTCTTCAGGATCCCCCATTAAAAATGGAAAATGTGTAAGGGAATTGCTGGAGGCAATACAATCACCAAAAGAATTGGCTGTGGTGAAATGTGCCGCACATCAGTCAGGAGATGACTGGGTGGTAGTCGGCAACAGATACGCAGATCTTGTGGCTCAACATTGTGCCAGAAATAGATTGTCAGTCAATAAAAGGGTGGAAAGAATGGGAATCAGCTGCCAACTTATGTTGTATATGCCACCTGAAACATGGAATGAAGTCAGAAGATTGCAAGACGGTGCTGATGAAAATGAGAAGAAAACATGGGTCAAAGTGGGTTGTTCCCAAAGGGGAGATGATGAAGTGTGGATTTGTGCTGATGGCAGACCAGTCATGCCTGACTGTCTACTCTCTCAAATGGCCAGGATGTATCATGGAGGCACACACATAGGGAGAGATGCAATGATTAGGCTTTTCAGACAGAACTGGTACAATCCCAAGTTCAGGGCTGTAGCAGAGAGCCTTTGCCAGAGATGTTTGACTTGCCAGATGCATAATCCAGGGAGAAAGACAATAATAGGGTTTGGGAAAATTGGAAAGGCAGAAGGTCCATTTATAAGACTACAGTTTGACTTTATACAGTTACCACCATGCAGAGGGTTGAAATATGTACTAGTCATAGTATGTCTGTTTTCAAAGTGGGTGGAGGCTTACCCTACCAGGAGGAATGACAGCATTACAGTCGCAAAGTTGTTACTACGAGAACTCATTCCTAGGTTTGGTTTCCCAGTAACTTTGGAATCAGATAGAGGAAAACATTTTAACATTGAAGTGATTCAAATAATTTGCGGAGCATTCCAAATTGAACAAAAATTGCACTGTGCATATCGCCCAGAGGCTTCTGGAGTGGTTGAACAATTGAATGGCACGATAAAATCCAGATTGGGAAAAATGTGTGCATCAACATCATTGGAGTGGACAGATGCATTGCCACTTGTCTTAATGGGACTGAGAAGCATTCCTGATAGAAATACAGGATTGAGCCCACACGAGATAATGATGGGAAGAGCAATGAGACAAGCACATGTTCCCATAAACAAACTGCTGAATATATCTGATGATATGGTTCTGGATTATTGCAAAGGATTGGCTGACCTAGTGCGTTCTGTCTCTCATCAGGTCGGAGTAGACGCAGTTTCGAGGCAGCCTGAACAAGAACATGATCTGAATCCTGGTGACTGGGTGGTAGAGAAGAATCACACCAGAAAGACGTGTCTATCACCTAGATGGGGAAAACCTTGTCAAGTCATACTGACTACCAATACAGCAGTGAAGTGTGCAGGATTTCCTAATTGGATTCATGTAAGCCACACCAAAAGAGTACCAGACCCTGAAGAAGGAAATCCTCAGTCAGCATCAATCACTGAGGAAGCTGAAGGTTGCCCAGCGGAAGAATCTCAGGCTCGAGATTCGAGAGAAGCTGCAGAAGAACAACCAAGCACAAGTCAGGACTGGATACCGGTGGTAGAAATTCCTGAAGTTTATTACAGAACAAGAAGTCAAGCAAGATTGGAAGAAATTGAAGAAGATCAGATAGGTGAAGAAGAAGCAGCTCAGGGAAAAGAAGAACATACAATAAAAGAACCTGAGCAGGACCAGATAGGGAAAGGAAACTGGACTCAAAATAACGAAGAACCAACAAGTTTTGAGCAGGGAAAGACAGGTTTAGAAGAATCCGGTCAGGCTGCAGAAGTACAAAGTGCAATAAGCCCTGATCAGAACCAGTTAGATCCAGAAAATTACACAGAAGAAAAGGATCTCGAGAAACATGAGCATGAAGAATTAAACAAAGAACAAGGTCAATTATTGGAAGCTCACGGAGGAGCTGCAGAAGAAAAACAAATAAGGATTGGAAAAGAGCAAGAAAGAAAAACAGTAATTGCAGAAAACGAAAAGGTGTCAAACAGTGAAAATAAAGAGATTGTTGAAGACGAAAATAAAGAAAGAGTGCAAACAAAGAAAACAAGAAAAGGTGATCATTGGCCTAGTGTCATTAAAAGAGTAAAATACCACATAACAACCAGAAGTGAAGATCCAGATCAAGTAAATGAAGTAACAAGTCAAACCGAACAAGAAAACAGAACTAAGAAAAGAAGAAGCAAGAGACTGAAACTTGTAAATAACAAATTCAAGGGTCCTGATTGGACTTACATTATTCTTGAAGATTACGAGAGCTCAGAGTCAAGTGAAAGTGGTGACGAAGGAACAAGTACAGAACTGACGTACGAGAAAGAAACAAGACCACCTTGACTACGCAAAAGAGTCATATAAAGAAAAACGAAAAATAGATAAGAAGAGCAATCTTCCTTGTCGAAATGTCTGATGATGGAGTTGCTGGGAGACCAAAACAGAGATGTTGTAGAAGATGCTGTGCAATATGCATATGTAGTCTAGTAATGGTGCTTATAGTATGGTTAGTTCTGATCGTAACAGTTCCTTACCTTATGATAATGGATAAAAAGATTAATAACGAAACTAAAGGAAAGACAGCACACATGAAGGGAAATAGAGTAGAACTAATGGCAGAAAATGAACCAGAATTTCATCATGAAATAACTGATAACGACACTAGTTTAAATGTTTTCACAAAGTTATTATTTCAGTATGTAGATACAATGGAAGTTAGTAATTGTTATGTCTGTATGAAGTTACCTGAATCAGTAGCAGAAGGATTAACATATCAACACTTACCATTGACATATGGTATATCATGTAGTGTATTGTCTAGTTTATTTTATAGAACAGGGAGACTTCAATATTATTATTCAAACATAGATGTGATATTTTCAGAGGTTCCTATTCGCAAGAGTATGAACCCAGTGCTTAGTAGTCAAGACGCACAGTTTATGGGAGAATTTTTCTTAACAATGAAATCGATAGACATAACACATGCACATAGACACAATCTAACATGTTCTTTACACGAAGAAGAAAAGATATTTTTGAATTTAGTAGAAAATAGAAGACAAGATTTTCAAAAGAAAGCTTCTGAGCATAAGGCTCATTTGCCACCTTGGGCTGAAAAAGAAGGGAGTTACAGACCTGGCAAGGCTCAAGCTGCTATGGCTCTGGATTTTGTACAGACGGGGAAAATTTGTCTATTCGACTAGATATAACAATGGACTGAATATAACAATGGTTTCATCGGTACCAGTGAATGTGAACACAATTTCTTAATTCTTGGAGGTTGGGGAATAAAAGGAGGAACAGATTCAGTTTTTCCTGGAATCTATTATGTATGCGGGAATAAGGCTTACTTTAGGCTTCCTGCACGGTGGTATGGAAGTTGTTATTTTGGAATAGTATTTCCAAAAATATACCACGTAAAAAGAAACACTGGGAGCAATGAAAACAATGGCGAATTAACACGTAGTAAAAGAGCTAGTTTTTCTGAAATTGTAGGTGATATATTTGGTGCATTGATACCTTCAGTGGGAATAATTCTGAACTCAAGGAAGATATGTAAATTGTCTACAGTGGTTGATCGTTTATCAACGGATACTGCTGGAGGATTTCTAATGATTAATGCGGAAATGGTTGCGATTAGATCTATGGTTATGCAAAATCGACTTGCTCTTGATATTCTATTGGCAAAAGAGGGCGGAGTCTGTAAGTTACTGAAGATGAAACATTGTTGCACTTACATTCTTGATAAAAGTGCAGAAATTGGAACGTATATACAGAATATAACTAAACTTGAGAAGGAACTTAAACCACTGGAAGTTGATAGTGTATGGGAAAGATTGACAAGTAGTATTGCGTCAATTGGTACCTGGTTTTCTAATGTAGGAAAAGGGCTTATAGGTCAAATATTAGTACCTTTAGCAGGGTTAGCAATAATAGTACTGACGATGATAATATGGTGCAAATGTTGTAGAAAGAATTAAACATATACTGTGACAGGAAGAGGAAAGAAGAGAAAGATTGATGAAATTGAACTTGAGGATGTGAGAAGTGAATTATACAAGAAATTGAAAGGGGATGTTAAAAATAGAAAATGTAAAAATGAGAATGAAACTATTTGCTAGAAGTTGGCATCTGATTGAGGTAGTATTTTGATGGCTCTTAAACGCCATCAGAGAGGAGATTGATGGAGCAAGGACTCAAAAATGAGACTTGCTCGAATGCAATCACCTCACAGTATTAATTTATTAATCTTGTATTGTTTATACTAACGTTGCATACATTACACGAATAGCAAGGAAGCTTGCCTATGTGTTCTAACTAACAAGTAACGCTTGTCTTTTTCTAAAATGGCCGCTAAAGCGCGGGAACCTTACTGCGCATGTCTCATCCATATCACATGGTGTGACGTCTTTCTTTGCTTGGTGGGAAATTTCTGCTTCTGCGCAGTGTGCTCTAAAATGGCTGCTTGATGTTTTCACATGCTTCAGCTTGCTCTTGTGTTATTATTAAATTTGTCGTTTTCTTAACGCTACTAATGCGGGATAGATTTATAAGTAAATGGGGATAGAGTAGAAAGAGTGGGTATACAGTGAAACATATTATTTTGTGATTTTAATATTTTCTTCTTTGACTTTTATTAGTTCGTAAACTTGGGCCTGGGGTTGGTGATCTGAAACTCGAGAGACAATGATTCTGCGCATGTGTCCTCCTTGGCTGCCAAAGAATGAAGTCAACCTGGACGTCGTCCAAGGCCATGACCTGGTGGCCGAAGCTGATGTGCTCTTGCCTTTCCTGTTGAAAATTGAAACTTTGTATATGAAGAATATATAACATTTGTCGTGAGACGGGTGGGAAATAAAGCAAATGTATAAAATTGGATGGGCGGTAGTTTAAAGACAATGGCCTACAGAAAATGAACTAAAATCATATGGTGTGAGAATCCACCCCCTGTCCCTGTCCAATCAGAAGTAGTGGTCCCATATTTTAGCAACATTAAGGGGAGGTACATGGGCGTAGAAGGGTATAATAGATATAGAATTAGTTAATTAGTTAGAACAAGAGCTTACTCTCAGAACGCACAGAAGAGCTCCAGACCGCCAAGCTGATCGATTGCAGACTGAATCCCTGTCCAGAAGAGGTCCTGAGGAGGGGGCGGCGGAGTCCATTAGAAGGGAGACACGGGAGAATCGAGGAGAAGCCGAGTATCAGAGAGGGAACGACGCAGGCGTCGTTGTAGAGAGGTCACCGGTCCTGTCCTGATCCTGGAGGAGGTCTTTGCTCTTCATCCTTCCTGGGTCCTAATCTTTCCAACTCCTTGGCCAAGGGTTTGGTTCTCGCACTTAGGTCAATATAAATGCAACCTTTAGTTGCGCTGCTGTCTCTATCTTCTCCTTTCTGAGGGACCGTCATTAATCAATAATTATTATTCTATGCTTCACCTATGATATGCGACTAAGTACCATGTGGTTATGTAATTTACTCTGCTAAATCTTTAGATAAACATTTTAAAACTTCCTGACTCAGTGGTTATTTCAGGATTATGTACTATAATGAATGTCACTCATTTTAAACTTCCCAATTAGCAAAGGATTCATTGGTAAGTCATTACTCTTCAATCGGAAGGTAATTGGTAGCAGGGATTTTTATAAAGAGTAACAACTGATAAAACCCAGCGTAAGTATTAGCGTAGTATGAGTGTATGGGCCCAAGTGAGTATCTAGTGTATGAATGCTGTTTGCTAATATCGCGCTGGATCAATGTATTTCCTAACAATGCTTGACCCTATTGTCACAGAAATGCTCACCTGCCTTAAATTAGTAGCTGCGGTTGATGTCAGTCACAAAAAGAGTGAGAATATAATGATGGAATGTCTAGTAACTGAAATGGCCCCTTACTTTGTGGAGTTGCTACTGAAAATCTTGTGGTCAAAACATGTCTAAAGTCAAATGTATTGAGTCTACTGCCAGTAAAGGAAAATGTTTGGTATGAAGCTGAACATGAATGTCTAGGTGTAATGCATCTATGCATGAAGCCAAGGTTAGACACTAATGATAAACCCCTGATTGAGCCCGATCATGTCCATTTTGTAAATGGCCAATGTTCAAGAGGTAAAAATGGCACATTAGGAGCAGCATATGCCGTGTGCACCATGAATTATGCTGCCAAAGGTTCATGGCTACAAGAAGTTACCTCAGCACAAAATACAATGTTGAATGCCATTACCATAGCATGTAGTCTAACTGCTCAAATGGGATTCACTATTGTCATGGGAAAGAGGGATGCTAATTCATTTGCACAATATTGTGTCCTGCTTGCCTACACATTTAAGGGAAATTTCACGTGAATCTGAGAAGGGCACTGTCTATTCAATGTCGATGTCAATAGCGTACACTTGGGGATAGTTGAAAGGGGTACAAGAAAATGTTTCAGAGGCAGAACAACAATGGTGGATCAGAACAGATTTTGAGAAAAACACAAATGACATCCAAATGTCAGCTGATGGGAGACCAGTGTTGCCAGACAGTTTGTCATTTCTAATGACACAATACATTCATGGACATACACACTTAGAGAGGGATTCAATTAAACATATTTTTAGAAAGAATAGATACCACCAACGGTTTAGGAAGCTCGCAGAAGAAGAGTGTCATCAAGATGTGACATGTCAACAAATGAATGCAGGGAAAATGACACATGTTACATTGAGTCATATAGGGAGATCAGAATGTCCATTCAATATAAAGCAAAAGAACATGCCTGATTCCTACACAGCCAGAAGAAATGACAACCACACGGTAGCAAATGTGTTATTGTAAAAATCAATCTCCAGGTGTAGATTGGCAGTTTCTCTGAAATCAGATCAAAAGACCCACTCTATCAATGAGGTTCCGAAAATGATGTGTGCATAACATCAGACTGAACAAGTTCTGAACTGTAGTTATCGACCTGAGGTTTCAAGCATAATCGAGCAACTCAAAGAGACCATAGAGTCTCACTTTGCAAAAGTCTGTGTTTCAACATCACTGAAGTGGCTTGATGCTGTACGTGCAAATGCACCGGTGAAAACCACAGATGAGAAGACAAGCCACTGCTTCGCAGGATTAGCTGATGTGGTGCATACTGTTCCTCACCAAGTTGCAGCTGATACACAAGATCTGCATAGTGAATAGTGTGACAACCTGGATCTGAGAGATAATGTTGTGATCGGGAATCACATACTGAAGACTTGGTTGAAACCAAGATGGAAAGCCTGTTGCATGTGATCCTGGTCACAACGATTGCTGTGAAGTGTGGTTGCCTTCAGAACTGGGTGCATGCCTTCCATGCTCGTATGGTCCTGTGTCCCCTTGATGAAACAGCTCCTCTTCCAGAAAAGACACCAGCAGTGGCCAAAAGGCCATGGGAGAGGGTCAGTCAAGCTGTAAGGGAACACAATGAATCTGAAGCAGCACTAGAGCAAACCGAGGTGGAACTAGAAAAGCAAGAAGTAGAAACTGGATCGAATGAAACTGGTATTGAAGTGGTGAATGAGCCAGGTCCAGCCTCTGATGAAGGAACTAGTGCTGTGGGCCCACGAGTGGAGGTGGATGAAAGCTGGCTAAAGGGGTATCCGAAAAGTCTGCAGTGGTCCCCTGAAACAACATTTGCACCCATAGTTGAAACGTATGAATCAGAACAAGGTGAAGACGAAGGTGGAAGGCTTGGGTTGAGAAAGTCCAAAAGATCGATGGTGCTCTGTCGGAGTGTTTCAGCACCTGAGTGGTCATATTGCATGGATAAAGCACTGAACGTCACATTGGATGAACTGTGTGATGAGGGATTTGAACTGTATGAGCCACCCTGATTTCAAGCTTGAGACAAAAAGTACTGAGAAGAGCTGAAACAATGACTGAGAACTATCAAAAGCTGAAAAGAAAGCAATAATTGATAAAAAATTGAAAACATAAATAAAAGAGAACTGTTCTGTTAGACCTTTATTATTATAGTTACTTATTTTACAGAAGTCTAACCTAGGTCCAAGAAAAAGCTACAAGAAGAGTTAGGGATAGCATTTTTAGAAGAACACAGAGTAAGTTTAAGGATTGTCTATTTAAAAATGTGAACTGCTAAAAACTAACCGTTCTAAGAAGCTACTTACAGAACTCTGCACTGAACTTTTGAGCTTGGCTGTAAATATGATCTGATTACAGACAAAACTTGTGTTGCCTTAGAAATAGATGTAAACTTTTTGTGTGCTCAATTTTTGTAATAACACTGATACTGATCATATTACCTTTAGTAGGGTTCTTTTACATACCCAATAGAAATTAGGACTGCTAATGAAATTCCTACGTCTGCACACACCACAGACGAGTTGCAATATTTTAGGTACAGAAAAATATATATTGATTCAATTAATGATAGGGTTGCTCTTTAAATTATGATTTCACATGCAAAATGAACTTGGTGTGATGATTTACAATCAGAAGAGGGAGGGCTGAAAGAGCATAAACATTTCCTTTAGAATTAAGCATTACTAGTGTAGAAACACAGAAACAGCTCCTGATTTAGCTCTTGCTCTGAAAGCTCCAGTTGACCTCGAGATAAGCAAAGGAATGTCTCTGTGTTAAAGAGAGAACGCTTGGCATAATTTACAGCATGTAACCTCGGAGCCTTATCGTATTTTAACTGCTGGTAAAATGCTTCATTTTAAACAAAGAATTCTTTGCTTTAGAGAACAGAAAATACACGTATTTTAAAAGTGCATTACCATGTTATGTTTAATGTTGCTTACTTAATAACATAGTTCTTTTGCAGCTAATGTTATGTGTTTAGTTAAATAAAATGTGTCTTTAAAGGAAGGTTAGGAGATGAAATTATATTAAATAAGATGCAAAATATGTTGTGGGAAGGATTTTCGCCTGCCTGATGAATGACGTGCGTTGACAGCAGAGGGGTGGAGGTGTCCTTTCAGAGAATGCTGGAATCCCATTGGATGCAGAACGAAAATCACCCCACATGCTTTGTAACATTACTTTTTTATATAAACGTGTTCCTAGTTTAGGAGTTTCAGAACCCTTGCTGGGAACTTTGTGAGAGACAGACTCAGACAGATTTAGAGATGGGAGGCTACAGAGGAGTATCAGACTTCGATGCAGAACTGAGGTGAGTAGAGCAGATGTGATTTGCAGATGCAGGGAAAGAGAGGGCAGACTTCGATGGAGAGCAGAACGGAGGCAGACGAAGGCAGATTAGATGCAGGTTTTGTTCCATTCTGACTTTTATTAAAATCCCCAAGCTTTATGCTTTGACTAACTGGCTTTGCTAAGGCTTATTTGCTCTATGCTTTATTTCTCTTTATGGGAGATTCTGCAATTATTCATTATTGATTTAGCTTCATGCTAATCTCACTCATGCTTCTATTCTTGAATTTGTCCTGAGATCTGAATAACATCATTTGTGCCTCATTTTCTTAGAATAGGGATTCTTTCCATTATGGGACGCACTGTATGGAAATTACAATATGCTCTGTACTAACTTTATTTTTCTATTATCAATTCTGTAACCTTATTGATACCTGACTAATGAACGATGAGACAGACAATCAAACTTTAATTAGAAAATAAATCCCTTTAAAACTACTCATAACTCTCATTATTGGCTAAAAATGTTTATTTGCATTTGATTATTTGCCCATGTTTATGAAGGAGTTCTTTTGATCAAAATACGGTGGCAAAGATTCATCACTGTGAGAAGTTGGCCTGGTATATGCTGTTCACTAGTTAAAGTGGACACCTTGCACCAGTACAATTCGACTCTTATGGTAGGTAGCTTTAAGACAACCTTTATAGAAAGCTATCCTAGTGGTAGCTGTGGAGAGCAGCCTTCAGGCTAAGTCTTGGAGGAATGTAAAGCAGCTTGTTTTACCACACAATCTCTTGAATCACCAAATGAAAAGACACCACACAGGTATATATATCAAATATATATGTATTTATTACTAAACAACTCTCTACTAATCTCTGGTGAGATTAGAAGTCAGGAACATATGCATAAATCAATGTTTCACAATAAATTAAGCACAAATATGGCTGGGGCCCTAGGGGCGTATCAGACCATATACTAAAAAAGAGACTTAAGAACAACGACTTGCAAAGGGACAAGGCCTAGGGCCTTCAGAAGTGCTGGGGCCTCACGAAACCACCCAAGGCAGGTAAGTAAAGGACCCACGGGGACGCGTGCAGTGAGTGAACACAGGCGCAGATCGCCGTAGACTTCAATGGGGCAAGTCGCGGTTGGAAATTAAGAGTTTCAGGGCACTTCGGGAGTAACTACAAGCAAGTCACTTACAGGGTAAGTAGTTCTAGGGCCAGCACCCACAGGAGCACCATAGTGCTGGAGTTACCTCACCCAGGGAAGCCGGGTGCATAGGTGTCCTTTGGTGTCGGGTCGCGGCGTCGTTTTCAATGGGAGCCAATGAAGACTTGCTGCTTGTGAGGCCAGAAGAAGTGTCCGGTGGAATCCAAGCCTGGATTTGGAAGACCTGAAAGCAGAGGGGACAGTGTTCAAAGTCACTGGGCAGTGACCCGGGGCAAGGAAGATGGATGCCCACCGTCGTCGACAGATTCCAGTCGTTCACGGGTGTCTTGACTCTTTGGCCACGAGGTCCAGGAGGCATTGAGGACAACCAGGAGCTGGATTCAGCGTATCCCACAAAGTCTGCAGCTGACTGCGGTGTTGGCGACCCGTTTGGAGCCAACAAGCCTTGGCAGCAGCAAGTCTCGTGGAAAGAGTAAAAAGTCAATGGTGCAGACCAGCAAGGTCTGGGGAACTCACCCAGCGAGGGTAAGTCAGGGCAGGCCTGGAGCAACCAGGGGAGTCCTTTGGTTCTGTAGAAAAGTCTTCAGGGGACCCACAAGCCGGCTGGCAAGGGATTGCAAAGATGCCTCAGGAGGATTCCTTCAACAGGGACCCACGGTCACTCGGGACAGGGTAGGCCTCTGATCTTCAGAGGGATTCCTGCTAGACGCTGGGACCACACGTGGTCTAAAGCACAGGTTCGTAGAACATCGTGAAGGGGTTGCACTTGACAATAGTGCACGGTACCCAGGGACTGCGGTTCCTCATCACTCGTGGGGTCCACTTGCCTCAGCTTCGCTGGGGACTCACGATGGCCTGGGAGAAGTCAGGAAATCCTTGTCTTGGGCTGCAGGGACCTCGGGCTCCGGCGGGAGCAGCGTAGTTTGCAACTGTTGTTTCAGTTTTTGGTGCCTGCCAAGCAGGGGAGTCACTCCTTGACTCCAAGGGAGATTCTTCAGTCTTCCAGAGGTAGTGGAACGTCGAAGGTCCGGGATTCTTCAGTAGAGCGTCATCCAGGGAGATCTAGTTTGCAAGTTCAAGGGTTCCCTATCTTATACTAAAAAGAAGGGAGGGACTAGCTCTATGACCCCACCTATGGGAGGGTCAGGGGAGTGGGTGGCTACACCCACTTCCCTTAGTCCAGTTTCACGCCAGAGCAGGGGCAGGTAGCCCCTGAGCTGGTTTGAACTGGTGTATGCACAGAGGATCCTTCTGCTCCCCCAGTGCAGGACTTCAAAGCACTCTAAGAGTGCACCCACCCAGCCTCAATACAGTAAACCCTGTCTGGGAGGTGGCCACACCTCCCTGGGACAGGATACCTATTGTTGGGCTTCCTCCACTGCGAGTTTCGGTCATCAGCAGGAGGGCAGCCCAGTGTCTGTGACTGGTGGCATCCATTTTGTGATGCCAGGGCTCTTCAGGATTCTACCGCGTTTCCACAGTAGGTACATGTCTATCCCTCTAGAAGGGTGGGATCATACTCCCACACCAGTTACTGGTGTGGGGGTATGATTCCAAGGTGTTTGACACCAAACACGACATGTTTTGATGCAGCCATTCCAAAGTTAGCATTAACCGCGAGGTTATAATGCACTTAAGAGTATATGGTTTGACTGCATTCACAAACAGCCCCAGAGAATGGACTCTGAGAGCTGCAGAGGGGCCCTGCTCAGGCAGAGGCACCCTCTCACATAGAAACTAAGCACCCTGCCCTCAGGATTGATAGGGCCTGCCTTAGGGGTGACTGATAGGTTTAAATGTGTGTGCAGGGTAGATATAGGGAACCTATATCTCTGTGAGGAGTGCTAGCACCTCCTCACCCAGGCTGCAGTAGCAGGCCTGTGGTGTCAGATTTAGTCTGCTTCCCAGGGTGGCATAATACATGCTTCAGCCCCTGGTAGGCCTGTGAAGTACCTATGCCCTTGGCACCTAAGGTACCATATACTAGGGACTCATAAGGTACCACAGTATCCAATCACTAGTGCACCTAGAGTGCACTCCAAGTCGTTTAGAGAGAACAGAGAGGCTGGGGCCCTGATTGGCAGGGTCCCAGCCTGACTATAGCCAGAAACCAGTGTAAACATCAGAAAAAAGTGGGGGCAACATAAGAGGCAGATCCTACTCTCTACACAACCCCCCAAACGCAGGGACACTAAACTAACCTTGACCAGTTGAGTCTTCGTGCTCTAAGTGGAAATACCTTGAGAGTCCATCTGCATTGGCATGTTGGGTCCCAGGCCTGTGTTCCACTGCATAGTCCATCCCCTGTAGGGAAATGGACCACCTTAAAAGTTTTGGGTTTTCACCTTTCATCTGTTTAAGCCATAGGAGGGGCTTGTGGTCAGTCTGAACTATGAAGTGAGTGCCAAACAAGTATGGCCTCAGCTTCTTCAGGGCCCACACCACAGCAAAGGCCTCCCTCTCTATAGCTGACCAACTTTTCTCTCTAGGGGTCAGCCTCCTGCTAATAAAAGCTACTGGCTGGTCTTGACCTTCATCATTCAGTTGAGACAATACAGCTCCCACACCCAGCTCAGAAGCATCTGTTTGGACAATGAACTTTTGGTGTAGTCTGGACTCTGTAAGATGGGGGCAGTGCACATGGCCTGCTTTAGGTCTTCAAATGCCTTCTGACAGCTAGCTGTCCACTGAACCTTTTTGGCATTTTCTTTGAGGTCAGATCATTCAAGGGGGTCACTATAGATCCATATCCCTTCACAAACCTCCTATAGTACCCAGTCAGGCCTAAGAAGGCTCTCACCTGTGTCTGGGTGGTTGGAGCAACCCATTCCATTATGGTTTGGATTTTGCTCTGTAAAGGCTGAACCTGGCCTCCACCCACAAGGTGGCCCAGGTACACAACCTGACTCTGCCCTATCTGGCACTTAGTGGCCTTGATAGTGAGGCCTGCCTTCTGCAGAGCCTCCAAAACATTTCTGAGGTGGACCAGGTGATCCTGCCAGGAGGAACTAAAGACAGCAATATCATCTAGATAAGCTGAGCAATAAGTTTCCAGCCCTGCCAGAACTTTGTTCACCAACCTCTGAAAAGTGGCAGGTGCATTTTTCAATCCAAAGGGCATCACCACAAAGTGGTAGTGCCCACCAGGAGTCGAAAATGCTGTTTTGGCTTTTGCATCATCAGCTAACCTGATCTGCCAGTAGCCAGCTGTTAGGTCAAATGTACTCAGATACTTGGCTGAGGCCAAAGTATCAATCAGCTCATCTGCCCTTGGTATGGGATAGGCATCAGTCCTAGTGACTGCATTGAGGCCTCTGTAGTCTACACAAAACCTCATTTCTTTCTTACCACCCTGGGTATGAGGCTTGGGTACTAGGACTACTGGGCTAGCCCAAGGGCTATCTGAAGGCTCAATCACACCTAACTCCAACATTTTCTGGACTTCAGTCCTGATACAGTCCCTGACATGGTCAGGTTGCCTGTAGATTTTACTCTTGACAGGCAGACTGTCCCCAGTGTCCACCTCATGGGTGCACCAGGTAGTCTGACTAGGGGTCAGGCTAAACATATGTCTGTACTGCTGAAGAACTTGTCTGCACTCAGTTTGCTGATGGTCAGTGAGGCTGCTTGCCAAAGCAACACCATCTACTGACCCATCATCAGGGTTCTGTGAGAGCAGGTCAGGGAGAGGGTCACTCTCCTCCTCCTGGTCCTCATCAGTTGCCATGAGCAAGCCCATGTCAGCCCTGTCAACATATGGTTTCAATCTGTTGACATGGAGCACCCTCAGGGGCTCCTGGGAGTTCCAAGATTAACCAGATAGGTGACTTTTCCCTTTTGCTCAACTATTGTATGGGGGCCACTCCATTTGTCTTGGAGGGCTGCTGGGGCCACAGGCTCCAACACCCACACTTTCTGTCCTGGCTGGTACACAGTCAGCACAGCCTTTGGTCATGCCAAGCTTTTTGTAATTCTTGGCTGGCCTCCAGGTTTTTGGTTGCCTTTTTCATGTATTCGGCCATCCTGGAGCGGAGACCAAGTACATAGTCCATCACATCTTGTTTGGGGGTTTGAGAGGTAACTCCCAGCCCTCTTTTACCAAACATAATGGACCTCTTACAGGATGCCCAAACAGAAGCTCAAATGGGCTGTAACCAACCCCCTTCTGTGGAACCTCTCTGTATGCAAACAACAGGCAAGGAAGAAGAAGGTCCCATTTCCGCCTAAGCTTCTCTGGGAGTCCTTTAATCATTCCCTTCAGGGTTTTGTTGAAACGTTCAACCAACCCATTGCATTGTGGGTGATAGGGGTGGTGAACTTATAAGTTACACCACACGCCTTCCACATTGCTTTCAAATATCCTGACATGAAGTTTGTACCTCTGTCAGAGATGACCTCCTTTGGGAAACCCACTCTGGAGAAAACTCCAATGAGGGCTCTTGCCACCACAGGGGCTGTGGTGGTCCTCAGAGGAATTGCCTCTGGGTACCTGGTGGCATGATCCACTACCACCAGGATAAATCTGTGCCCAGATGCAGTTTGAGGGTCAAGGGGACCAACAATGTCAATCCCTACCCTTTCAAAGGGTACCCCCACCACAGGTAGTGGTATCAGGGGGCCTTTGTGGTGCCACCTGCCTTGCCACTGGCTTGGCATATGACACAGGAGCGACAAAACTCCTTTGTGTCCTCTGACATATGTGGCCAATGAAAATGTGGAACAAGCCTGTCCCAGGTCTTGTTTTGGCCCAAGTGACCTGCTAAAGGGATATCATGTGCTAGGGTCAAGAGGAACCCCTAAACTTCTGAGGTATTACCAACCTCCTGGTGGCTCCAGGGGCTGGATCTCTACCCTCAGAATATAGGAGTCCCTCATCCCAATAAACTTTATGGGACCCACTAGCACTCCCAGCAGCCTCAGCAGCAGCCTGCTGTCTGAGGGGGTTCAAGAGAGGGCAGCACTGTTGCTCCTTACTCAGATCTTCCCTAGAAGGGCCCCCTGCCCCCAAGAACTCAACCTGATCAGGCTCAAGTTCCTCTGGGGCAGTTCCTTCTTCAGGATCTGCTCCTCCTCCCTCAAGAGGGGAATCAGTGATCTGAGACAGAGGGAAGGCACTGCCTTAACCCTACTGCTCCTCTTCTTGGGAAGCATCTGGTCCATGGTTTCAGGATCCAGAGCTGGTTCAGTGTCATGCATTTTGGCCTGTGACCTGGTCACAGCAAATACCTTTGCAGGGATGCCCAACATCTCAGCATGAGTCCATAACTCTACTTCAGACCAGGCTGAAGTTTCTAGATCATTGCCCAATAGACCTTCTACAGGGAGGTCTGCACTGACTACAACCTTCTTGAGGCCAGTTACCCCTCCCCAGGAGAAATTCACAACTGCCAGACTATGGTTGGTCCTGACATTGCTTGCATTGGTCACCTGGTACTTTTCGCCCAGGATGATCTGTCCAGGGTCCACAAGATCCTCTGCCACCATGGTGACACTAGCACCTGTGTCCCTAAATGCCAAAGCCTGTTTGCCATTTATTACAGGCTGCTGTTTGTATTTGCCCAGATTACTGGGGCTCACCAGGAAGGACATGTCAATGTCTCCATCACAAATCAGCATTGCCTGAGTGGGTACTCTGACTAGGCCAGAGTCCACTTCAGAACCCAGGGTCAACCCTACTACACCCTTATTCTGAGTACCACCTCCACCAGTAGCTGAACTAGGGGGAACAGTTGCCTTAGGGGCAGGGGTGGTGGTGGTTTGGTCTTTGGACTTGTTACAATCAGAAGTCCAGTGCCCTTTCTGTTTACAGAATTTGCACCAGGGCTTCTTTTGGCCTTTTCCCTTGTTGGATTGTGACTCCCCACCAGATGCAGATTGTTGGGGCCCTTGTGAAGACTTCTGGTCTTTTGACTTATCCCCACTTTTCTCAGAGCCCTTAGAATCCTGCTTCTTTGTGTCACCCCCTTGGTTCTGGGTTTTCTGCCTCACCCTGGTTCTGACCCACTTGTCTGCCTTCTTTCCCAATTCTTGGGGAGAGGTCATATCTGAGTCCACCAGGTATTGATGCAACAACTGGTTCTGGCAATTATTAAGGATCTGTTCTCTCATCATTAGATTATACAATCCCTTGAAATCAGTAACCCTACTGCCAACCAGCCAACCCTCCAGAGCCTTGGTTACACAATCTACAAAGTCAGTCCAGTCCTGAGTCTGTGCCTTCTGGGTGTCTCTGAACTTCAACCTGTACTGCTCAGTGGTTAAGCCAAACCCATCTATCAGTGCACTCTTCAGGACTTCATAGTCATCAGCATCCTCTTCTCTAACAGTGAGGAGCTTGTCTCTACCTTTATCTGAAAAGGAGAGCCACAAGATTGCTGCCCACTGCTTTTGGGGGACCTGTTGTACTCTACAGGCCCTTTCCATAGCAGTTACCCACTTATGGATATCATCCCCACCCTGGTAGGGAGGAACAACCTTGCTCAGGTTCCTATGGTCTGGAATATATTCTCTGCCTCTAGGGACACTGTTGCTGCCACCAGGGGGTTCTAACCCCTCTTTTCTAGAAGCTCTCTGGAGCTCCAGGGCTTCCTTATCTAATGCCAACTGCTTGGTTTTGAGGGCAAATCTTGCTTCCTCATACTGCAGCAGTTTGTACATTCTGTCAGAGGAGGTCTCTCTTCTTGAGAAGTAGGAGTTCCTCTGGTAGACAGATTCTCTGCCAGAGTGATAGGAGTGTTCAGATTCCCTAGAAAGGGACCTAGGCCTCTCCTCCACTATGTCAGTTCTCTTAGGGAGAATTCCTCTGTCCTGTTCAGACCCCTTGGGGCCTGGCCATACAGCCACAGAGTCTTGGTCATCCTGATCTCCATCATCTGACCCAGGCACTGTAATTGACCCACTCACTGATTCAGACCCATTAGCTCCTAGAGCTAATCTAAGATCATCTGCTGTCAGCAGATCTATCAGGTGTAGTGTGGAGGGACTCTGTCCTAGCTTCAGGTGCCTTTCAGCACACATGGCTTTCAAGTCAAAGAAAGTCATGTCCTTATACTGAGGCTGAGTGGATCCACTGGGTTCACCCCTTAAGGACATTCTAGTGTTGTGCAGTGTTGTACTACCTACACTAGTTTGTGGCCTACTGATACTAGCTTGAGCTGTAGAAAGGGTGTGCTATCCCTTGGCACACAGCTCTAAGTTCAGTAGAACTTATTGATACTAAGCTTGACTTTATATGTACCTTGAGTACCTATAGTGGTTTTCAGTTAGTAATTCAAATAGAGATTTTCTTGTAAAACAATAGCAAGCTGGAATCCCACACGCTGCCACCAATGTGAGAAGTTGGCCTGGTATATGCTGTTCACTAGTTAAAGTGGACACCTTGCACCAGTACAATTCGACTCTTATAGTAGGTAGCTTTAAGACAACCTTTATAGAAAGCTATCCTAGTGGTAGCTGTGGAGAGCAGCCTTCAGGCTAAGTCTTGGAGGAATGTAAAGCAGCTTGTTTTACCACACAATCTCTTGAATCACCAAATGAAAAGACACCACACAGGTATATATATCAAATATATATGTATTTATTACTAAACAACTCTCTACTAATCTCTGGTGAGATTATAAGTCAGGATCATATGCATAAATCAACGTTTCACAATAAATTAAGCACAAATATGTCTGGGGCCCTAGGGGCGTACCAGACCATATACTAAAAAGAGACTTAAGAACAACGACTTGCAAAGGGACAAGGCCTAGGGCCTTCAGAAGTGCTGGGGCCTCACGAAACCACCCAAGGCAGGTAAGTAAAGGACCCACGGGGGACGCGTGCAGTGAGTGAACACAGGCGCGGATCGCCGTAGACTTCAATGGGGCAAGTCGCGGTTGGAAATTAAGAG
This sequence comes from Calotriton arnoldi, assembly GCA_963921515.1. NCBI lineage: Eukaryota > Metazoa > Chordata > Amphibia > Caudata > Salamandridae > Calotriton > Calotriton arnoldi. The sequence goes on along the minus strand of CAWUFW010014513.1, from coordinate 161,074 downwards.
TTTCAGGGCACTTCGGGAGTAGCTACAAGCAAGTCACTTACAGGGTAAGTAGTTCTAGGGCCAACACCCACAGGAGCACCGTAGTGCTGGAGTTACCTCACCCAGGGAAGCCGGGTGCATAGGTGTCCTTTGGTGTCGGGTCGGGTCGTGGCGTCGTTTTCAATGGGAGCCAATGAAGACTTGCTGCTTGTGAAGCTAGAAGAAGTGTCCGGTGGAATCCAAGCCTGGATTCAGAAGAAGGAAGACCTGAAAGCAGAGGGGACAGTGTTCAAAGTCACTGGGCAGTGACCCGGGGCAAGGAAGATGGATGCCCACCGTCGTCGACAGATTCCGGTCATTCACGGGTGTCTTGACTCTTCTGCCACGAGGTCCAGGAGGTGTCGAGGACAACCAGAAGCTGGATTCAGCGTGTCCCACAAAGTCTGCAGCTGACTGCGGTGTCGGCGACCCGTTTGGAGCCAACAAGCCTTGGCAGCAGCAAGTCTCGTGGAAAGAGTAAAAAGTCAATGGTGCAGACCAGCAAGGTCTGGGGAACTCACCCAGCGAGGGTAAGTCAGGGCAGGCCTAGAGCAACAAGGGGAGCCCTTTGGTTCTGTAGAAAAGTCTTCAGGGGACCCACAAGCCGGCTGGCAAGGGATTGCAAAGACGCCTTGGGAGGATTCCTTCAACAGGGGCCCACGGTCACTCGAGATGGGGTAGGCCTCTGATCTTCAGAGGGATTCTTGCTAGAGGCTGGGACCACACGTGGTCCAAAGCACAGGTTCATAGAACGTCATGAAGAGGTTGCACTTGACAATAGTGCACAGTACCCAGGGACTGCGGTTCCTCGTCACTCGTGGGGTCCACTTGCCTCAGCTTCGCTGGGGACTCACGATGGCCTAGGAGAAGTCAGGAAATCCTTGTCTTGGGCTGCAGGGACCTCGGGCTCCGGCAGGAGCGGCATAGTTTGCAACCGTTGTTTCAGTTTTTGGTGCCTGCCAAGCAGGGGAGTCACTCCTTGACTCCAAGGGAGATTCTTCAGTCTTCCAGAGGTAGTGGAACGTCGAAGGTCTGGGATTCTTCAGTAGAGCATCGTCCAGGGAGATCTAGTTTGCAAGTTCAAGGGTTCCCTATCTTATACTAAAAAGAAGGGAGGGACTAGCTCTATGACCCCACCTATGGGAGGGTCAGGGGAGTGGGTGGCTACACCCACTTCCCTTTGTCCAGTTTCGCGCCAGAGCAGGGGCAGGTAGCCCCTGAGCTGGTTTGAACTGGTGTATGCACAGAGGAGCCTTCTGCTCCCCCAGTGCAGGACTTCAAAGCACTCTAGGAGTGCACCCACCAAGCCCCAATACACTAAACCCTGTCTGGGAGGTGGCCACACCTCCTGGGACAGGATACCTATTGTTGGGCTTCCTCCACTGCGAGTTTCGGTCATCAGCAGGAGGGCAGCCCAGTGTCTGTGACTGGTGGCATCCATTTTGTGATGCCAGGGCTCTTCAGGATTCTCCCGCGTTTCCACAGTAGGTACATGTCTATCCCTCTAGAAGGGTGGGATCATACTCCCACACCAGTTACTGGTGTGGGGGTATGATTCCAAGGTGTTTGACACCAAACACGACATGTTTTGATGCAGCCATTCCAAAGTTAGCATTAACCGCGAGGTTATAATGCACTTAAGAGTATATGGTTTGACTGCATTCACAAACAGCCCCAGAGAATGGACTCTGAGAGCTGCAGAGGGGCCCTGCTCAGGCAGAGGCACCCTCTCACATAGAAACTAAGCACCCTGTCCTCAGGATTGATAGGGCCTGCCTTAGGGGTGACTGATAGGTTTAAATGTGTGTGCAGGGGAGATATAGGGAACCTATATCTCTGTGAGGGGTGCTAGCACCTCCTCACCCAGGCTGCAGTAGCAGGCCTGTGGTGTCAGATTTAGTCTGCTTCCCAGGGGTGGCATAATACATGCTTCAGCCCCTGGTAGGCCTGTGAAGTACCTATGCCCTTGGCACCTAAGGTACCATATACTAGGGACTCATAAGGTACCACAGTATCCAATCACTATTGCACCTAGAGTGCACTCCAAGTCGTTTAGAGAGAACAGAGAGGCTGGGGCCCTGATTGGCAGGGTCCCAGCCTGACTATAGCCAGAAACCAGAGTAAACATCAGAAAAAAAGTGGGGGCAACATAAGAGGCAGATCCTACTCTCCTACAATCACCTTGAGCGGAAACAAGGGTAATGGAAATTAAAGGTAATGATGCCACATTTTCTACATTTTCCTTTTTTTTTTATCTTGTCCAATTACAAAAAAATCAGATTAATACATGTCATGACAATTTCTAAATACATAATGAAAAACACGTCATATATATGGAGAGAGCAAAGATAAAAGGACAGAATTAATTCATAAATATACAAAAAAGCATCAAGAGATAGCAGCTCGAATCACCCTATGGGTTACCTTTTATAGTATAGCAGAGAAAAAGTGCATGTGCAATAAATAGGTTAATAATTACAGATTTACTAGTTCACCAAATTACTAATTGGGGCCCATAGTTTTTGCCCAAGCTCCCTTTTCCTTCTACCCTTTAACATATATATTGAAGATTCTATATTATAAATAGCCAGCAACCTAGACCTCCAGTTGGAAAAGATGGGAGGGTCAGAGCTTATCCATTGAGAGGTAACGCAGAAGCGAGCAATGGCCATAGCAATAAACAGGAAACCTATCTCTGGCCTAGCTCTTTTATTTAATTCTACGCTATCTAATAGCCCCAGAATGAATAGAGTTGGAGTAATTGGCACAGGGAACCCTAAGACCTTAGTTAGGAAGGCCTCTAGGTCCTGCACAAAGATATCCATTTTTGGGCAAGAATAAAACATGTGTAGAGTGTTAGCAGCAGCTAGACCACATCTGTTGCATTTTCCTCCTCTCCCCCCTTTAGCCCATTTAGCTACTTTTGCTGGAGTATAATACAAATCAAAAGCTGACATATAGTGTTGGCTTCTAAGACTCCCTGTTAATAACACCTGATTTGCCAGCTCCAGTGAGTCCTCTATATATATTGCATCCTTACCCAGCCTATTTTCCTATTTCACATTCTGGGCTTCCAAATCATCCGGGAAAGATTGGATTAAGTTTTGATAGATCTTCCCAATCCTGGACTTGCTCCTCACTATCTCCACCAAGGGAATCTATTCTGATATCCCCGTTATCCTATTCTCATTAACCACAAGAAAACTCTGTATCTGCAGATATTTAAAAAAATCCCTTTTATCCACCCCAAATTTTTCCTGCAGATTCATAAATGACAAAAGCTGGCCTTCCCTACATAGATCACACAGGACGCTGATTCCTTTTTTCCCCCACCTAAAAATAACTTGGTCCTGAAAAATTGGTGGAAGTAGACCCGGAGCGGAGAGTGGAGTGTATGCATTCAGATTTGAAATCTCCAATTTTCACCCACTTGTCTCCAAACCCCGTAAGCTGCTTTCAAAATTTTAAATTTGTTTTTTTTACAATAGCTGGGTTTGTGCATCTTAACCAGACAACCCTTAGCTTCAGACCCCAATCCTATTTCATATATTGTTGTTCTGGCTTCCTCTGGAATTCCAGCTTTATCCCCAACCAAGAGGATACCCATGTGTTGTAACATAGAGGCCCAATTATAAAAAAAAAGAAACTGGGAATTGCCCAGCCTCCCCGCTGCTTTGGGAGGGTCATCCATTTGGCCGCCCTTCTTGGTTTACGGTACCCCCATAAGAATCTCTGACAGATCCTGTCAATCTTTGCTAAGGTGGACGATGAAAATTGTAAAGGAACCGTTCTAAAAATGTATAAAAACTTTGGGAGGACCGACATTTTAATAACGTTGCTTCGACCACACAAAGAGAAGTGACGATGATCTAGCCTTTCCAATTTTTTGCTCACATTATTCATTATTGGAATAATATTCATATCGGGGATTTTTTCTATAGCAGCTGTAATCCTAACCCCCGGGTATATTGCCTCTTGGACAATTGGGAGATCTAAGGTTTGAGCGGGTCCAAAGCAGAGAATTTGTGTCTTCTCAACATTTAATTTATAACCTGAAAAGGTTCCAAACTGTGCAGCTAAGAGCTTTAACTCTGGAATTGCTAAAGCAACATCTGTCGTAAGCAGTGCAATGTCATCGGCATACGCCAATGCTCTATAGTAAATATCGTCGACCTTCACCGCCTTGATGTTAATGTCCAACTCCAATTTTCGCAAAAAAGGGTCGATATAAAGGGCGAAGAGCAAAGGTGAGCATGGGCAACCATGCCTTGTGCCTCTACTAATATTAAGCTCCTTTGAGTTCTGACCTGATATGCGGATTACAGCTTTTGGGGGGAGATATAATGCCCTGATCGCCTGGATAAATTCTCCACAGAATCCCTTCCACTGTAGGGCAGACCACAAATACCGCCAGGAGACCCTGTCGAATGCTTTCTCAGCGTCCAACAGGACTACCCCCAGTGGTGATTCCGTGGCCTGGGCCCAGTCTAGGAGGGCTATAAACCGGCGTAGATGGACTGTCGTGTCCCTGCCAGGAATGAATCCATGCTGATGGAGTGAAACTAGAGGGGTGATGACCTTGCCTAGTCTAGTTGCAAGTATTTTAGACTAAATTTTACTATCACAGTTTATAAGTGATATGGGTCGATACGATGCTGGTATCACATCGGGTTTCCCTTTTTCTTTTAAAACAACTATAACCGTCTTCTGCCATGAGAAGGGGGCATATCCCCTTTGGGCCATTTGAAATATTTGCAGGATCGCCTGCTGACATGATTTAAAGAATGCCCTATAAAACTCCAGGGGGATGCCATCGGGGCCAGGGGCCTTACCAAGGGCTAGAGAGTTTAAAGCTGTTTCCAGTTCTTGCAAGGTAATCGGTGATGCAAGGATTTCATTTTGTGCATCTGTGACCCCCTTCGTTTCTAGATCTTTCAAAAATAGTGCTACAGACCCCCATCTAATGGGGTCCCTCCCTCAGTATATAATTGCTCATAATACTTTTTAAAAACATTTAGTATTTCTGTTAGGGATTCTTGAATTTGGTCCAAGTGATCTTTAATTTTGACAATTCTGTTCGACACCTCTCATTGTCGAAGGCGTTTTGCCAAGATCCGCCCGGTATTCTCCCCCAGTTCATACAGCTCAGCCCTATGTTGTACATATTTAGCAGCCACCTCTGAGCCAAAATGTTGATGTATTTTAAACTTAATAATTGAAATTTCCCGTTGGCACTCCTCACTATTAAGCCCTTTACTAACTTTTCTCATGAGTTCTATTTCCACCATTTCTAACTGCTTGAACCATTTCCCTATTTCATTCTGCAGAGCTTTCTGTCGAGAAATGGAAAAGCTCAAGGTCTCACCTCGAATCCCTGCTTTAAAAGTATCCCATACTGTAGTATCGGCAGCTGAACCTCTGTTAGTATTGAAGAACTCGACAATCCATTTAGTCATATGATCCTGATATAGTTGATCACACAGAAGTTTCCTTTCGAAAGTCCAAGGCCTTTGAGCCCTAGTGACCTCAGACAATAAGACTTCAATTACTAAAGCATTATGATCTGAGATGGTCGTTGGATAACTTTCCACTTTAGTTATTTTAACTAGTTGGTCAGAAGTAAAAAAATAATCCAGCCGAACTAACTTATTGTGGGGGGCCGAGTAAAAAGTAAATCCTGGATCCGCTGTTCTATACTCATGCCAGCTATCGATCAGACCCTGTTCTCTCACTAAACTTTGCAAGGCTTTATAGACCTTTACTTTCCTGCCCCGATATGGTAGATCAGCATTTATATTAAAATTACTATCTAAATGAATGTTAAAATCTCCACAAAGGATCAAGGGGCGCTGCCATACGGTAAGTTCGATACTTAGAAAGTTTAATACATCGGGATCATCTAAATTAGACCCATAAATGGAACAAATTGTAATAGAGTCATTATTAGCTGTAAATTTATATTCTACTATAGCCCATCGCCCCAGCTTATCTTCCTTAACTCTCTTACACAGACCCAAACCATGTTTTGCAAGGATCGTGACCCCCCTTGTGGTTGCTCCCTGCCGAGTACATGCTAGGATATTAAAACCTAAGTCCCCTATCCACCAACGCTTGCTCCAAGGTATGTGAGTCGCCTGAAGACATACTACATCAATCTGCATATAGCGAAGGTACTTAGCAAGTATATCCCTTTTTTTCCTATCATTGAGGCCACAAATATTTAGTGAGCAGATACGAATTTTACCCGTCATCCTTGTGTTGACTATTCTCAGTATCACATCTCTCCATCGAGAACATTAAATTACGATTGCTCATAGAAATCATTTCAGTCTTCATTAAACATACGTAAACATCATGACATATATTAAACAACAAGTGCCTTAACCTTTGCTTACCCCCTACCCCTTCCCTCCCCCCTCCCCTAAACCTACCTCCCATGATCCCCCCCTCCCCTTGTGCCCCACCACCCTTCACTCACGGCTAGACCAACTAGGTCCTGTGATGGAAAGAGAGCCCTCCCTAATGCCCGCTCCAGCCAAGAGAGAAAAAAAAAAAAAGGAACACCACAAACATCACAGCGAAAAACCAAAAACATAACTAATTCTCTTCCGCATATGTAGAATTTACTCAAGGGTTTGCAAAAATTCTTTAGCCAGAATCTCTGATGAGAAAAAGTGGGGGATTTCCCTCCAAATTACTTTAAGCTTGGTCGGATTCAATAGAAACACCTGCGCTCCCTTATTCTGAAACGGCTGTATCAACTGGCGGAGTCGCCAGCGACGTTCTACTGTCGAATGACAATAATCAGGCCTTACAAAAAAGGTATGGCCATTAAAAGATCGTTGTCGGTCCGGGCGGGCAAGATCATAAATTGCCTGGCGAAGGAGGAAGTTCCCTACAGAGATCAAGATAGCATGGGGTTTGTTTCCTACTGATGAAGGTTTCCTCTGTCTTAAAGGGGAAACTATGGGCACGCTGTATTTCTTGAGCCCAGTCCCAATTCCCCAACTCTGAAAGTGCCCCTTTCAAAAGATCAACAGTAAATTTTAAAACATTGCCCCCCTCAGCCCCTTCTGGAATGCCCAAGACCCTCAAGTTATTGCGTCTCATTTGCTTTTCGAACTCCTCCAGCTTCCAGCGGGTGTCTGACATTTGACTCTCCAATGACACTGTCAGCTCTTTATGAGTTATGGCTTCATTTTCCAGCACATTGACTCTACTTTCAACCTTGTCCATTCTTCCCAGAAATTCAGAGCAAGTTTTTGAGATCTTCCGGCACGCTGTCTGGACCCTCTGACTTTCAATGTGTGTTTCGCCTCTATGAGCCATGATGCTTTGATATATAGAGTCTAAGGAGGCAGGTTAAATTTCGCCTGTATTGTCTCCAGCTGTGGCCATATTACTTTCTAAATCTGGGGAGACAGAGTATTCCCACAGAAGACCCCGAGTTTTCTTTTCCTTTTTGCTACCTCTGTCGTGAGGATTTCTTCCCTTCTTAACTGTGGCAACAGCAGCCGAGGTTTTGTCATGCCCCCCATTGGAGTTACTGGAGTCCGAAGCCTGACTCTGGCTGTCCGACTCAGACCAGTCTGAGATGTCAGATAGGGAGAAGAACTTATCTCCGGCTTCTGCCTCTGACCCACGATTGGCAACTATCTCTCCTATTGCCCCATCCTGTTTAGCAAAGAGACCAGCCAATTGCGATATTTCATTTCCTCCAGCCATTAATAGCTCAGATCCATTCTGTTGCAGAGATGCCGCCCCCTTACCACCGGAGCTTTCCAAGACCTGTGCTGCCACTTGCCCCTCTATAGGAGTTAGAATGTGGCTCACCTCAGAGTCCGGAAGTGTCAGTTGTGGCTGTATCCCAGAGCTGGAATCTTCCTCCTGACATTCACTGCCGGATCCAGCCTTTTACGATCGTGGGACTGGGCTTGTGGGAGAGGGGGAGGGCTGATCCAGCACCGATGGAGTTTTTTTATTAGGGGTCTTTCCTGAGTCCCTTATGCTGGTGCGGGGGGGTTTCTTAAAGAAATTTGGCCATGTACCTTCCATTCCACCTGCAGGAAATCCTTTTGCTGGGGGACCCTGGTCCATCTTAACTGTGGCTTTCTTGGCAACTGCCCCAGTCTCCATGCGGGTTTTGTCCGTTTTCGGTTTAGCTAGAGGCATTGCCTGAACGGGGGCCAGGAGAGCGTCACCACCAACCACTGCAGCTCCGACAAGAAAAAAAAACGCCCGCCAAGCAGCGCGGCTCCACGCCCGGCACACCAGGACTGCCCGAAGTGAAAACACGCCAACAAGCCTCGCACAGCGTTTCGTGCATCCAACGGCAGCTTTTCCCCAAAGCATACTGCTAGGCGTACGGAGGGCTGGAAAACGCAGTTGCGGAGCAACCGAGCAGGAGGGCTCCCAGCGGCCGCGGTTTAGACAACCGCCATCTTGCCGTCTCCCGACACCATGTCGGTACTATTGGTGTGCATGCTTGCAAGTCATTTTCTACATTTTCCAAAGAGAGAATACCCTGAGATTTCGAAGTTATCACCTGTAGCTCGTCTTCCACCTCTACTCGCCCCTTCTGCTCCATGCACGCAGTGAAGTGCCTGCCTCAGTTTCTACCATAGCCGCCAAGTAATTTCAAGTAGTTAATTTAGACTATAAGTAGGCGAAACAAGAGGGGAGGTTTGGGTAATCGGTAGCACCATCATCATTTAAAAACATGATGCCAAAGTCAGTTTATATATGCCTGGTGCAGAGGTCTGCCCTGGCCTTCTGTGCGTCTGTTTCTGTGTAGGATTCATTGCGTGTCGGTGCCTGTGGTTGGTTATGTGTTTGTTTTTGTCTTACATTTTGACTTGTGGTTGCATTGTGACTGAGTGTGTTTGAGATTGTGTGCATTTAGTTTCTGACTTTCTGCGTTACACATGTTTTTGAGTTACATATGCAGGTGCATGCAGTAGTGTGGGAGTTCTTGGTTGTGAATGTTTCTGTGGATTCTCATGGGTGCATATGTTTGTAAGTGTATTTGTGATTGCAAGTATATCTGCGTACATGTGCTTGTACTTCCAGCTATCACCCTTTTAAAGGCTCCTTGATTTTCTTTACCATTCTTCTAATTTAAGTGTGTGTGAGACAGAGATTATTTCCATTGAAGAAGTGTGATTTAGTCCATTTTTGTTTCATGCATTGGTTTGTAAGAATATTTGCAATTGTGTATGTGTGTGTCTGTTCCCCTGTGCGAGTCTGGTCTTGGCTGTGTAAGAATCTGCATTTGCAAATGTTGGGTGAGAGACAGAGCCTATGCATTTCTCTGATTTTTGCATATCTATATATATATATCTTCGTGCAAGTTCAAGGGTGTACAAGTCATTTTCATCACTCTGTATCGCATCTCTGCATGTCGGTGTGCGTGTGATTCTCATTGTAATTGTGTGCGTGTTTAGTTAGTGGTGTGTGTGTTAGAGAGAGATGGGACAGTGTTTTCTTGAAGGCAACATTTATATGTCCAATGTGTAATTTTAGATGGGTGTGTGACTGAGATGGGTCAGGCCGTAACCCTGAAACACTCATTGTTGATAATTACCTCAGCCTCACCTCCCCCATTATAACCAACTACATCTTTTACTCCAAACGTCCTTCCAAATGGAAAAGCATCTTCCTACACCTCCCAATCTCTAAATCAACTAAAATACCATATGGATTCAAAATATCCACCGCTCCCTCCCCAGCCTTTCATGGTAATATTGATATCTCCATCTTCAAAACAGGTAACATCCTCATACAAGCCACGGTATCCCACCTTTCCATCTTCGAACACCACTTCAGCATAATGTCTCTCCTCCTTGACCACTCTGCGCCTAACACTCCTTCTCCCCAACTGAATAACGCCCCTCCAACCTCTCGCTCCACCTCCACTCTCAACCATCCAGCTAACACCATCCTCCAACAATTGACCTCACCATCACCCTCCCTGGACCTCTCTACAGCAAACGATATCCCCAACCACCGTTACCTATTTCCCATCCCCCTCTAATTTCCCCCTCTCCCCCTAACTTCCAGAACTCACACTCCTTGGACCCCTCCACTAAAAACGGTAGCCCCCAATCCCTGCCATCCACTTATCATTCCCCTCCCATGACCCCCCTCCTCCTGACCCTCCAACCGCTTTCCCCCCTTCCCAAACACTCACGTACTCCACCGTCCTTTCCCTTCAATCACCTAACACAGCTCCTCACCCCCCTCCTCTTACCCATCCCGAACACCCTCTTCTCCTCCCCATCCCCCTATCCTGCCCCTCCAGGTCCTCCTAACTCCGCCTCCCTATCCTTTATCCCAACCCCTGATAAATACACAACCCCCACCCCAATATATCCGCTCTCCACTCGCTCTATGCCCTTTTATCCTCTCTGACCACATCTCCTGAAGTTCTTAACCTCCTGTCTAACCTAGCCCAACCCCTCACACCTAATAGCCCCGACACCCCTCACTCCACACCCAATACCCTATCTCCCCCCCACACATCAGTCCACCCTCCGCAATTAAACCAGACCATTCCCTACCCCCAGATCACTCCCTTCCCCCCGCCCACGCCCCTTCAGTCCCTCCCTTTAACCTAATTGCCCCGAGCCTACACAACATGGAACTCGACCTATCTAATTTGATTACTGAACCCCTCTCACCTAACAGCCCCGTCACCCCTCACTCCACTCCCACTACCGTATCTCCCCCCTCACACATCAGTCCACCCTCTGCAACTAACCCAGACCATTCCCTACCCCCCGCCCACGCCCCTTCAGTACCTCCCCTCACCCCAACTGCCACGAGCCTACACAACACTGAACTTGACCTAGCCAACTTGATTACCGAACCCCTCACACCTAACAGCCCCGTCACCCCTCACTCCACACCCACTACCCTATCTCCCCCCTCACACATCAGTCCACCCTCCGCAACTAACCCAGACCACGCCCCCTCGGTACCTCCCTTCACCATAATAGCCCAGAGCCTACACAACATTGAACTTGACCTATCTAATTTGATTACTGAACTTTCTCAATTCAGAAAAGATTTTATCTTCCTCAGCTCCAGAAACCTCCCTCACCATAAACCCCCCCCCCAAAAAAATCCCTAACACCAAACACAATCATTGGAGATCGACTCCTCTCCGCTGCCGTATACATAGACCTCGCCGCACCTCGAACCATCTCTCCCGTCCGACCTCTCCGACCTATGCAACTCTTACCTTCCTAGTTTACCAACCACCAATCCTCCACTCCCCTACTCCCACATCCCTGTTATCCTAGGGACTAATAGAATCCCCTCCTCCCCCGCTTCCCCCAGACCACTGCCTCAACTCACGTCGATCCACTCTTGCGGACCCACCATATGCAACCCCACACCACTTACATGTATGCTTGTCAACTGTCGCTCCGCAGTCCAACATGCCACGGAAATCTCAGAAACTATCCTGAGTGAATCCATTGACATTGCATTCCTCACAGAAACCTGGCTCAATGACCACTTGTTAGACCTGGCATCCTTGGCGTGGGTCTCCCTTCCATTTTTTTGATGATGCCTCCAATGTTATTGATCTGTTTTTGCTGGTTTAGATGCTTTGGGCACTGTGCCACTGCTATTCCGTGCCACAGTGCAAGTGCTCCCTATGATAAATTGTGTTATGTATTAGTGACTCCATGATTGGATGATTGGTTTACTTGTCAGTCCCTAGTACAGTGCACTGAGTGTGGCCAGGGCTTGTAAATCCAATGCTGCTGGTGGGCTTGCAGCACTGGTTGTGCCACCCACAGAAGCAGCTTGTAAAATGTGTCTCAGGCCTGCCATTGCAGAGCTTGTGTGCAGCCTAGGGCTGCCATGTCGACTTGGTGAGTGCACCCACTTACCAGTCCCTAAACCTTCCCTTTTCTTCATATCAGACACCCCTATGGTAGGCCCAAGGGCAGGGTGCATTGTAAGTATAAGGTAGGACATGCCCTGGTGTGTGTGGCATGTCCTAATAGTGAATTACAGCCATTTTCGTTTTCACTATTGCAAGGCTACCTGCTCCCCATAGGCCAGAATGGGCAGTTTGATTATTACAGCTTATAATCCTAACTGACCCAGGAACATGGTAGAAAAACGAATTTAGTATGCCTGAACTCAGGATGATACAATACATCTTTTAGTGAAGTTGGTTTTAACATTCTGTGTTTGAAAATACCACTTTTAGAAAGTAGGTATTTTCTTGCCTAACTCTCCAAGCCTACCTCTGCTAGGTTGTGTATTCCTTGTCTGGGTTTGTGAGTGACAGGGGCTGGGGGACTCCAGGAGACAGGGTGAGTCAGCACAGGGCTGAATAGAGAGATCTGCATCCAGAGTGGAGGGAGGAGTTGCACCTGGGTCTGAATAGGGCTGTGCCTGCCTTCCACAATGCTGGCTCCACCTCCTGCCGGGCGGCTGAGCACTCTGCCCCAAATTCTGAAAGGAAAGAAGGAGTCCTGTAAACAAAGTGCTCCAGGACTGACCAGAACTGGTTTTGGAGTAGGCAAAGGTCTCTCTGCCTCCAGAGAACAAAGAGAAGAGGTGTATAAAAAGGGGACCCAGACCGCTAGGAAATTAGATCACTTTTGGGAAACAAGAAGAAACCTTTGCTGAGGAGCGGAACCAAGAAGAAACTGAGGAGAAGACTATCCCTAAGCTAGAGGGATCTGCCTGCAGTGGTTGCCTGACTGCCAAAGAAAGGAGAAGGGAACTTTGTGTGTACTTTCATCAACTTGTGAAGGATCTCCAAGGGCTTGATTTCAGAGCTTGCCTCCTGCTGAAGTCTCAGGGACAACAGACTTCATCCACCAGCTCCCCTGTATTCCCTTGCTGGGAATTTGGACCTTCTGACACACTTGCGTGTCTCTGGGAGCTGGAAGCGCGACTCAAGACGAAGAAGCGTGTCGCCGCAGCCGCTGATCCTCGCATCGCCGGAGAAGAGTGTCGACGTCGCAGCAGACGCCGGCGCATCCCGACGAGCGCACCGCTGACACCCGCGCATCCTTCAAAGCGCCTCGCAGCACCGGAGAAAAGTGTCGCCGTCGCAGCAGACGCCGTCGCATCCCCGGGGCAGAGCATCAACCTCGCATCAGACGCCGAAGCATCGCAACACGAGGCGTCCCGCATCCCAGGAGAAGATCGTCGACCTCGCATCAGACGCCGTCGCATCGCCAGGGAAACGTGTCGCAGGGCCTGTCGCGGTTCCAAAGATTCATCGAACTCGCCGCACGGCCGTCGGGCGTGCACGCATCACCCCTTCATTGTCGCAACATCAAGAAGACGCCACTTTGTTTCTTTGCACCAGATCTTCAACTCATCACCGTCCTTGCGTGTAAGGGACTACCGCATCACCTTCCCTGCAACACTTTCGTTGCCTTGCATTACGCATCTTAAGGTACATTGAACTCAAAGTGTCGCATTTTCATTTTAAGAGACTCAAGTTAATTCTACCATCTTTAAAGTACAGTATTGTGGATTATTTTTGTCATTTATGGTCTTGTGGTAAATCTATATAAAAGATACTTATTTTTACAATACAACCTGTGTGGTGTCCATTTGTAGTGTTGTCACTGGATTACTGTATGTGTTCACAAATGCTTTACACACTGCCTCTGAACTAAGCCTGTCTGCTCGTGCCAAGCTACCAAGGGGGTGAGCAGGGGTTATTTCAGGAGTGTACCCCCTTACCCTGACTAGAAGCAAGGGTCCCTATTCGGTCAAAGGTACCTACCTCTGCCAACTAGAGACCCCCAGTTCTAACATTGGTGGTCAGCGGTGGGGATTCTGGACTTGCATTTGTGACTCATGTACAGTGATTGGTGAACACTACCTAGTGAGTGCAGACCAAAACGCAACCACATACTTTTGGTAGATATTCTTTTCTGGGACTTTCTATTTTTGCTAAAAACTGCCAAGTTTAATCACCATGGATACAGCAGCATCCATAGTATCTGTTGATAACGATTGGGAAGAGGAGAAACTGGAATGCTACACCGTTAACCAGCCCAAGCACTTCTGCAGGAGGTTCAAAGTTTCGATGACCGGAATCACCTAGAAGGATGATTTCCAAAAGGCGCTGAGGGCCTGGGTTGAAGCAAGGAATACCCCTGAGAGTGAGGAGGGGGCTGAGAATGCAGATGAGCAGCTGGATGGGCCAGTGGGTCCAGGGGAGAGGAGAGCATCTTCCCCCGTGGGTAGCAGTGTTTCTGCCAGAGGTCTGTCCCCAGAAGAGCTGGAGGACAGAGAAAAGAGTAGGATGCATGAGATGGAGCTGACCAAGCTCAAGTTAAAGGGGCAGTTGGAATTTGAATTGCAATCTAGAAAGTTGGCCTTAGAAGAGAAAAGAATGGATCAGGAGCATGAAAAAGTTTGAGGGAGATGGAGTTCAGAGCCAAGAATTTAGAGATTACTCCCTCTGGTGGCAGCACACCGTCCGTGCCTGTTGAGGCTAGGGTGTATATTCCTAAGGATGTGGTTAAGGAGTTTTTTAAGAATGATGATATTGGTCAATGGTTCAAGGCCTATGAGGTAGCCATGACTTCCCACCGGGTCCCTGAGAAGGATTGGGGAACGGGGTTGTGGGGTCGGTTCCTTAGTGAGGGGTGGGATACCTTGTTGGACTTGCCCTCTGAAGTCTATAATTCCTACAGCCACATGAAGAATGCATTGATGACCAGGTATGGGTTGACTCCTGAACTCTATAGGCAGAGGTTCAGGAACTGTAAGAAGATTGAAGGCAGTACCTGGGTTGAGTATGTGACCTTTTTTTGCAGAGCCTTGGATGGTTGGGTAAAGGGTAGCAAAGCAAATGATTTTCAGGCGCTCTTTGATTTGATTGCATGGGAGCACTTGTCCAGTAATTGTTTTCCTGAGCTACGCCAGCACCTGATTGTCAGTAGGCTGACTAACCCTAGGCAGCTTGCTGAGGAGGCAGACCGCTGGGTGAGCACCCGGGTCCACAAGGGTCACGTGGGAGACTCCGCCAAGGGTGGGCAGGGTCCCCAGCAGAGGAGTGGGGGGGACAAGGGTAAACAGAGAGAGTTCCAGAGAGTGCCCCAAAGTAAACCCCAAGGGAACCAAGGGAACGGTTCCCAGCCTCCCCCTGAGAATAAGCACAGGGCCCCGACAGGTCCACCTATTCATAGGGGACCCCTGGTGTGCTACAAGTGTGGCGCCCTAGGCCACAGGGCCAATGATCCCCATTGCCCTTTGTTTGGAAAGCCAGCACCCCCTGGTGCAGTCCCCCGGCAGTTGGCTAGTGTAGCCCTGGGGGAGGAGATGGGTGCCCAAGGTGGGCGGGATCCCGTAGTATTGTCCCTTGTCTCATTAGGAGACTCTGAGATGGTCCCTAGGACCCAACTGCCTGAGAACACTAAGAAGTACAGGCAGTGGGTGACCATCAATGGCCATAGGGTGGAGGCTCTGAGAGACACAGGAGCCAGTGTGACAGCTGTCAAGTGTCACCTGGTGTCTAAAGAGCAGGTAGTCCCTGATGCATTCTACCCAGTTGTTGCCGCTGACAACACAGAGAGCCACTGCAAGGTGGCTCAGGTTCCCTTTGAGTGGGGGGGGGGTCTCTGGTACTCTTCAAGTAGCTGTGAGGCCAGCCATGCCTGTTGACTGTTTGTTAGGGAACGATTTGGAGAGCTCCCCTTGGGCTAAGGTGGAGCGGAGTGCTCATTTGGAGATGTTGGACTTGCCTGATTGGGCGTGTGTGACCACCCAGTCCATGGCAGCCAGAGGTGTTCAAGAGGACCTGGAGCCTGAGAGGGAGGCCCAGGTGCCTGCTGGAGAGAGAAGAGGCAGGGGCGTGGGAAACCGGCCCCGAAGTTCCCACGGTCCAGGAGGAGGCAGACCCTGAGGGGATGCCCTGGAGCCTACAGGGGAACAGGTAGCTGAACTGGGGGACCTGCCTGAGCTGACCCATTGGCAGCAAGATGGAGGACCCTCCAGGGAGGAGTTCTGCGAGGAGCAGAACAAGTGCCCTTCTCTCGTAGGTCTGAGGCAACAGGCCACAGACCAGGCAGCAGGTGATCAGTCTGGATCGCATTGGATCTACTGGGAGAATGGTCTCCTGTATAGCGAGCCTAAGGTTGCTGAGCCTGGGTCAGCCCGTGTGCTGGTGGTACCCCAGCGCTTCAGAGCCTTCCTACTGGGTTTGGCTCATGATGTGCCTTTAGCAGGACATCTGGGGCAGGACAAGACCTTTGAAAGGCTTGTCACCCATTTCTTTTGGCCCCAGATGCGCAGGAGTGCCGCCACTCACGGCAGGACCTGTCAGACTTGCCAGGCAAGTGGAAAGAGTGGGAGGAAGCAGAAGGCTCCTCTCGAGCCATTCCCTGTAGTCAGCACCCCCTTTGAACGGGTGGGTATTGACATTGTGGGGCCACTGGACCCCAAGACAGCCATGAGCAACAGGTTCATCCTGGTCTTGGTGGACCACACCACCCGGTACCCTGAAGCCATCCCTCTGAGGACAGTGACGGCCCCCGTGGTGGGACGGGCACTGATGGGAATTTTCTCCCGTGTGGGGTTCCCTCAAGAGGTGGTGTCTGACAGAGGTACTAACTTTATATCCAAGTATATGAAGTCCCTGTGGCAGGAGTGCGGTGTAACGTACAAGTTCACCACTCCTTACCACCCCCAAGGAAATGGGTTGGTTGAGAGATTCAACCAGACCCTGAAGGGCATGATTATGGGTCTGGAAGAACCCATGAGGCGTAAGTGGGACGCCCTCTTGCCATGCCTTCTTTTTGCATACCGTGAGGTGCCACAGAAGTCTCTAGGGTTCAGCCCCTTTGAGCTTCTGTATGGTCACCCAGTGAGAGGACCTCTGAGTTTGGTCAAGGAAGGCTGGGAGCATTCTCTCAGGAAACCTCCCCAGGATGTATATAGCTACATGCTGGCCTTCAGGAACCAAACTAGGCGTTTCAGGCAACTTGCTGAGGCAAATCTGGAAGCCAGCCAGGAGGAAATGAAGCGGTGGTACGACCAGAATGCCACTCTGGTTGAGCTTCAACCTGGTCAGAAAGTGTGGGTCATGGCCCGGGTGGAGCCCTGTGCGCTCCAGGATAAGTGGACCGGACCCTTTGAGGTGGTGGAGCGCAAGAGTCCTGTTACCTACTTGGTGGACATGCGGTCTCCCAGGAACCCCTTGCGGGTCCTGCACGTCAACCGCCTGAAGCCCCACTTGGAGAGGTCCCAAGTGGGCATGCTCTTAGCTACAGATGCTGGGATGGAGGAGGAGACCGAGCCTCTTCCTGACCTCCTGTCAGCCCAAGAGCAAGATGGATCAGTGAAGGGTGTGAACCTCTCTCCCTCCCTGACACCTGAGCAGCAAGGTGACTGCCGCCAACTGTTGGGGCAGTTTCCTGACCTGTTCTCCCTGGTTCCTAGTGTCACTGACTGGTGCGTCCATGATGTGGACACTCGGGACAGTCTTCCTATCAAGCACAAGGCTTACAGGGTGACTGACAGGGTGAGAGCTTGCATCAAGGAGGAGGTCTCCAAGATGTTTGCATTGGGGGTAATTGAGTCCTCTCACAGCCCTTGGGGCAGCCCAGTGGTCTTGGTCCCAAAGGCTGCCGCGCCTGGTGCCACACCTGAACTCCGGTTCTGTGTGGACTACCGAGGACTCAATTCCGTCACCAGGACTGACGCACACCCCAGCCCCAGAGCTGATGAGCTCATAGATCAGTTAGTGGCTGCCCGGTACCTCAGTACGTTTGATTTAACGTCTGGGTACTGGCAGATCGCCTGGACTGATGGGGCAAAGGAGAGGTCAGCATTCTCCACACCAGATGGGCACTACCAATTCCGGGTGATGCCCTTTGGGATGAAGAATGCCCCTGCCACCTTTCAGAGGTTGGTCAACCAGGTGTTGGTTGGACTGGAAGAGTTCAGTGCCGCCTACCTGGATGACATCGCAGTGTTCAACGCCAGTTGGGAAGAACATCTGCGCCACCTCTGGGAAGTGTTGATGGCGCTGCGGAGGGCAGGCCTCACGATCAAGGCGAGTAAGTGCCAGATCGGGCAGGGTTCCGTGGTGTACTTGGGACACCAGGTTGGGAGCGGCCAGGTGGCGCCCCTACAGCCCAAGATAGATACCATTCTGGATTGGGAGCCCCCCAAGACCCAGACAGCGGTGAGAGCATTCCTAGGACTCACCGGGTATTACAGGAGATTTGTCAAGGGGTATGGCAGCATTGTTGCACCCTTGACAGAGCTGACTTCCAGGAAGCAGCCCAAGAGAGTGATTTGGACTGACACCTGTCAACAAGCTTTTGACACCTTGAAGACAGCCATGTGCACGGCGCCCGTGCTCCTGGCCCCCAACTTCTCCAAAGAGTTTATCGTTCAGACAGACGCTTCAGAGCATGGTGTGGGGGCTGTTTTGTCACAGATGAATGAGGAGGGCCTAGACCAACCTGTAGCCTTCCTTAGCAGGAGGTTACTTCCACGGGAACAGAGGTGGAGTGCTATTGAGCGTGAGGCATTTGCTGTGGTCTGGGCGCTGAAGAAGCTGAGACCATACTCACTTCCGGGTTCAGACCGACCACAGGCCCCTCAGATGGTTGATGCAGATGAAGGGTGAGAATCCAAAGCTGTTGTGGTGGTCCATTTCCCTACAGGGGATGGACTTCACTGTGGAACACCGCCCTGGTACAGAACACGCCAATGCTGATGGTCTGTCCAGATTTTTCCACCTTAGTGAAGAGAACTCCCAAGAGGTAGGAAAGTTCTCCCCACATTTCAGCTGGAGGGGACACGTGTTAGACCTGGCATCCTTGGCGTGGGTCTCCCTTCCATTTTTTTGATGATGCCTCCAATGTTATTGATCTGTTTTTGCTGGTTTAGATGCTTTGGGCACTGTGCCACTGCTATTCCGTGCCACAGTGCAAGTGCTCCCTATGATAAATTGTGTTATGTATTAGTGACTCCATGATTGGATGATTGGTTTACTTGTCAGTCCCTAGTACAGTGCACTGAGTGTGCCCAGGGCTTGTAAATCCAATGCTGCTGGTGGGCTTGCAGCACTGGTTGTGCCACCCACAGAAGCAGCTTGTAAAACGTGTCTCAGGCCTGCCATTGCAGAACTTGTGTGCAGCCTAGGGCTGCCATGTCGACTTGGTGAGTGCACCCACTTACCAGTCCCTAAACCTTCCCTTTTCTTCATATCAGACACCCCTATGGTAGGCCCAAGGGCAGGGTGCATTGTAAGTATAAGGTAGGACATGCCCTGGTGTGTGTGGCATGTTCTAATAGTGAATTACAGCCATTTTCGTTTTTCACTATTGCAAGGCTACCTGCTCCCCATAGGCCAGAATGGGCAGTTTGATTATTACAGCTTATAATCCTAACTGACCCAGGGAACATGGTAGAAAAACGAATTTAGTATGCCTGAACTCAGGATGATACAATACATCTTTTAGTGAAGTTGGTTTTAACATTCTGTGTTTGAAAATACCACTTTTAGAAAGTAGGTATTTTCTTGCCTAACTCTCCAAGCCTGCCTCTGCTAGGTTGTGTATTCCTTGTCTGGGTTTGTGAGTGACAGGGGCTGGGGGACTCCAGGAGACAGGGTGAGTCAGCACAGGGCTGAATAGAGAGATCTGCATCCAGAGTGGAGGAAGGAGTTGCACCTGGGTCTGAATAGGGCTGTGCCTGCCTTCCACAATGCTGGCTCCACCTCCTGCCGGGCGGCTGAGCACTCTGCCCCACATTCTGAAAGGAAAGAAGGAGTCCTGTAAACAAAGTGCTCCAGGACTGACCAGAACTGGTTTTGGACTAGGCAAATGCCTCTCTGCCTCCAGAGAACAAAGAGAAAAGGTTTATAAAGGGGACCCAGACCCCTAGGAAATTAGATCACTTTTGGGAAACAAGAAGAAACCTTTGCTGAGGAGCGGAACCAAGAAGAAACTGAGAGAAGACTATCCCTAAGCTAGAGGGATCTGCCTGCAGTGGTTGCCTGACTGGCAAAGAAAGGAGAAGGGAACTTTGTGTGTACTTTCATCAACTTGTGAAGGATCTCCAAGGGCTTGATTTCAGAGCTTGCCTCCTGCTGAAGTCTCAGGGACAACAGACTTCATCCACCAGCTCCCCTGTATTCCCTTGCTGGGAATTTGGACCTTCTGACACACTTGCGTGTCTCTGGGAGCTGGAAGCGCGACTCAAGACGAAGAAGCGTGTCGCCACAGCCACTGATCCTCGCATCGCCGGAGAAGAGTGTCGACGTCGCAGCAGACGCCGGCGCATCCCCGAAGAAGCGCACCGCTGACACCCTTACATCCTTCAAAGCTCCTCGCAGCACCGGAGAAAAGTGTCGCCGTCGCAGCAGACGCCGTCGCATCCCCGGGGCAGAGCATCGACCTCGCATCAGACGCCGATGCATCGCAACACGAGGCGTCCCGCATCCCAGGAGAAGATCGTCGACCTCGCATCAGACGCCGTCGCATCGCCGGGGAAGCGTGTCGCAGGGCCTGTCGCGGCTCCAAAGATTCATCGAACTCGCCGCACGGCCGTCGGGCGTGCACGCATCACCCCTTCGTTGTCGCAACATCAAGAAGACGCCACTTTGTTTCTTTGCACCAGATCTTCAACGCATCACCGTCCTTGCGTGTAAGGGACTACCGCATCACCTTCCCTGCAACACTTTCGTTGCCTTGCGTTACGCATCTTAAGGTACATTGAACTCACAGTGTCGCATTTTCATTTTAAGAGACTCAAGTTAATTCTACCATCTTTAAAGTACAGTATTGTGGATTATTTTTGTCGTTTGTGGTCTTGTGGTAAATCTATATAAAAGATACTTATTTTTATATTACAACCTGTGTGGTGTCCATTTGTAGTGTTGTCACTGGATTACTGTATGTGTTCACAAATGCTTTACACACTGCCTCTGAACTAAGCCTGTCTGCTCGTGCCAAGCTACCAAGGGGGTGAGCAGGGGTTATTTCAGGAGTGTACCCCCTTACCCTGACTAGAAGCAAGGGTCCCTATTTGGTCAAAGGTACCTACCTCTGCCAACTAGAGACCCCCAGTTCTAACACCACTCAACAAGCATACTTGACCTACTCTCCCCCCCGGGATACTCTATTCTTAGAAAAGATAGACCTGACAGAGTTGGGGGTGGTCTAGCCATTATCTTTAAAAATGAACTTCAGCTATCCCTCGTAAATAATTCTGGCTACTCCTCCTGCGAGTACCTGGAAGCTGAACTGACAACTCAAAATTCCCACCTAATTAGTCTACACAACATCTATCGCCCCCCGGGAGCCCCCCAGCCCTTCATCGATGACTTATCGGAGCTCCTGACACAATCCTCGTTATCCAACTCAAAAAATCTCTTTCTTGGGGATCTTAACCTCCATTGGAACGATACCAATGATCCCACTATCTCCCTCCTCACTAATCTACTTGAGATCAATGAACTCAAACAACTATGCCTGTCCCCGACACACACCAATGGAGCCATCCTTGATGCCATTCTTTCCAACGAAGATCTGGCCTCCGTGACAAATATCGTCCCCATTGACTGGTCTGACCATCACCTTATACTGTTCACCATTGCTACCACTGCAAATCTCCCCACCTCCAAAACTAACAGACCTAAGAAATTGACCAGAAATCTAAAACGTATCCCCCCGGGTGTTCTTGAGTCTAAACTCCAAGCTCAACTTCTTCTCATTCCCCCCTCACAAAATGCTAATGAGCTCACTGAACACTTTAACAATACTGTCACCGGTATCCTTGACCAATTGGCCCCGCCTAAACTCAAAAACCAAAGAAACACCCCCTCAACCAACTCTTGGTTTAATACCGAGCTTAATAACGAAAGACGGTCACTCAGACTGCTCGGAAAGATCCTGGAGACATCATCCCTCTCCCTCCCATCTTGCACTCCTCAGACGTGCTAGATCCACATACAAAAAACACATCTTCAAGGAAAAGGTATCCTTCTTCCGCACTCAACTTGATCGTGCCAAAAACAGACCTAGGGAACTCTTCAAAATCATTCGAAACCAAACTTCACCCGCAACTCCAAATATGATCGCCTCCTCCGCCAGATGTGAAAAAATGTCCCACTTCTTCTCGGAAAAAATAGCCAAAATTGATCAATCCTTCCTTTCCACACAGCTCCCCTCCAACTCCCAATGCAAACCTGTCTTCACCTCTAATGATCAATCCTTCCTTTCCACACAGCTCCCCTCCAACTCCCAATGCAAACCTGTCTTCACCTCTAATTCCTACTCCTCATCCCCTCGACCAGTTAACCCCTTCTCTCTTCCACCCACTATTCTACCGCTCCCCAGCGACTCTCCTCACCTACCTACTTCCTCTCACCCCCCTAACCACTCCTCACACCTATCCCCTACCACATCTCCGGAAACCAACTCCCCTAACTCTCAATTAAAGAACAATGCCTCCTTGCTCAACTTCCTCCCCGTGACTGAGCTAGAAGTCCTTAAAATAATTGGAAATCTTAAACCGTCCTCCCACACAAAAGACCCCTTACCTTCTAACCTTGTCCCTGCCCTTAAGCACATCATTACCCCATACTGGACCACAATCATCAACACCTCTCTCTCCACTGGCTGTGTCCCTACTTCCCTTCAACTTGGACAAATCTCTCCCATAATCAAGAACCCCAATGCTGACCCCAATGACATAAACAATCTCCGCCCCATCACTAACCTCCCCCTTCTCTCAAAGGTCCTTGAAAAATGTGTCCTACTACAACTAGACAAACACATCGAAAACTTCGACCTACTCGACCCCTTTCAATCAGGCTTCAGGATAGGCTGCAGCACCGAAACGGCAATGCTCAATGTCGTCGATGACATCCACCACTCACTTGATAATGGCGAGACTTGCCTTCTTATCCTCCTTGATCTCTCCGCAGCGTTCGATACAGTCAACCATTCAGCCCTACTAAATGTGCTTAGGACCCGTTTCGGCCTTAATGGTACTGCCTACAAATGGTTTGTCTCCTACCTACAACACCGAACTCAGCAAATCAAAATTCAAAACTGTCTTTCTAACCCCACCCCTGTCTCCCTTGTAGTCCCCGAAGGATCTATTCTCTCTCCCTCCCTCTTTAACCTCTTTATGGAACCCCTCACCCTCATTCTTAAACAAGCAGGCATCAACTACCACCTCTACGCCGTTGACACCCAAATCTATTACAAGATTAAAACTCATGCTGACATCTTACACCTGAACAACACCCTCACCAAGATCCAAACCTGGTTCCATTCCAATCATCTCAAACTTAACCCTAACAAAACCGAAATCATTCTCTTCTCCCCTAAAAATAACCCTCTCCCCGTTCAATCCTGGATCTCTGACCTTAACGCACTCAACTGCTCACTCACCCTGTCCAACTCCGTCAAATCTCTTGGTATCTCTATCGACAACACCCTAACCCTTAATGTCCACATCAAAAACTCTGCTAAAGGAGCCCTCTTCAGTCTCCGTCACCTCAAGAAAATCAAACCCTTTATACCTACCGATGACTTTAAACTTGTAGTTCAGTCACTTGTTCTTTCTCGTATTGATTATGGTAATGTCATTCTCAACGGAATCCCCAAGGTCCACCTTGCTCCAATCAAAGCTGTGCTCAACCTTGCAGCCAGGCTCATCACAGACTGCAAACGCTTCGATCATATATCCCCGGCTCTCAAATCTCTTAAATGGCTCCCTATTGAAGGCACATCTGCCTACAAAACTGCCTGCATTACTCATAAAGTCCTCCACCAAAACACTCCGCAGTACCTCTCCAAGAAACTCCTCATTGCGGGCACCAAACGACCTCTGAGAAGCACCAACTCCCTCCTCCTAATCCCACTACTTCATAAAAAGAAATCCACACAATCACGCTCCTTCTCTGGTAATGCCCCTATCATCTGGAATGCCCTCCCAAAAAACCTGCGCTGCAACCCCTCCTATTTCAGCTTCAAAAAAGACCTCAAAATCCACCTCCTCAATTATTATTGGGGATCCTAACCTGTGACCCACACCTGATCTCCAATCACCATGTTATATTAGTCCAGTTATATTTGTCCATTTCCTGAACATCATCTACCTAATTACTTGAAGTGTATAGCTCTTGCACCTGTTTATCTATTTGACTTGTATACTGTGCATGTTGTTTTCATTTTCTTTTATCTACTTGTATGCCATGTTTGGCCCAATTATTACTGAGGGTCCTAACCTATGACCTGCACCTGATCTGCAATCACCATGTTATATTTGTCCAGTAATATTTATCCAATTCCCGAACATCATCTACCTAATTACTTGAAGTGTATAGCTCCTGCACATGTTTTTCTATTTTGATTTGTATATTTCACATGTTGTTTCATTATCTTTTTCTACTTGTATGCCATGTTTGCTTTATATTATCTTCTCATGTAAAGCGCTCTGATACCTCTGGGTCTAGCCAGCGCTATATAAAACTTTTAAAATAAATAAAAATAAAATAAGGCTTTGTATGTGGCAATATGTGTGTGCGACTCTCGTTGGGTGTGTGAGTAAGATGCAGAAAGAGCTCTGTGGGTACAAATATATGTGCATGTGGGCGTGTTCTTCTAGGTGTGTGTGAGAGAGAGAGAGAGAAAGAGCCAAGAGAGATGAGACAGGCCTCTGTGGGTGGCAATGTGCCTATATGCATGCCTATATGCATGCTTTAATTTGGTGCGTATGAGCTAGACAGAGTGCAGACTCTGCGATAATACGTGTATGTGTGGAGATGAGAGGCAATAAGAGCATGTTTCTGTGTGTTTGTTGTACTGCGCCTGCGTGTGTGTGTGTATGTTTCTGCTTGCAAAGTACTTTGTGTTGAAGGGAGATGGGGGGGTATCACATTACAATGCAATTCGACTAGCACGCTTTATAGTAAAGCAGTGCAGCATGCGAACCTCCCACTCTCTGTCGTAATCGACCTCACATATGCACCTTCACTTGCCATTACACGCTGAGCACACATTGCAATACTACTGAATCGAATTCCTGCTTGCGTGTTGACAGATTGTCGGCAGAGCTTCTGTGGTTTACTTCAATCACATTAAACGAGTGACTGCTTTTTTGGCTTTGTAGAATTGTGCCTTTGTGATGATAGACTATTCCCTGCAGGTAGGACCACACGAACCTGCCCCTGCCTCGCAGGGCTGCATCTGGAAAAGGTACAGTTTTCCAACAATTCGAATCTTCGTGGTTTTCTTTCCTAACATATCATTTTCAGCTCTAAACATGGGACTATTGCCCTCTCGTTTCGGTGCAGCAAAGATCACCCAAGGCTATTTTTAGCTAGATTTGAATGTTTGCTGCAAGGCAGGTTTACTTTCCGCATGGTGGACTGGTTATTTTACCTCTAGAAGATGCAGCATAAGCAACATAAAAAGACTGGTGGCAGATGTCAAATGAATAATTACTGGTGCTTTAAAGTACATGACTCAAAATTGTTACCCACACTTAGAATTACTACAATTGCCTCTCTACCTTTTTCTGCATACACAGCCAGTCGCGGCCAGCATTAATCGCTGGTGGGGGGGAGGGGGGTCGCAAGGGGAGGGTCGTGCGGGGAGGGTAAATTTAATAATTATAAAAAACGTACCTGTCTGCCGGCCGAGTCCCGCGTTTTCTCGGCTCCTGCTCTTGCTCTGCTGCCTCCGGCAGGAAGCAGGCAGCCTCCCTCCCCTAAGCCAATCACAATGCTGCAATGGCAGCGTTGTGATTGGTGGGGACGCCGCCCAGCCAGGGGCTTACGTGGAGGCCATTTTCTCCATGCAGAGTGCGCATGACTGGTTTGGGAGGCCCCAGAAGGCAGACCAAAAAGTCATTGCGCCCTCAGGAGTGGGCACACCACTCCTCCCCTGCTCACAGAGCAGCCCCGCCCACCCGCAACCAAACCCTTCTGCTTTCTCGCAGTGAGAGAAGCAGAAACATAAAATGGTAGTAATTACCATTTTATGTTTCTGCTTCTCGCACTGCGAGAAAGCAGTGGGCGACTCTCCCCTGCCCTAGTGGAGGAGCCGCCCCTGTACACAGCTTTTGTGTAGAATGATGCTCCTCACAGCGGGGTAGTCTCTGGTCTGGAGAACCCACAACAGAAGCACAAAGAGGTGTGAACTGTCTGAACCGGGCCATAAACAACCACAAAGACAGTGACCAGGAAGGAGGCAAAAAGTGTAGTTTTACCTAAAAGACCCTTCTCACTCAGAACAACAAAGACTGCAGCCCCCTTTGCCCTCCACCATTCACCAAGTGGCAGTTCTACAGGAAGACTTAAATCAGCAGCCACTCCCAGGAAAAGGACCTAATTGAATTTCAATAGAAGCCTTGTCTCCTTTGACCTCCCTCCTGCATCTATCGTGATACACTTCCGCTGTCTGGGACAACATCACCTCTTCTTCTGCACAAGAACAGGCCAGGGGCTTTCAAATGGAATTCACATGCCACCATCACTCTGCTTCACTTATACGTACAATACATATACTACAATAGCCACATATACAAACATGCACAACATATACCTGGATGGGATTAGGTGGCAGGGTATAAATCTGGCTGTGTATTGGAGAGACACCTTCAGCCAGTGCCAAATAACTAATTTTGTGAGTGAGTGAAAAAATCTTTAATTACAGAATAGTTAGAGTAGATCTTTAAATTAGACCTTCTCTTGTTCAGCGCCAACTCCCCTTATGCAGCATACAGACCCTGTACCAAGGTTGGGATACTCCAGACTATGTTTAAAAGCATTGCCCTAGGCTTGACACACAGCAGGTTTGGTTCTTAATGTTTAAGTGATGTGTACTGTTCAGAATCACATGTTTAAGCTGTCTGCCCCAGATATGGAGCACTATGTATAACTTTGTTTCTTTTTACAGCTTTTATCCTCCAATTGCTTGTTATCTCAGAAAGCAATCTCTCACAATACTCACTAAACCCTGCATGAAAATGTTACCTTTTCCCACTACCACTTGATTCCCATCCTTTTTCCAGAGTGACCCTCTTCTTACCTTCCATCCTCTCCAAGTCTTTTATTTCTGAGTATTGCCTCATCCCATTCTCATGCCTGTCTGCCTCAATCCTTCTTATTGTAATTCTGCAATTGGCTGATACCTCGTTCCATAGATTACAACCTCTCCTCTTTAAAACCCTAACCCTGTAACCTAGCATTACCTAATCTCCGCCAACCATTTACCTGAAACCCCATAGCCCCCCTAATGATCACACCTAACTGGTATTATTATAAACTATTGTTAAATAACTGGAATAAATGCATGCAATTGTTTGTTGAAAGCACATGACTAATCACAAAAAACACTAGATTAACTGCTAACCTTGAGTTCCGGAGTAGCATGCTAGTCTCCATAAAGCGCTTCAATGCCTCATGCTTTTAAAGAATGCCAGCTTCCCTGAAGGTGGGCACAGACAGCAAGAATGAAAACTGTCCTTAAACAGAGAACAGGTCCATCACTGCAACATGGGTACAAGATTCACTAACACTCAGATTGAGAGGTGTACCTTTCATTAGTGCAGCAAGTGCAATGACACTGGTACCCAGGGTTGTGAGTGGCTAACCACACCCTAATTGTGTCCATTCTTTAGTACCCAACATAGGTCAATTTTTCTATTTTACACTACTGTTTTAATATTATTCTTGAAGAAACTGCCCAATCCTTCTTGAGGAATGTAGACATGGTCATACCTCAGTTCAGGTGTTCCACCCAGCTTTAAGAGCTGTGAGGGGTAGAAGTGGGCAGCAGCCTCTTAAGAAATATGTTGGGCACCTGCATTTATTTATTTATTTTTACAAATCAAGCACTGGTACATGAAAAGCTAATAAAGTGTGCCAATTCTATTGGGTGCCCTGTGTGTGGTACCTCTCATCTGCAATAAATACAAATAAAAGGAAATTGTGGATGCAGGCAGTGATTAATTTGTGCTGATCTTAACACTGGCACTTGTTTATGACAGTCAACCACATGGTGGCGCTGTCAGGCTATTTTTCCGCAGGATATCAGCAGAGTGTTAATCAATAAAATATACAGTACAAGAAAAATACTAGCACGTCCTGGATATGCTTACAACTTCAGGTCACCTGTAATAGTCCAAATGGTCGCATTTGAAGGAGTGCGATGGCTATGGCAGCCCTGGCAGGGGCAGTGGGTGGTGTATGTTCCAGAGGCCTCTTGAGAAATACCTTAGACCCTGAAACTTATTTTTAGGTCTTACCTGCTGACATTTTATTTGCTGCCTCTCAATTGGCCAGTACTTGCCGATCCTGCTTCCTGTACTTTTATTCGGTGCAAGGACCAAGTACCGATTTATTTGATTAGTGTCCTTCCGCTTTCCATCCACTGCTCACTATTATTCAGGTAATATTTTCTTTATTTTTTCGTGTGTGATGCATCTTCCCAGCCCACCCCCCCCTTGCTTCTTCCCCACATCAGTTGTTTACATGAATCGCAGGTTGACATAATTAGTAACATTTCGTATTGTATAATAATTGCATTTATAATGCCTTCCCCTCCCACCACCCTTGCTTCTTCCCTGCACCTGATGTTTACATAGATTGTAGGTCGAGATAATTAGTAACATATTGTATTATAATTGTATTCATATAGCACTTACTAGTCCTTACAAGGTTTTCAAGCGCTATAGGGCAATTCAGTGGCAACTCTCCATACCATACCATGCCACTCCACAAAATGCAACTCCACTCAATGCCACTCCACTATATACACTCAATGAAACTCCACTCCATGCAATGCCACTTCAGGCAACATAATGCCACTTCACTCCACTTCATACAATACCACTCCACGTCATGCCATACCATGCTACTTCATGCCACACACTGTCACTCCATTCAATGCCACTTCACTAACAAAGCCAGTAGATCTCACATAGGCAAGACCTTGCCAATGCTGGGAAAGGATGGGGCTTAAGGGCCAGAGCGGCCAACTGGGGAACAAGGTTCATGTCTCGGCGTCAGCTCAACATCCAATGATTCTGGGACATAATGTGATTCTGGGCAAATCACTAAATCTACAAAGCAAATGAATGTGTCCTTGTATAAAGTAACTGGTGCTCATGTAAAGCACTCCAATACCTTTGTCAGCGTGTAAACGTATTCTAAAATCCAACTCATGGGGCGCGCCAACGGCTGGGACTGGTGCAGTTTTGATAAGAACTTTGGTGCTCCCAACTGGAGCCATGACTTCTGTTAAATTGATTAGGCTCAGTAGCAGATGATAAACACTCTTGTAAGAATGACAGACAAGGGTTGTCGTTTCAAAGCTTTATATAAATAATCAATAGGCAGTTTACATAGAACATGCCATAAGTAAATTCAACAGCAAAGCATACAAATCAAAAGTACAGAGAACTACTCAGTACAGTTCTAAGTGAAATCCAGCATAGATTCACCTTCTAAAAGTGGAGAAAGGGGGGTCCTCTACATAGGAATCTACACGTCTTTTTATAGGACTTTAGACAAAGACATTCATACATTCGTACACCAATACATAATTCTCAGGACATTCACCAGTAGGGAACAAGTAAAAGGAAACATTTTACTACAGAATACATTTGAAGTTTATCTCATAGAAGTAGTACATGAAGTTTGCAGGCATTCTCACAGTCTACTTATGCAATTCAATTGATACATTGTATAACGATAGCCTGGGACAGTTAAAATGTCCTTGGTTATGTACAGTGAGAGAAAGTCTCTAAGAATATTCTCTGCTCATTAGTGTAAGTCTCACAATGCTATATTTAGAATGAGAAGAAACAGTAACAGTCAACACATGATATTTTATGATGTTGTGCAAGATGGAGGACAGTGTAAACACAACCTAGGTTAGAGTAAGTTCACTTTATGCAGAAAGGAAAACAACTCTCACAACCCTGATGATTTCTAAATCATTTCAATTCTTGACACATCAAGCCTCTTTCTTTTTTTTCCTCTTGTTGCTGACAGCTTCTTATACCGACAATCCATAACATTTCATGATGACATTACTTAGCTAAACTTCAAGGAAATAATAACACATGCAATGCCAATTAATATGAGCAAAAGAGGGGTTCAAAGCAATTTTAATATTCCTACACCAACGCTACCGAGCCATTCCACTATCTTGGTGAATCCCTTTCCAATGGATCCAAATATAGATCCTGACTCTTCCCAGGCGCCTCACTCTTCCAACTCAGTTAATTCATGAGTAATGTTTGTAATGTTAGTAATATAGCCATCGAACTGCTTATCTACACGCGGTATATAGGCACAGCATTCCTGAGCGTGAATGGCCTTGCTAACTCTACCTTCATAGACCATAGCAAGGGGATTTTGCATAATCATAGCTCTCCTTGCAAGAAATTCTTTATTTAGCGCCATTAGAGCACCTGCGGTATTAGTGGCAAGCATATCTACTAGGGTGGACAACTTTCTAATATTTACATCATTCAATGCCACTCCTATAGCGGGTATAAGCACTCCAAATATATCACTAAGGATCTTTTTAAAGCTATGTTTACCCCTCCTTATGTATTGCTCAAGAGGAAAGTCTAACTCATAAGTCTGATAAATCCTGTGGTAGACTAATGCTGCATAACAACTACCTGCCCAGTTGTGTGGTAGCTAGAAATAAGCTGACTTACCACATACAAAATAGATCCCTTTTATACTAGCATTTAGATTTCAAAAGGTTTTTTAACTTAACTAAATAGTTGTGCTTGCATTTGTCGGGCTTTTCAGTGAGCGCTGCCCCCAGCAGTGCTCTTAGCCCCGCCCGCGACCTCCGAGGAGAGCCCCGCCCGACGTCTCCTGTCAGCTGGTGAAGGCGGTGCCTGAGCAGTTAAAAGGGAGGGGTCCACAAGGGAAACGCGCTTCGCGTTACATCACAGACTCCGCCAGGCCTCCAGTACATTCCTTTGTTTCTCGGATCACTTATCTGCCATCTCCTTGATCCCTTGCGGAGGTGGTTAGACGTTCCATCTTTCCTCTCCGGTGTCCTTGAGTTATTTTCCATTTCTGGGTTGTTGGATGCTCTTCCGGGGCTCCAAGTATCCTCGGAGCTTCATTGCCGGCTGGCAACATTGTTTCCTTCGTTTTTTTGCTGCGCAGTTTAACTCTTTGTTCCCCAGCAGTCTGTTTCTGTAAAAGAGGAGAAGAAAGATTTCTAAAGAATCATTGTTTCGTCGTTTGGGGAATTTTCTTTTCTTTTCCCACTGCACTTCCTTACTTATCTAATGGCTGTGCTCCTTGTTTGCTGAGGAGTGTGTTTCCAGTTCTCTCCTGGTTGCGTCAAGTCTCTTCTTGCTGACATATAAAGAGACTGTATTAGAATCACTTCTAGTTCACATTATTTTCATAGTTGGACCTTGCACTTTTTGCCATATATTTATCCTTGTTTTTCTCCTGACTAGGGAAATGAGTTTTTTGGTTTTTCCCATGTTCAGGCGAAATAGATGATTTTTTCCTAAGGGTCTATTGCTCTCCGAAGGTGATTCCTGATTAGGTTGGTATGCTTTATATTTCATCCTTGTTTATGGTTAAACTCCAGCAGTCCTTATATATAATAAGTTTATATTTATTTTCTAGATTCTTTGTGTATGTCCTACGTTCTAGTTGAGAATGTTCTCTGCATATGAATAGTGCAGCATTCAGCAGGTGTATAATATCAGAGTATATGATGCATATATAACAGCAAGCTGCTAGTATAAATGAACGCACTTACCTTTGAGTCTTTTCCATAAGGAGCCTTGGTGATACCCTGAAAATATTCTTTAAAAATAATTTTGGGCAAGATGGTGCCCGTGTAGGACGCGGTCCGTATTGCTCCCGCCCGTGAAGCTCCCCAGTGGCTGTCAAGCTGAAAGGGCAAGAAGAACTACTGTACTAGAGCATGATCTTTGGACCGTACCTGTATGACCAGCTTCGGCGTGGCGCTCCGGGAGCCGTACTGCAGATGAAGATGAAGCGGAGCCCGCGGACGCCGGCTGGCTACACCTCCGACGCTGCGTGGCTCCTTACACTGGTTGCACGGCTCCGACGCTCCCTGCTACAGTGTTGCAGCGGAGATTGCAAACGAGTCAGAATGCCTGGCCGTGGGTCACGGAAAGCCGGCCCAAGCACAGGATTGCCGGGGGGACTTCCCTCCTCCTCCTCCTCCCAGGACGCTGGTAAGAAGGTGAGAGGAGGGGGACAAAATCAAGAAGGGTCCATAGAGAAAGGAGGATCCAAGATTTGTGCTTCAGAGATCGGTACTAGGAACCGACCAGGGAGGACTGGGGGGCATGGTGACAGTAAGTGGGGTCAACTCCTAATCTCCTCTTTATTTTCTGGCAACAGTAAGGCTATGGTGGCGGACCAGAAGTTAAGCAAGGGGCAAGGGGCATTGGCGGTCAGCAGGCAGGCCGAGGGAAGAGTGGAGGGAAAGACGGATGCCCCCTCCCCAGGAGATCAAGAGGACTTGGGGTCTGTGAATAATTCCAGCTTTTCTCAAAGTGAGACTTTAATCCCAACTGATGGTTCCCTAACTAATCCCATAACCAGTGTAAGGATGCCAGCAGATACAGCCCCTATTACGGTGACCCCAGTAGATAGCAGAGGAGGTGGCCCCAGTAAGGTGATTAATAAAGGGGGCCAGGGCCAGGGCAGGAGCAATCAGACGCAACCAAGCGAGGGGTATAATGAAGCCCATGGCCCGTCCCAATCTGCAACTGTAGATCATCAAATGGATCACACTACTGGGATTTACTCAGAGCTGGCGCAAGACCTGGAGAGGGTGGTAAATGAGCTACCTCCAATATGTATAGCCAAGTCTCCTGATGCCAGAGATAAGTTTTTCTCGCTGACGGATGAGTCAGACCTCTCGAGATTTGGAGAGTCATCTTCCTCCCTAACCGACGATCCCGTTTCAGAATCTTCCTCCAGTGATCCCCCGGAAGTATCTGCTTATGCAACCCAACGCAAGTGGTCAGGGAGAGGATCTCGGGGGAAGAAGAAGAAGGATAAAAGAAAGGGAGCAGGTGGAGAGGCCTCTAAATGCAGCAGCGGGGATGGCTCTATGGGCAATCTGCACAGGGATTATTTTGCGTCTCGGCTGGCGTTCTCCGGGGAGGAACCTGAAAGACCCTCAAAAGAAGGCATTATGGAACCAGCTGGTATGCATCCGCAATCTCCCTCGGTAGAGAGATCTTTGGCGACAATCCTTCAAACAATCAGGCAAGTTCAAGTAGAAGCCAGGAGCTCAAGTCGACGGGTGAGGCTTGCCACTAAAAACTGCATGGGACCGTGAAAAAAAATAATAAAACCTGCTCAGACATTGCCGGCAGATTGACAATGGTGGAAGAACGCACCGAGCAGCTGGAATCCGATGTTAAGACTTTGAAACTGCAAGAAGCTTCACAGGCAGAAACAATGGTCGATGTCCTCTGGATGCTTGAAGAGTACGAAAATAGACAGAGGTGCAACATTTTGAGAGTCCTGGGGGTACCCGAGGGAGTGGAAGGTCCGGATGTACGTACATTCCTTATATCTCTCTTCAAGGGTGCCTTTCCGGAGAAAATTAATTGGGACTGGAGCACAGAGATTCAACGGGCCCACAGGTTCCCCCTAATGTTGAAGAAATCTCGATCCAATGACACCGAAAGACCTAGAGCGATCTTGGTATATTTTGGGAATTTTCTGTTGCGGCAAGAAATTTATGATCAAGCACGTCCCAACGCAAAGAAGGTCTTTGGGGATATCTCGTTTTTTGTAAGACCTGACTTTGCCCATGCCACGGTAGGGAGGCGGTGGCGGATGCGACAGTTGTTCAACCCTTTCCAGCAGCTTGGAGCGGAAGTCTATCTCCTAAATCCTGCTCGCCTAAAAGTGACTTACAAAGGGCAAGCACAAAGTTTTACCTCCGAAATTGGCGCTCAGGAGTACTTGAAAGAAATTGGTGGAGGAAGAGTGGATAAAATATAGTGTGTCAAATAAGTAATGATCCCTGTCCCATGTCCCCGGGTTAAACAATCTGGTATCACCGCCGGTTAGATGGTAATCGTTGTGGGGCTTTAAGGATGAGTTAGTCTTTATATGCTCTGGTCGGCAAGGGATATTTAGTCTAAGGCCCTTTTTTTTCCCCTTGCTCTTTCTTCTCTCTGTATTTAATTGGGGGAGGTCACGGGCTGGGGGCGACCGGAAATGCACTCTTGCATAGGCACCATCATTCAGGCTCTCTGCCTGATTGCTTATTTGGTTGGGGGGAGGAGGGAGGGGGCAATGGGAGGGCGGAGGGAGGGGGCAATGGGAGGGCGGTGGGAGGGGGCAATGGGAGGGGGGTTCGGGTGGGGGGACGGGGAGGGCGCTACACGGGAGGATATTGGGATATAAGAAAACATAAGTCAAGATAGCGTAGCTAAGGACAGGAAGACTTCATGGGCAGGCTAGTGGCAAGTCTAACTGTGAGATATGTAATAGAGAATTTAGGAAACTGGGCCAATGAATAAACTAAGAGGTGCCACAGTGAATATTTGCGGCCTTAATGACAAGAAAAAGAGAGCCAGGGTAGCCTTGGAATTGCAAGCGTTCGAGGCGGATATAGTATGTCTCCAAGAGACTCACGTTGAGGGAGCGCAGCTGTCTTTGTTGGACACTCTGGGTTTTAAACTGGTTGCGGGTACACGTCAAAGCATGCATGCTTGTGGGGGATTGTGTTTTTCACATATTCATTGATAGTCTGGGGAGATGGGTTATGCTGGAATTTCGGTCAAATGCCTGTACTTTTACACTATGTTCTTTATATGGGCCAATTCTAGATGATGCTGGGTTATATGAATGGCTGAATAATGAACTGGTGTCCTGGTCGGCTCCCATTGTTTTATGCGGAGACCTAAACATTAATTTGTCTACTAGCTGGTCTTGCGAGGAGCAATACAAGTACTATGGTAGGAAGCCCAGGGTGTTCCGGTCTCTTAAGAATATTTGTAAAGACCACACCTTGTTGGATGTGTGGCAAAGCAGGAGGCCAACCGAACATGGCTTTACTTTTTTCTCCTCACCCCGCCAGTCACATGCCCGTCTTGACTTTTTCTTTGTTTCACATGCTATAATTCAAGACTGCGATATTGAAATTTTCCCCCGGGTCATGTCTGATCATAACCCTCTAGTCTTGGTAATCAAAGAGGGTGCCCCAGCAGAAGAGGTAGCCAATGGAGTTTTGAGCGGGCTTTATTGGTAAATGACGAATATCTAACACACATGAGATCTTGGATAGCAATGTTCCTTAGTGAAAATCTGGGTAGCACTTCCCTCGAAATAGTTTGGGATACATTAAAAGCTGGGATCCGGGGGGAAACTCGCTAACTAGGGTGAGGAAGGAAAAGCAAAAGATGCGAGATTTATATGCCCTATTAGCCCTGGAAGAAGATAAATTAATAACGGCTACACAACAGGGGGGCGATAGTCAAGAAGCACAGATTGGGGTCATGATCGCTAAATCAACCATAAATGACATAGCGATAAAAAAGACAGCATCGAAATTTCTAGTTTATAGAGAGCAGGCATATGAATATGGGGAACAAGTTGGGCATGTACTAGCCATAAGGACTAGGCAAAAGATTGGCCAGAATGAAGTTAGGGAGATTAGGGATCCAGACTTGGGTATGATTTCTGATCCAGCGGGCATAAGATCAGCATTTAAAAGATTCTACCAGAAACCGTATCTGGAAACTGGTACGGGGGATCAGGATGACATCTCTAATTATTTAGATACAACTGTAATCATGAAATTTGATGAAGAAGAGCTGGCAGGCCTGGAAGGGACCCCTCAGTGGGAAGAGATTCTAACTGCTATCACTTCTTTGGCGACCGGGAAAGCCGCTGGTGAAGACGGTATTCAAACGGAATTTTATAGAACATTTGCTTCAGAACTTAGGGACTGCTTTGTCAGACTGTTTAAACATATCTTTGAAGGCAATAGACCTTCTCCTTCATGGTCTCAAGCAAAGATTGTGGTCTTCCCTAAAAAGAATAAATCTGTGAGGGAGCTCGGATCCTATAAGCTGATTACGCTTATTAATGTGGACACCAATATATATTCCAAAATCTTAGCCTCCCGTCTGTCCCCCATTATTAGTAAATTAGTAAGTGGT
Source organism: Calotriton arnoldi (assembly GCA_963921515.1). Lineage (NCBI taxonomy): Eukaryota > Metazoa > Chordata > Amphibia > Caudata > Salamandridae > Calotriton > Calotriton arnoldi. The sequence goes on along the minus strand of CAWUFW010014513.1, from coordinate 124,870 downwards.
TGGCAACATGGATTTATACCCGGGAAAGGTACTACAGACCACATTAGGCGAGTAATAACGCTGTTCGATGCCGCACAGGTAGCAGGAGACCCTATGGACTTAATTCTGTTAGATGCCGAGAAGGCGTTTGACAGGGTCTCTTGGGCTACCTGTGGAAAGTGCTTGAACAAGTAAATATAGGGCCCGAATTTAGGCAAGCACTTAAGGCGCTATACTATAAACCGGAGGCTAGGGTGTTTGTTGCTGGGGAACTCTCAGAGTCATTCTCAATTTTAAGAGGGACGAGGCAGGGCTGCCCCTGCTCCCCACTGTTGTTCTTTCTTTATATTGACCCTTTTATCCGCAGGCTAGAGTCTAATGCAAGGATTACCCCTTTTTTTCATATATAACAGGTGGGATACAAAAACGCTCGCCTATGCGGACGCCGACGCCGTAATTACACCTCAGCCTGCTACTGCAATTGTGGAAATCGAGAAAGAAACAGAAGAATTTGGACGTTTCTCGGGCTATTCCCTAAATAGGGAAAAACTGTAATCCTGGTAAACAGTTCGCTACCTTGGCAGGATTCACGGGTGGCAACGAGGGCGACATACTTGGGAGTTGTTATCACGCCGGATGTGGATCATATTATTGGGGATAACTTTGAGCCTTTGATTGAAAAATCCAAGAAAGACCTGCAAAGGTTGAATAATTTGCATCTATCTCTGGCAGGACGATGCAACGTTATTAAAATGATTTTCTTTCCCAAGATTCTTTATTTTTTTCGGGCCATTCCGTTAGGGATAGGGAATTTGTGGTTTAAAAAGTTAAATGAAATAATCTCCCGATTTGTGTGGGCCTATGCCAAACCCAGACGTGCTATGAAATTTTTGACGCTCCCTAAATATTGTGGAGGGTGGGGACTTCCAAATCTAAAGTTATATTATTGGGCTACGACTTTACAGAATCTTGGACCTCTTCTTCAAGAGAAAACCTCGGGGCCAGCAGGTGCTGACTATTCTCTCTCACCATTTGAGTTATTGATAGGTGAAGGGGCATGGGGGAACCTATGGAGGCAAATTGAATTAAGCTATTTCAAGCGTGTCCGTTTTAAGACTCTACGGAACGCGTTTGAGATCTGGTCCACAGTTCGTAAGTGGATGGGTCTGGGTCGACTTAATTTTTATACTCCTCTGATTAACAATTTCATTCTCCCAGGAATTTTTTTGGATCAATATATGTCACGGTGGGTTAATATCGGCTTAAACAAAGTGGGCCTTTTTTTCACCAGTAGAGGGATAAAATCATTTCGAAAGATTAGAGAAGAATTTGATCTTAGCCATAAGGATTTTTAAAGTTTTTACAAGTAAGGGATTTTCTTTTTCGCAAGGCCGGAGGGGCAATTGGATTTCAACAGTGTGATTTGGTGGATGCTTTGTTGGCTGAACGTAAACCCTCAATAGGAATTATATATTCCCTTCTCAACAAATACATGAAGGATGACATAGATAAGCATTCGCAGAGATGGCAAAAACAACTGACCATCTCAGATGCCTGCTTTCGGGAATCCTTCTCTCTTGCTCAGACATCATTTATATCAGCAAAACTACATGTTCAATATTATAAAACATGTTTTAATTTATACTATACCCCTAGCAGGATCATCAAATGGGGGGACGGTAAAGGCACCCGTTGTCTTAGATGTCAACTTCGGGGCGCTTGCATCGTGCATATCTTTGCTACCTGTTCGTCCGTATCGCTCATTAAGACCCAGATTACTGAATTTTTATCAAATAAATTGAATATTCAGGTAATTCTAACTCCTGCAGTGATTCTTTTGGGAGTATCTGAATGTGAGAGGCCGGCAAGAGGCAGAGAGTTGATCTTCATCGTTAGGACTATTTTTCGTCTATATATCGCCTCAGCCTGGCTTGATAACAATCCACCAGTGTTCCAACAATGGCTAGCCAGGGTGCTGGCTGTGTGTAATCTAGAGAAGGCTATTTTCCTAAGGAAGGGGAGTCGTAAGAAAAGAAAGGGACTGAGGAGGTGGGGCCCGCTATTAGACTGGGCTGATGTTAGGAGTTGTTGAGGATTGGCACGATGCACTTTAATCTGGGGTTTATGTAAGCACCTCGGCACTTTACTTGCCCCTAATGGATTTGCTCATATTTTTCTTTGATTCTTTTCTTTCTGTCCCTCTTGGTATCAATTGTATGAATTTGATTGAATATGATATATGGTATAGTACCATCGATTAAGAATTATGGATATTTAATTGTGTAGTGGGGGTGGGTGGGTGTCTTAGTGGGGTAGAAATGGTGGTCTTGTCATGTTTTTTATCATGTATTAAGAGTTTGCAAATGATAATAAAAAAATAAAAAATAAAAAAAGTGGATTCTACCCCTTCTTCCTTTCCTTGTTTTGTCTCCCCTTTTTCCCCCCCTTCCCTCTTTTGCTTTGACTTTGTTGGGCGAAGGAGGTGGGTGAGGGAAGCTAGGACCTAGCATAAATTCCATACATTTCGACCCTGCAGTTTATCTCATGATAGTAATACATGAAGTTTGCAGGCCTTCTCCCAGTCTACTTATGCAATTCAATTGATATATTGCATAACGATAGCCTGTGACAGTTAAAATGTCCTTGGTTAGGTACAGTGAGAGAAAGTCTCTAAGAATATTCTCTGTTCATTAGTGTAAGTCTCACAATGCTATATTTAGAATGAGAAGAAACAGTAACAGTCAACACATGATATTTTATGATGTTGTGCAAGATGGAGGACAGTGTAAACACAACCTAGGTTAGAGTAAGTTCACTTTATACAGAAAGGAAAACAACTCTCACAACCCTGATGATTTCTAAATCATTTCAATTCTTGACACATCAAGCCTCTTTCTTTTTTTTTCCTCTTGTTGCTGACAGCTTCTTATACCGACAATCCATAACATTTCATGATGAAATTACTTAGCAAAACTTCAAGGGAATAATAACACATGCAATGCCAATTAATATGAGCAAAAGAGGGGTTCAAAGCAATTTTAATATTCCTACACCAACGCTACCGAGCCATTCCACTATCTTGGTGAATCCCTTTCCAATGGATCCAAATATAGATCCTGACTCTTCCCAGGCGCCTCACTCTTCCAACTCAGTTAATTCATGAGTAATGTTTGCAATGTTAGTAATATAGCCATCGAACTGCTTATCTACACGCGGTATATAGGCACAGCATTCCTGAGCGTGAATGACCTTGCAAACTACCTTCCTTCGTGAAGAGCAAAACCGGAGCAAGGTGATTTTGCATAATCATAGCTCTCATTGCAAGAAATTCTTTATTTAGCGCCACTAGAGCACCTGCGGCATTAGTGGCAAGCATATCTAGTAGGGTGGACAACTTTCTAATATTTACATCATTCAATGCCACTCCTATAGAGGGTTTAAGCACTCCAAATATATCACTAAGGATCCTTTTAAAGCTACGTTTACCCCTCCTAATGTATTGCTCAAGAGGACATCTAACTCATAAGTCTGATAAATCCTGGGGTAGACTAATGCTGCATAACAACTACCTGCCCAGTTGAGTGGTAGCTAGAAATAAGCTGACTTACCACATACAAAATAGATCCCTTTTATACTAGCATTTAGATTTCAAAAGGTTTTTAACTTAACTAAATAGTTGTGCTTGCATTTGTCGGGCTTTTCAGTCAGCGCTGCCCTCAGCAGCGCTCTTAGCCCCGCCCGCGACCTCAGAGGAGAGCTCCGCCGGCCGACTTCTGTCAGCTAGTGAAGGCGGTGCCTGAGCAGTTAAAAGGAAGGGGTCTGCAAGGTAAACGCACTTCATGTTCCATCACGGACCCCGCCAGGCCTCCCGTACATTCCTTTGTTTCTCGGATCACTTACCTGCCATCTCCTTGATCCCTCGCCGAGGTGGTTAGACGTTCCGGCTTTCCTCTCCGGTGTCCTTCAGTTATTTTCTATTTCCGGGTTGTTGGATGGTCTTCCGGGGCTCCAAGTATCATTGGGGCTTCGTTGCCGGCTGGCAACATTGTTTCCTTCGTTTTTTTGCAGCACAGTTTAACTCTTCATTCCCCAGCAGTCTGTTTCTGTAAAAGAGGAGAAGAAAGATTTCTAAAGAATCGTTGTTTCGTCATTTGGGGAATTTGCTTTTCTTTTCCCACTGAACTCCCATACTTACCTAATGGATGTGCTCCTTGTTTGTTGAGGAGTGTGTTTCCAGTTCTCTCCTGGTTGATTCAAGTCTCTTTTTGCTGAAATATAAAGAGACTGTATTAGAATCACTTCTAGTTCACATTATTTTCATAGTTTGATCCTGCACTTTTTGCCATATTTTTATCTTTGTTTTTCTCCTGACTAGGGAAATGAGTTTTTTGGTTTTTTCCATGTTCAGGCGAAATAGATAATTTTTTCCTAAGGGTCTATTGATCTCCGAAGGTGATTCCTGATTAGGTTGGTATGCTTTATATTTCATCCTTGTTTATGGTTAAACTCCAGCAGTCCTTTTATATAATAAGTTCATATTTATTTTCTAGATGCTTTGTGTGTGTCCTACGTTCTAGTTGAGAATGTTCTCTGCGTATGAATAGCGCAGCATTCAGCAGGTATAATATCAGAGTAGTTGATACATATATATACAGCAAACTGCTAGTATAAATGAACGTACTTACCTTTGTCTCTTCTCCATTAGGAGCCTTGGTGATACCCTAACGGACGATCCGGTGGATTCTACCCCTTCTTCCTTTCCTTGTTTTGTCTCCCCTTTTTCCCCGCCTTCCTTCTTTTGCTTTGAATTTGTTGGGCAAAGGAGGTGGGTGAGGGAAGCTGGGACCTGCATATATTCCATACATTTCGCCCCTGCAGAAAATCCAGGTGAGCCTCACAGAATTCGCTCCATCCTAATTATTTGCAGTCTCATTTCCCTCTGGCTGCTGTATGATTCATAAGGATCCCTTCTTGGTGACATCAATATTACCTCTAGGGGGTGGTTCCTTTAGAGTCTTCACACCTTTCCCAGTGATGTGTTCTGCACTGGTCTTTCCTTCCCTCTTTCATCTTTTATCCTGATCCTCTCATTTAATTTGTCTATAAATACTGTCTCATCTTGGTCAATTTTGCAGGTTACATCATGCATGCTCTGGTTAGTAATACTCACGTGAGTCACGGAGATAAAGAATTTCATCATATACTGAGGTTGATCCCTTGACTTAAAACTTTTGTAAGATCAAGAAACATGTTTAGTCCATGACCTTCACATATTCAGCTAACATTGTAACTATATGTGCTCTCATGCTAGGGAATATGTAACACCTTACCCTTAAGTGAAGAAGTTCTAACTACAGGTTCAAGAGTAGAGTTGATTGACTTATGAGGGCTATCTCCTCCCAACAAATATACATCCAATAGCCATCCAACCATGAAAACAGAAATAGCAACTTCCAGGCTTACAAGCAATGTTTTTCAGCGTTGCTACTCCATGTTAACCTAAATCAGATTAAGGAATCTTCAAATAAAGGGCTATCCCTCCAGAATATCCTTGTGTCTCTACCTTGTCTCAAAAACTACCGGGATTTTTATTCTGCGTCAATTGAAGACATAAAGGAACTATCGTCCTCTGACCATTACCCTGACTGACCGTCCGTTCAACGTTTGTCAGTAGTCAATGAAAATGTGCACCAGAACAAAGTCAGTAGGCTCCAAGTATATCCCAAAAATATCCTTTATTGTAGTAGTAGTTAAAATTGGACATCAGCCAACGCGTTTCGTTCCAAATGGAACTTCGTCAGAGCTGAAAAAACACACAAATAAAACCAAACTAAATCACACTTAATATATAGACCAACATATAAAAATACAAATAACATATATACATATATATATAAACCAAACACATATTTCCATAACATTCATAGAACGGCACAGAAAAATCAAGATACATAACATATTTACATATATAAACAAAAATATATCATAAAAGAAAGAAAGCACAACATATATATATATATATAAAAGACACCATAAATTTGCTAAACACAAATCTAAACCATACAAACCCAACACAATACACAAATGGAGACGATTCTGGGAACATGACGGCCAGCTAGCAGCAGGTCGCGAGTCGGCCGTTCTCCCGTCCGCTAACTCATATACCGGAGCCGATGCCGCTTGCAAATTCTAAAACTGGAACTATCTGCGACCTAATGGAGGACAATCTTTTTATTGAAATTTGCCGTGTTTAGGCCGGATTACCCTTCTGTTTTTTGTTTTTGTTTTTCTACCGTTTTTTCCTCCCTCTCTGACGGGTGATTGCCGGCGTCCGGCGTTCGGCGTCCGGAGGAGCTGCTTCGCCTTGCCTCGGGCTCCACTCTCGATTCTTGCGATCAGCTGACCGGGTTCCGACTTTGACTGCTGGAGCCTTCCGGGATCTGGCAAGGTGCTTGAGGGCTGTTCCTGGCGTTGGCTCGGTGTCTGCTTCGAGTGAGAGCATCGGGGTCAGATCCGGGTCTGGCTTGAGTCGTGACGCACGGGCGAGGTAGGACTGCCGGTCGGGGGGACTGGAGGAGTTGTCTTTCGTTTGATTTGTCTGTCTCCCCTCCAGCCGAATGTGCGGTGGGACCGTGGCCTCATTACCAAGGGCATTTCCAAGGGCAGTGGGAGCACTGGCTGAATGTAGACGTGTGCAGAAATTTGAATACTCACAGCACCCCGGTCATATGTTGGTCTGTCCTAGTGGATTCTCTCTTAAATTAGTCGCCCCTGCTACTGAAGACTGTAGTCTCCCCCCAAACTACAGCCCATTTCATTCCCCCGATTTCTGCTCTAACGTCAAAGTAAAAATTGTCCCGGGCCTAACTAGAGTTTGGGGGAACTCGATCATCTATAGGGGTAAACTAGATACCGCAGTTAGTTTAGGGAATGACTCTTTCCACCATCTCATGGAGGGAGAAAACCCGCATTTAGGACAGCTACTCGATCAGCCTGTAGGAGTTATAGGGCAGTCAAGGAAAAACTCACATGAGGGGACACTGCCAGGGTTAAGCTCTATTGATTTGCCATCTGCCGGGTCTACTTTTGAGTCTACGAAGGGTAGGAGATATAAATTAAGATCAAGAAACCTCCTGGGGAAATAGCTTCTTTCACAACCCTCCATACAGTCTTCACAACTAACACAGCGGGTACAGCCCCCCCAGTCTTCTGAGTCTTCAATAAATAGCAGTAAGAAACCCTTAAACAAACCAGTGAAAACAACCCCCGTGAAAGGTAGAAAGAGAGATAAAAATCAAGCCCTCCTAAAGATAACGCCCTCACTTAAGTCTTATTTTACGGCTAAATTACAGACTAAGAGAGAATACGATAAACAGGTCATGGCAGAGGGAGGTAAACCTTTGGCCTCAAGCTCTGCTGTCCTCCTATCAAACAGATTTTCTGTATTAAGCGAGAAGGCTTCTGAGACTTGTGGGACCGGGGGAGGTAATCATGTACTGGAACAAGAGACAGGGGGTGCTCTTCTAGATGGAACAATATCGAGCCCTGAGGGGGCAGAGCAGAGTCCAGCTACATTACAAGGAATGCTAAAACAGTTATCGGCAGAGATTGGTGCTCGTTTCTCCATCTCAGAGGCCAATCAGAGGAAGATTCAAGAGACCTGCACTAGTTTAGAGGAAAATTTAACAGCATTAACACATCGGATGGAGGTACTGGAAAACAAAGTGGGAGATTTGGGTTTGGAGGTAAAAGATAACTTACAGGAAATGAAGAGGCTTAAGGAGAGAGAGCGAGACCTTGCTGAGAGACTGGAGAGACTTGAAAACACCTCAAGAAGGAATAATATAAGGATACTAGACTTAAAAGAAGGAATGGAAGGCGATAATTTAAAAGCCTACATCATTGACATTCTGATTAAAGCATTCCCCCAGTTTGCCTCACTATCAGTTTTTGAAACGGAAATTCAGCGGGTTCACAGAGATCCCTTCAAGTTGAATCCCGCACGAAAGATTCTAGTATTTATTCAGTCCTACTCTCTGAAAGAACAACTCCTGGGGGCTGCTCATAAACTTAAATCCATACAGGCTGGGGATGCTTCTTTCAGAATTCGTTCTGATATATCTAGGGTAACAGAGGATAGGAGATGGGAACTAGGGAAGCGAATGGATGCCTTAAGAGAACAGGGTGCGCAGGTGCAGTTGAAGTTCCCGGCCTTTTTGAAGGTCCTTTGGGCCAATAAGATGCATAATTTTAGGTTCCCGGAGGAAGTAGATACTTTTTTGGCACAAATTAAAACCAGTTCGTAATTTGCAGGTACTGCTAAGAGATTAAGAGAGCTCGGCCCTGTGGGTTTAGTTCTTCTTTACTTTTAGGACGGGAGAACTCCGTCTCATAAGGCAATAGATATTGCCAATGGTTAGAAAGGGAGGGTTTCCAGGGGAGGGTAGGAGGGGTCTAGGGAGGGTTGGGTGGGGTGGTGGGGTTTTGCACGATTTTTGGTGGGGAGCATTGGGAAAAAATAAAAAAAATAGTGTAATAACTTACTCATGTGACATAATAGCCTCCGGTAGCCAGAATAATGAGTGGGATCAGGCCAAAGATGGTGGGTAGTCTTCAGCATGGAACAAAACAGACTTTGGGGCTCTTAACTTGGAATGTTAATGGCCTGAGAGTTAGAAGAAGACAGCGTTTAGTCCTTCAGTATTTAAAAAGTTCCTCAGCTAGTATCATTATGATACAGGAAACCCATCTTATGCTAAGGGAGTGTAAAGCGTTGTTTGGAAGACTACGATGGGTGGATAAGATTATAGCCTCAGATCAGTTATGTTGCTCAAAAGGGGCTGCTATTATTCTTAAATCTAACGCAGGGATAGACCTTATCAAATCACAAATAGATGATAGAGGTCGTTGAGTTATTGCTGAGATTAAAATATTGGGCTGTAAATACACCATAGTCTCCTTCTATGGCCCTAATGAGGATGACGTGGGGCCTTTGAACAACCTTTGCCTTGCGCTGGCAGATTTTGAATCACCTTTGATAATGGGAGGAGATTTTAATGTACTTTTGGATAATAATTTAGATAGATCTTCCCCTCGGGTGCAGATTTCCGCACCTCGTGTCAAAGCCTATCTTGTGGCTACTCTTAAGAATTGAAATCTGAGTGATGTGTGGCGGGAAATAAATGGCCAGAACAGGGAATATTCCTTTTTTAGTAAAAAGAACTCACACTACTCTAGGCTCGACTATATATTTCTGGACCATTCTGAAATTGATAGAGTCAGTCTAATTGAATATTTGCCTATCCTTATCTCTGACCATGGCGCTGTAGCCCTTATTTTAGACCTCCCCCAAGAGCTTCCCTTGAGGAGGTGGACCCTAAATAGGAGATTTTTATTGCAGTCATCTACACCAGGTCTCTTGAAGCTTGCAACAGTGGGTTTCTTAAAAGATAATGTGGGATCAACACCTCTGAACAATGTCTGGGACTCCTTTAAGGCCTGGCTGAGGGGAATACTAAAGGGTGCAATATCAGGCTGGAATAAGGCAGAGAGGAAAGGTTTGGAGGATTTAGAAGCCCAAATAAAACATACTGAGGGAGTCTTAAAGTTTAGGACCCCCCACGGGATAGAATATGAAAATTTGGCGAAGAGGCTGGAAGAGCTGCAGTTACAATTTAGACTTAAGTCTGAAGAGATCTTGCTCCAAAAATGGGAAGTCAGTAAGATGAGAGAATTCGAACAGGGGGAGAACTGTGGAAAAATATTAGCCATGAAGGCTAGAATGGATAGGGCTATCAATTATATAAGGAAGATCAGAATAAATACACAAGTAATTGAGGTTAAAGATAAAATAGAGCCGGCTTTTTGCGCAGTACTTCCAAGAGCTTTATCATGAGGAAGAAGTTGCTCCAGAGCAAGATATCGACAGATGGCTTATAGATAAACAATTGCCGAAACTAACCGAAGTCAATCAAGAATATCTTAAGGCTGAAATAACAGGGAGTGAGATACTGACAGTGCTAGACAGAGCTAAGAATGGTAAAGCTCCAGGTCCCGACTCAATCCCGATTGAGGTTTACTCCGTATTGAGGGAAGAGGTTGTCCCTGTCTGGTTGGTGTTATTTAATGATATCCTAGCAGGAAAATCTTCTATGCCAGTTTCTTGGAGTGGGGCGGTTATATCACTGATATTAAAACCTGGGAAGGACCCAATGCAGTGCCAATCATATCCCCCTATTTCGCTGTTAAATGTCGATTATAAGGTTTTTGCGGGAATTTTAAATAATCGGCTGTCTAAGATAGTAGGTTCAATCATACACCAAGATCAGAAGGGCTTCCTCCCAGGCAGACAGATGTCGGAATTAGTATACTCCGCAATAGGGGCGACGGACTTGGCAGTTTCACAGGGTTTACCTCTTTCTATCATTACTGTTGATGCTGCCAAAGCCTTCGACCGTGTGAACTGGGGTTTTCTGGATAGGACTCTGAAGGTTTTTGGGTTTGTCGAGGAGTTTAGAGAAGTTCTCAAAAATATATATAAGACGCCCACAGCTCAGATCCTAGTAAATGGTAGTCTTTCCCCCACGGTTAGAATTGGTCGTGGAACTAGGCAGGGCTGTCCACTATCCCCTATCCTTTTCGATTTATATATTGAACCTTTTGCCCAGAGCCTACGGCAGAATATGAAGATAGTGCCTTTCGTAGTGAATGGGTTCAAAAGGAAAGTAGCCCTATATGCGGACAACCTGGTCTTATTCTCCTCAAATGTTAATGTCACTCTCCCAGAGCTCCTGGCTGAAGCTCAGTCCTTTGGGAAACTCTCAGGTTATGAGATCAATGAAGACAAAACCGAGATCATGGCCTGGAATATTCCTGATCATGGGAACACTTTCGCAAGACAGCTTAGATATCTTGGAGTTATAATTACTCAAAACCCCGATAATATTCCAAAAACCAACTTAGATAGGGTTTCCAAAGAGGTGGATGTCCTACTGAAAAGGTAGCAGAGTATACCGCTTTCTCATTTTGGAAGAGTCAATCTTGTTAAAATGTGTATACTCCCAAAATATACCTACTTATTTAACACCATCCCGTTAGAATTTGCAAAGGTAGACCTGCTTAAAATCCAGGGTAAGATCTCCTCCTTTATCTGGGCAAGCAAAGGAATCCGGTTGTCCTGGAAGAAATTAAGGCGCAAACTGCAGAGTGGAGGTATGGGCCTGCCGGACTTACAGTTATATTCATGGGCTTACCAACTGAAAAACTGTAGGATGCTATTGCAAACCCCGGACGATTCATTAATCGGGAATATGTTCAAAGCTATGTTAACTGGCATAGTGGAATCCGGGTTCATGTATAAATTTGGGTCTCCTAAATTCTTCAAGAAAGTACGCCTGAAGACTCTGCGTGCGGCAGCTAAGTTATGGTCGGTTTGTCGAGGTTGCTTGGGACTTCCCTTTTACAGTGACTGGGCCCCGGTGTGGGACTCCCCCGGAACTCCGGAGTGTTTATTAGATGCTTTAGCCCGTCCCTTGGTCGAGATCGGAGTTACGTACTGGAAAGACATTATTTTGGGAAATGAATGTCATCCCTGTGAATACTGGAATACCATCACCGGAGGTGTTCTTTCGAGATTTAAATTCTATCAGATCTCGTCATGGTGTAGGGCTCAAAGCTGGCCTTCTTCGATTAATGATTCAATGGAAAAGGATCTACAAAACCCCGCACCGAGGAAAAAAGAAGTGGCGTTATGGTACAACTACCTCCTCACCGCAGTAGACAGCAAGATGAAGAAGCCAAACCGAGTCTGGGAAAATTACTTGCCGAGCGAGGAGCTGGATGACATATGGCAAGTATCTATAGATACTCTTTACCCGTTAGTAAAATCTGCTGCACTCAGGAAGAATCATTTTTTTACAATACACAGGTTATATTGGTCCCCCTCAAAATCTCAAGAATAAAAGGCGGTGGAGAAGCGAGATGCCTCAGGTGTGGTTCTCTGAATGCAGACGACATCCACATATTTGCCTCCTGCCCCAAGCTGCAGGAATTTTGGGGAAGAGTGGGTAAGACTATTGCCTGGGTGCTGGGTTCCGCTGTGGAGGTAAGCCCAACTTTAATTCTTTTTGGTGTAGCTTCTAAAGTTATGGGTGCGCACAGTTTAAACGGGACCCAACAGAAGTTAGTATTCTATTTGATACTTCTGGCTAGGAGAGAGATATGTAAGCTGTGGCGTCAGGAGACACCCCCCTCATGGAGCGCCTGGTGGAATTCTGTTAGATATTTTAGAGCATTAGACCAGAGGGTAAATACCCACAGAGAGAGACCGGATACTGGGTTATTTTGGAATCTATTAGATAATGTACATAGTGATCAGTCTGGGATACATTAAGGCTATGGTTTGGCTATGGTTTGCCTCCAATGATTAAAACCTCTGGGTCAGCTCAAGTTGAGTATTTCGGGTGGTTCCCGGGTGAAAAAAAAAATATACTGGCTGAGACTGTATTCCACCAAGCTATCAGCAACAGAGGTGGAACAGGCCGAGAGGTTGCCATAGCTATGGAGGTCATATGAGGAGGAAAAAAAAAAAAAAAAAAACAATACACAAATGGACATACTAAATTATAAGACAAAACTGTACGCATTAAAATATTTGCAAGGACATAAAAACGGTGGGAATAAATTGAAATTGAAAAGAAGGGGCAACAAAAAGGGAGAAGGAAAGGAAAACACAAACCCATCTATGGGTCTCACCTCAGTTATCTTAATCTCGGTCTGATTGATCTGTGTACGTGGGTCAATATTTCCCAAAGCCCAACCAAGGTAGATAAAATCCTAAGTTAAAGTAAGAAAGATAAGAACAAAAACTAAGGGTTGCATGCAAGAATAAGTACTGCAACTCCTGCCATACATGTGGGATCAACAAATTATGATAAAAATTATTATCAAAAACATAGATTAAATGACACCCCACCAGAATGTTATCAAAATCACTTAAAAGGTGGCGTCTTACCGCAAGAAAAAGGACTGTCGAACTTATCAGTTCCAGTGTCCCACAATCGTCCAAGTAGGATGGCCCAAAAGGTTAGCCCAAATCCTAACAAAGGGAGGACACAAGAAATCATTGCGTGCTTTTCACATCTTGCACACCCTAATTCCCGCCATATGTTTATAACAACACCCTATCCACCTATAGGTTTAGAGATTAGAACGGCTGCGAAAGCAAGAACTGAGTGGATGGTGGGATGGGGTGACGCTAGATCAGTACATGAAAAATGGCAAAATACCGAGGGGATTGCGGATACTGATCTTTCCCACCTTCGAAGATTTAAATAATGATCTACTGAAAGAATGGGAATGTAATCTAGAAGGGGCATCGACAACCATAATGCAAATCCTAGTGAGGCACGCTGCTGAAAAGGGAGAAAAATTACAGGCGGAAATAGAAACGCTTGAGAAAGAAATTAATAGTATGCCACAAAAAGACCTTATTGACAAAAACTATGCAATACTGAAGCAGGTGATGGAAAATCATCAGTTATATTTGAAGGAGAAAAAACTTAGAAAAATAAAAAGGGACGACAAGGATTATAAAGATGGCAGGGTTTACACCTTGGCAAAAAAATTTGATGGGGTGCAGGGACTTGAGGATAACAAAAAAGAATGAGAGATGACAGAGAGCAAAGTGATGAAACGCGATCTAACAGCAACCTATCCGTCTCATCACTAAGTAGTTCCGCCTCTAATGCCACTATGCCTGAGGTCCCTTTAGGGAAGGGCCTCCTCCTTCCAAAAGGAACTAGCAAAGCTAAGGATAAGCAATCGTTTACAACAAAAGAGAGATCAATCAAAACAAGGAGGAGGGAGGAGGGCAAAGGGCAGATATAAGAGGGGGTATAGTGAACAAGACAAACCCAGGGACGAAATCGAAGAAACCACAATAATGAGGTCATGTACTGTATCTGATCCAACTGTCTGTCAAAGTGTTAATGTTGATTTAAAAATTGTCAATTTGTCTAATAAAGTCTTGAACACTGATGAAATCAATATCTTAAGTAAGGGTCTCAATTTCTGCCCCACTCAGGAAGGTGATTTTGCCAACACACATATTGACCTTTATAAATTCATCAGGGTTCTTAAATTAAAGGACTACTTTTCCAACAGGCCACATGACCCAGGGGGAGTAACAGTTAGTCAATGTCCTGGGACACATACCATACGGGACATCCGCGATGTACATTGCCTACTGACCCTCGATAATGAGGAGGATCAAGATATGCCCTCCTTACTCAGAGATCTTGATATTCCCCAAAACCAAAGTGTTGATAGTGGCCTTCACCCTAAATCTAAATTCGTACCTATGCATTCTTACCATCAGAATATTGATGCCTTTTATAAAAGGTTACGGACGAACTATATGATCTGGAAACCCCTAACAAGTTTACACCTAGGGTTCATCACAACATCACGGCCTCTGAAAGAACGGCTCTCAACAAACTTAGCAAGGACTCTAATATTGTAATCAGAGAAGCCGATAAAGGTGGAAATGTTGTTGTGATGAACCACAAGGATTATATGCAAGAAATAACGAGACAACTTAACAACAATCTCTATTATCGGGAAATTCAGAACAACCCTGTCCCGACCCTTACCATTATGATTAACGCCAAATTAATGGAATGGAAAGACATTGGTTTATTGACAGAGGATGAATGTAGGTACCTTTGGGTGGATTGCCCTACCTTTCCGTGTATATATGTCTTACCAAAGATACACAAGGGCGGGCAATTCCCCAGGTAGAGTCAATCATCTCGGGGTGGGATCACCCACAGAGAAATTGTCCCAATATGTGGACATGAGGCTACAGAAGCATGTCCCTAACCTACCATCTTACGTTAGGGACAGTAAAGACATCCTTATGAAGTTTAAAGACTTTGAGTGGTCTGAGGACCTCATGTTTGTCACCTTCGATGTAGAAAGTCTCTACACTTGTATAGACAAAAAATTTGGGATCAAAGCGGTACAATCCTTCCTGGATAGAGAGGATGCGGGACTGTTTGATTATAATGAAATGATAGTCTCAATGATTGACATTATCTTAACGAATAATTATTTTCTTTTTGACAGCCGCTGGTTCCAGCAGGTACATGGAACCGCGATGGGCTCCAAGTTTGCTCCCTCATACGCCTGCCTCTTTATGGGGTGGTTTGAGAGGGAGCACGCTTGGGGCAAAGGTGCCTCCCCTTGGACTAATTACATCGTGTACTGGGGGAGGTACATTGATGACATTATTTGTTTGTGGTCCGGTTCTGAGGAACAAGTACATCAATATCTGACTTCTAAATAACAACACCTATAACGTAAAATTCACTATGGCTTATGATAAGGAACGTATCAATTTCCTTGATATACAGTTCTATATAAAACAAGGTCAGATACAGAGCACCCTTTTTAGGAAAGAGACCGCGTGCAATTCTGTATTGCACGCGACCAGTGCACATCCCAGCTCTGTCATAAACAACATCCCCTTTGGCGAGATGATAAGAATTAGGCGAAATTGCAGTGAGGAGGAAACTTTTAAAATCCATATTAATGCTTCCAAAAATAGGTTCGCCAAAAGGGGTTATACACATAGAGTACTCGACAGAGCTGAATCAAGAGTATGTAATCTGAACAGGAATGATACACTGAAGGACAAATCAATCACAGATAGAGCCAACCAAAAAGCTAGATTCCTAACACAGTATACAACACATAGTAGTGCCATCTTTAACATTTTTCGTAAACATTGGCATCTACTTACAGAAATTCCGGGCCTCAAGGATGCCATTGAGGGCAGACCATCTATTACATACAGGAGGGGAATGGCTTTAAGAAATTCCCTTTGTCCTAGTTATGTGGTGAAACCAAAGACAACACAAACATGGCTACCAGCTAAACCGAAAGGTTTTTACACATGTGGGATGTGTAATATATGCCCTTTGGGAAGAAATAAGACTTTGTCTTTTTGTTATAATACATCTCAACGCTTCTCAATAGGTCATTTCCTGAATTGTAACACCACACATGTGGTCTATGTCCTCGGCTGCAGATGTGGCATTATTTATGTTGGCAGTACTATTCGCTGTCTCAAGCTGAGGATACAGGAACACCACGTCGGGCCATAAAAACAAAGGATGATAGATACCCCATCACAAATCATTATTATAGTGAACATCCGGATGACTTGACCTTCTGGTTCCACGCAATAGATCATGTACCTGTGCGAACCAGAGGAGGCAACAGGGAGCATCTGCTTAGACAGATGGAGTCCAAATGGATTTGCCGCCTAAGGGCAACCCTCTTGGGGCACAATACCGATGGGGAGATGCACTTCTTTTTATAAACATGATGGACATAATAAGATGAGAATATCTCCATATTTATATACAAATTTGATTTTGAGTTGGGGTCAGCTCAGTGATGATTGATCTCCCTCTTTTCAAACTTTATAAACATCAAAGAGTTCCGTGATCTGTCTTTACAAACTATGATGTCATTTGTTGAGGACCCTGCCAACATGTGATGGGATGGTCCCAGTCTATAAATATGTATGTGACTTACTGCTGTAAATATTGTAAGTGAGAGCTGTTTGTATAGTTCTCTTACCTTTCTCTAAAGTGAATATTATGGTTCCCCCCTGTCTACTTTTTAATCAACTTTACTCTGCATTTTTCGACTATACCTTGTGACCGTATTGCATTCAACAACACTACATATTGTGTAGTTTTCCTTTTCGACACTAGTCTACCGAGTGTTACTATCAAGGAAATTGTTTCTCATGTCATGTGTTGAGGACCCTGCCAACATATGATGTGATGGTCCCAGGGTGTAAATTTGCCTGTGACTTATTACTGTTAATATTGTAAGTGAGATCTGTCTGTATAGTTTGCTGATCTTTAGCCTAAGTGAATTTTAAAGTTCCACCCTGTCAATCATTTAATCAATACTATTTAGCACCTTTTGACTATACTTCGTGACTTTATTGCGCTTAGTAATACTACATATTGTGTGGTTTTCCCCTTTGACACTAGTTTAATAAGCGTTACCATGAGGAAATTGTCTGTTCATGACAGTACGTGCTTATAGGCGCTTTATTATTTTTTCATAGAGAAGATACGTGTTTGCTTGCGTGGTTCCTCTTTCTCGTACAATCTGAGGAATTTTTTCTTTTACCATGACACTTGCTCATGCCTGACTACGCCGGATAGATATGTGACCCTGTAGAGACAGCTCTTTTTAACTTAGGAAAGCCACTTCAATATAATCCTAGGAATTTTTTCCTTATCATGACGCTTGCTTATGCCTGACTATGTTGAATCGCTACGTGACCCTGGAGAGATAGCTCTCTTTAACTTAGGAAAGCCACTTTAAGATGGCGCCCGTTCACTGGATGTTATTGAATGCAGAACTGGTGGTTTGTGGTTCTGGAAATCTGTGGTTATATAGACCGAAGGTATTACCATTTAAGAAATTGTTTTTTAACGGCAGTTGTTTAAGGCCATTTTTGATTTTATGTCTATTCCTTTTCTGGAGGTATATATTACCTGTGGATCCATACATGATGGGATTATAAGCTTGGATATTGCGAATGGCATACACTTTTTTTGTATTAAATTTTTCTAAACTATAACCCACAGTTGGGGATATATTATCGTATGAGGAATTACTATTCCCATACATCTAGCCTACTTTTAATAAGAGGATACCCTTCCAATATGGCGACTGCGCGCGCTTGAATACAATTAGCGCATACACGGTTGATGACGCATTACGTAGAACATGCGCATTGTCCTAAAACGCCCTACTTAATGCCGGCGAGCAATGGCGCGTTTGTTTGAAAGTCCGGATGAGGGATTAGCTTTGTGGGCGTAAACATTGACCAGGTGAGTGAGGCTTGTGGTTTCTCCATGCGACACGGGTGCTCGAGGGGCCCCAGTGTTGCCGCTAAAGACTTCGGTGTGAGCACTTGGTGGTAGCTACGTTGCGTCACTGTATCGCGGGGTTATATGCTATATGTATGCACTTAACTTGTGACCTCTTTTTGCCATGGGAATAACACTTGTGTGTCTTTTATGCAACATGGGTGCCCTATGGGAGCATTTGTTAGTATATGAATATGTAATTATTGGCAGGCATTTTAATGAGGATGCCTTGACTAGCCTTGTTTTTGGCATGAGCACTTTGTTGCGGCTGCGTTGTGGCGTTGTATCGTGGGGTTATACGCTATATGTGCGCATAATATTTGTGTCCTCTCCTTATCATGGGAACGAGGCCTGTGTGTTTGTTATGCCATATGGGTGCCTTGTTGATATATGAATATGCAATTATTGGTAGGCTTTTTAATGAGGATGCCTTGATACTGTCTGCTCGCCCATGATTGGTGGCGAAAAAATTTTGAATGGATATTGTTCTTTATATTAGGATTATTGTCCGCTACACTGGCCTTCGGAAATATGAGATGCTGAAAGAGATTATTCATTACGATTCAGCGGTTTTGCGGATGTGGAGGTAAGATGACCCCTGGAGACTCCTGTGGGTAGTAATCGACAAATATTTGGTTAGACTATGATTTTTGTCATCCCTCCTCTTTTTTAATCCATTGCCTATCCGACCTATAGGTGGATAGGGTGTTGTTATAAACATATGGCGGGAATTAGGGTGTGCAAGATGTGAAAAGCACGCAATGATTTCTTGTGTCCTCCCTTTGTTAGGATTTGGGCTAACCTTTTGGGCCATCCTACTTGGACGATTGTGGGACACTGGAACTGATAAGTTCGACAGTCCTTTTTCTTGCGGTAAGACGCCACCTTTTAAGTGATTTTGATAACATTCTGATGGGGTGTCATTTAATCTATGTTTTTGATAATAATTTTTATCATAATTTGTTGATCCCACATGTATGGCAGGAGTTGCAGTACTTATTCTTGCATGCAACCCTTAGTTTTTGTTCTTATCTTTCTTACTTTAACTTAGGATTTTATCTACCTTGGTTGGGCTTTGGGAAATATTGACCCACGTACACAGATCAATCAGACCGAGATTAAGATAACTGAGATGAGACCCATAGATGGGTTTGTGTTTTCTTTTCCCTTCTCCCTTTTTGTTGCCCCTTCTTTCAATTTCAATTTATTCCCACCGTTTTTATGTCCTTGCAAATATTTTAATGCGTACAGTTTTGTCTTATAATTTAGTATGTCCATTTGTGTATTGTGTTGGGTTTGTATGGTTTAGATTTGTGTTTAGCAAATTTATGGTGTCTTTTATATATATATATATATATGTTGTGCTTTCTTTCTTTTATGATATATTTTTGTTTATATATGTAAATATGTTATGTATCTTGATTTTTCTGTGTCCGTTCTATGAATGTTATGGAAATATGTGTTTGGTTTATATATATATGTATATATGTTATTTGTATTTTTATATGTTGGTCTATATATTAAGTGTGATTTAGTTTGGTTTTATTTGTGTGTTTTTTCAGCTCTGACGAAGTTCCATTTTGGAACGAAACGCGTTGGCTGATGTCCAATTTTAACTACTACTACAATAAAGGATATTTTTGGGATATACTTGGAGCCTCCTGACTTTGTTCTGGTGCACCTTCCTTTTCTTTACGAATTTACTTATCTGGTTTCCAGTGGGGTGGAAGTGCGGCGAACTCTGGAAGCTGTTGCACAGACTTTCTAATTGTTTTTCCCAATCTAGGAACTGAGGTGCTGAACCGTGGTCAGCCGCATTTTTTCTTTCTATTCAGTCAATGAAAATGTGCTCTTGTTGTGGCAAATCTCAGTCTCAAGGAGGCTTGTCGATGTCAATCAGACCATTGTCAGAATCAAAGCTAACTTTCACAAGACATGTCCAATTTGTGCCTGAATACTTGTGGTTGATCTTTCTCTCTCTTTTGGGTCATTTGGTACTGATCAAGTCCAGAATTTTGTCCACTATGTCAATCGGGTCAACCTCTTCCCAGTTACTCTAACTCACTATCTTCCCTAATAGTCTCTGTCCTCTTCTTAGGGGTCAACAGACTTTTTCGGATGGTTGTAGTTTTTGGCCAACTGTCTTCACCTGGACCTTGACCCTTGGAAGAGCTTAAGATCACTGGCTCTGATTAGGCTGACTTGCTCTCTGAGGTGGAGCTTCCGTGCCCCTCCCCCACGCTTTTATTTCTTGTGAAGTCTGCTTGTTAGAATGAAACTTTTTTCACCATATTGCTCATGTATTGTATTGTTCTATGTAAAGTTAGCATTCGCGGCACCATTTTATGTTAGTACTAAAGAGAAACAAGGGTTCCCCGATATGTGAACCTGGGGTGCTATAATGTTTAGGGTAAACAATGGTTCTGTTGTGGCCAAAAGGTCCAATATAAAGTGACCTTGTGGGGGACACTATGTTAGGATTGGAGACAATTAGTTAAAAAATTCAAGGGAGCAGTAAATATACAGAGGGACATGTAGGTACATTTATGACTGATATTTATTTTCAAAACAATAGTATTCAGGTGCTCACACAGGTAAGTGACAAAAAAGCGTGACATGAGAGGTGAGGGTGACTTTAAAACAAAAACATCGCATTGACAACAATATTGGAGACTCCTCAAGAGTTTACAGAATGTAAGGAGTTCCTGTTGTAGGGGGTCGACGGCGTTTCGATCTCAATTATTCGAGATCATCTTCAGGACATACAATAGGTGAGCAAGCTGAATCTAAAAATAGGGGAGGGGGAGGAAATAAATATATTATAGTCTAGTCCCTGGTTATTTATTACATACATTGTAATTCTTCCAGTATGTGAATATAGTACTCCCAGTGGGCAATTCTGCCTAATGTGATCATTTTATTTACAACATGCAGACATAGATTATGTATCATACTTCAGATAATTAGCTATTAAAGGTAAGTTTAGAGAATAAAAAGAGAATAAGAAGGCGCCAGAGCGAGGGTTTTGACAGGAGGCGCACCATGAGTGAAAAGAGCATGTATTTTGCAGATAGAATGACATGAGCCAAGAAGCAGAAATGGCGCGCGTGAATATATACTACTCGCAGCGTTGCACAAAGTGAGAGGTATCCAACTTACTGGGTCTGGTCAGGGCCGGCGCAGTATGTGAGGAATGAAGAGAGAGCGCGGTGGCGTGATTAATACTTCTTAATTACGCCTGGGATTACTGCAAAAAAGGAAGCGTGAGGTTAGGGCATGAGTGGCAGTCACGCTGGCAAGATTGTCGCTTGTGGGGAATTTTAACTTACTTAGCAGGAAACGAGATAACCACGAATAGTGGAGAGCCAAGTCGGCGAGCAGCTGGGGTTATTTATGATGGTTGCTTGTGTCCAATTGTACCGATAACTCAGGGAAGGAAATTAAACTAAAATAAGCAGGGCTGCACGAGGCATCTACAACCAGTTTAAAAATATGCGTGTAAACCGAGTGCACTTACTGGTGTAACAGGAAGGGTAGCCTGCTACTTGAAGGGCTGAGCAGCAGAGTCTGTTTCTTCGGCGCCGCACCGAGTAGAATATCTAATTAAAGCAGAGTTCAGGGTCAGGCATCCATGAGCTTTGGGAGCCGTGGGATTTAGAAAAACAATAATAATAATTGCAGGGTGTTACATCTAAGGTGGGGGTCCACCCTCCCGCCGATGGCCGCGCGCCGAGGCATTGCTGCGCGCTGCAATAAATACACTCACACGCGGTGTGGATGTTAGGCGCGGACTGCCGTCGCAGCTCCGCCCATCTTTATTTATCTACGTGCTCACGCCGGCCGGCGTGAGCGCAGGGGCGGGGAACTGCCGGCGCGCGCCAGCGGTAAACGCTGGTGCGCTGACTGTTACATCCCATCTTAACTCAGTCCTTGACTGGATCATAAGAGTCTCGTAGTTCACTTACTTGACAGGCAAAGTCCCTCAGGCGGGTGCTCGGCGGAGGATTCTCTCTCAGGGCATACCTGGAAGGGCCCCGGCCGGTGGTTGGGGCAGGGACCGTGGTGCTGGGTGCTGGAGGCAGGTCGGGAGTCTCACGGGCGGCCTCTGGACTTGCCGGAGAGGGGGTCGCTTCTGGATGGTTGTCGTCAGCTACTTGGAGCTCCCCTTGGCTGACCTCCGTCTCCCCAGCGTGGTTCATGATGTCAGTAGGAGGAGTAGGCCTGTCCACTTGTTTGAACCACGAGATGTTGCGGGTCACTGTTTCTCCCTCTTTCTCGACAGTCACCAGGGTTCCTTGTCTGTTGATCACTGTCCAGTACCCCTGCTCGTACCGAGTCCGGAACTTTCATCCGGGCCTCCGGTCCCTCATGATGACGGTGTCTCCTTGCTGTAGTTGGCGGGATACCGCTCTCCGAGCTTGGCTAGCGGTGTTATTGCGCTTCTCTCTCCTCCTGAGGGCCCTCTCTTGATCAAATGGAGGGGGAGACCATCCCGGCGCAGTGGGAAGCCCATCCCGTCTGGTGACGTTGAACATTAGCGCCCAGGGTGCTTGGCGCGTTGAGCAGTTCGGTGTGCTCCAATACTCCCACAGGAATCTCTGCAGCTCTTGTTCTGGATCGACTTGTCCCGCCACTGCAATGCGAAGAGTCTTGTTTATCGTTCTCATGAGACGTTCAACCTCCCCGTTGGCTTGGGGCCACTGCGGGTTGATGCGCCGGTGCCGGATGCCATGGTGGTGCATGAACTCGCGGAACTCATGTCCTTGGAACGGGGGCCCATTGTCGCTGCGGAGCTCTTCTGGACATCCAAACATTCCGAACATCTTCTCTAGGGCAGGGCCAACGTGCAGGAAAGCTGTTGAGTTCACGACTTCTACCACTGGATACTTGGAGTAGCTATCGATGAGGGCTAGTGTGACACGCCCATCGGGGAAACTCCCGAAGTCCACGCTCACCTTTTCCCATGGGCTTTGGCCGTGTTCCTCTGTGTGGATGGGCGCTGGTCTTTCGGGCCCGCTCGTTATTTGGCAGGAGGGGCACTTCCGGACGGTCTCTTCTACCCGGGCATCCATCCCTGGGAACCAGACCTTTTCTCTCATGCGGGCCTTCATTTTTTCCACTCCTTGATGCCCTCCATGGGCGAGTTGTGTTGCCCGCAGCTGCAGGGATGCCGGGATAATGATTCGGGGTCCTCTGAGGAGAATGCCTCCTTGGGTGAGGCTTAGCTCGTTCCTGACCCTCCACATATGCATCAGGTTTTCTTTCTCTGGGCTCGACCATGTGTTTGCAGATTGTAGGAATTGACGCCACAGCCCTCCTTGGATAGTGTCCCAAACTTTGATCATGACTGGGTCGTGCTCAGCTGCGGTAGCTACCTCTTCAAGCGTCAGTGCTCGAGGGCACGTCAGTGCTGCGATCATGTCTAGGTGTGCCTCGGTGTCCTCACTGCTGGGTTCTTCACTTACGTCTCCGGTGGTGTCTGGGTGCCTGGATAGGAAGTCAGACGGGTTCTTGGCGCCGGGCCGATAGATCACGTCCATGTCGTAGTGTTGGAGCCCGATGGCCCACCTTTCAATTCGTGGCAGCGGGTGAGGTGCTGACCCTCTGAATAGTGGCACCAGAGGTTGGTGATCCGTGACAACGGTGAACGGGTGTCCGCAAATGTATAAGTGGAAGTGCCTGCAGCCCCACCGGATGGCTAGGGCTTCTCTTTCAATTTGAGAGTACCGTTTCTCTGTCGGAGATAGTGCCTTGCTGGCATACGCTAGGGCGGCCCATGGGCCGGGCTCCTGTTCTTGGGTGAGAACTGCCCTTAGGCCTACGGGGCTGGCGTCTACAAGGATTTTGGTCCTCTTCGCGGGGTCAAAGTATACCAGTGTGGTGTGGTCGAGGAGGGCCCTCTTGACGGCTTGAAATGCTGTCTCTTCAGCTGGGCCCCACTGCCACATGGCATCAGCCCGAGTGAGATTTCGGAGGGGTTCCGCAAGTGTGGCTAGGTCCGGAATGAAGCGGCCACAGTAGGTGGCCATTCCCAGGAAGCTGTGTACTTCCGCCACGGGAAGGGGGCCGATGCGGTCTTGATCAGTTGGGACTTCCGTGGATCGACCTGTATGCCCTCTTGGGTAAACGTGTAGCCGAAGAACTCTATCTTTTGTTGGAACAGCAGGCACTTTTCTTTGTGTAGGGTGACTCCATGGTCCAGGAGTCCCTTCAGGGTGGCTCTCACGTGCCGGTAATGTTCTTCCGCTGTCTTCGAGTGGATGAGGATATCATCACTCACGTTTAGGACGCCAGGTAGCCCAACTAGGATCTCCTTGATGGCGTTTTGGAATATTTCGGCGGCAGAGGATATGCCGAAGTTCAGCCGCTTGTACCTCCGGAGGCCTAGGTGTGTGCTGAACGTAGTTATGTATCGACTGTCTTTGGCGAGGGCTAGTTGGTGATCGCCCACGTTCAGATCCAGCTTCGAGAACCATCTGGATCCGTTCAGATCGGCCGCAATCTCGTCCATAGTCGGCGTTATGTGGCGCTCACGCTGAATGGCCTTGTTCGGGAGGCGCATGTCAATGCAGAGCCTGATCTTCCCTGGTTGGCGAGGCTTTTCTGTGATGACCATGGGTGACACCCACGGTGTACGTCCGGACACTTTCTCTATGACCCCTTGGTCTTCGAGCTTTTGTGGTTCTTCTTCTACCAGTGGTCGGAGATGAAAAGGGATCCTCCGGTGTCTTAGGGCCGTTGGCGGGACGGCCGGGTCTATGTGTAGTCGGATGGGGGCTCTCTTTATCTTCCCTTGCCCCTTGAACAGGTCTCCGAACTGGCTCAGCAACTCTTCCGTCTGGTCTGCCTGTACTCTCCTGGCAAACATCACCAGCTCTAGGTCTTCAGCTGCATGGCTGCTGAGCAGCGTGTCCACTTCCTGGTTTATGACATGGATGTCGATGGTGATCTCGATGCCTTCTGACCGCACTGGCACAGTCATTTTGCCCCGGAGGGGCAATGGTGCGTCGCTACCATACGCGAAGATCTGGGCTTTCGAAGGTCTGAGTTGCGGTTTGGGTCTTAGCTTGTTGTATTGCTGGATTCCCATTACTGTCACTGAGGCTCCTGTGTCGATTACCGCATTGTTTTATCAAAGAGAACTAACTCTGGAAAGGGTGCTCCTAGCGTATGTTTGTTTTGGAAAGGAAACACATTATGTTTATAGTAAGGCCCTCACTCACCAACCTAGTTGGTGACCTGCTTCATCATCGGGCCCCACCCAAGGTACCGAGTGCACCTTGGGTGTGCTACGACGCCTGGATACAGCGGGGCTGGTATTGTGCCGTGAGAGTGCAGTGAAAGGAAGTGAGTGAATGTTAAAAAAGCTGTCCTAAGGTTCCCTGGGATAAAAAATGACTAATTTAATGGGTGGGCCCTTGGCAGTTAATAAAAACGAGAGTCGGATATTTAAGGAGATCTTATGGTAACTCCAATATCCTAGTCGGTCAACATGTTTCAGCCATGCTCTCTTAGTGGTATGGCTTTCTTCAGGACCTATGTGTAGTGCAAAGTGAGTGGTCTAAAAACGTGTTATTAGAAGACCATATATGTGACACACGCGCTAAGGTGTGATATGTGGTAGAGGAGAATTTCCTCTAGTGGCGCTTTCCTGTGGGGAAGGAAAAGACAAACAAACATACAGAGAAACATGTAACATACTGGTATAGTTGTTTCAGGAGCGGAGTGTCCGTGCTCTTATGCGGTCAAAGGCACAGTGAGGACAGGGTGTGGCGTAATTAGTTATAATCGACGCCTGGTAATTTATGCGGTACCGGGTGGTAATCAAGATGCGCATAACATGGTGCATCGTGTAACTTAAAAACAAAAAGCGAAAAGAGCAAAATATCTTACTCAGACAATATCCGGAAAGTGCCCCATGAGGTCCATGTGGGGGCCCGACCTGTAGTCACACTCTATGTGACAAAAATTAAATTAAAAGAGGAGACAAAAGCGATTTAAAATTTACCCGCATGCTTGGCTGTGAGAAAATGCCAGCAGCGGGGTGGAGAGGCAGTTTTAAAGCATACCCCCCTTAGGATATTCCCACTTACTTCATCAAGGTCTAGGACCCTTCTCGGTACCTGCTTCAGCCGCCATGGAGCTCCGTGGTAGAATGAGTGGAGCTGGGCGGTGGTTTAAATACTCTGCTGGTTCCAACAGGTGTCAGCGAGTTCGGTTAATTGGGAACCGCTGTGGCTGGTTCAGTGGGTTTCAGGTGCTGGTTTAGGCTGTCTTCAGATGGGTCTGCAGGAGAGAATAGGCATAGAGAAAAGACACGCCCCTGGGGGAGTGTAGACATAGAGAAAAGACACGCCCCTGTGGGAGTGTCGAGTGCTTATGTGTGCAGAAAAAATAAAATAAACTGAACTGAAGTTTAACTCATAAAAGACCCGGAGGTACTGCTAATTGTAGCAGGTGTTGTTATTCTCGATTCAAGTGTGCCTACTAATTGTGGCTTGAAAGAAATCTGAGAATGATTCGTGTTGATTGGGAACATATCACATGGGAGAAGAAACGTAGAGTCTAGTGTAGACATACACTTGGATTCACACTGTCGTGTGAAAAAAGATGTTGCTTTTGTTAGGTCAAGTGGTGCTCTTGACACTAAGGTGGTTATGTAATGTCTCATTTTGGGTGGCCTGTTTGGGAGTTAAAACAGGGAGTGTTGCTCACACTGGGGTGATGTCCAGGTTAGTCTTTTTGTAAGGCAGGAAGATTTTACGCATGGTGCTGTGGTTCAGGTTGGATTCAAGCTATTCCAGGGTATGTTGTCATTTAACCCTGTGACGTTCGTGGAAAGGCGATAGATCCAACGTTGCTCCTTAAGTAGCAGGATCCTGTCATTTGAAAGGGTCTGGCTGTTGACATGGTCTATTACAGTCCAGTTTAGGTCATTAGGGGTGTGGTTTGCTTGGATGAAGTGATCTGTCAGTTTACTTATGTTTTTTCTACACCGTATGGTGCTGCGATGTTCCACAATTCGGGTTCTGACTTTGCGACTCATCATGCCTACATAACGAAGGCCGCATGTGCAGGTGATCAGATTGATGACATTATTGGAGTTGCAGTTAGTGTGGTGGAGCTGTTGCCACGTTTTTCCTGTCTCCAGGCTCAAGTTTTTACTTGCTTTTGTAAGATGGCAAACACTGCAGTCACCGCAGGGGTAGTGACCTTTAATGCCGGGGTGTGGAAATGAGCCTTTTTAGGGGCCCACCGGTGCAGGGGTTCACCCTTATCTGTCCACGGGTCCTTAGACCAACAAAATAGAGATTGGCACGGAAGCTGGAATATCAAATACTAAGTTTATTCACTCATGAGTGGGACTACATCAATTCAACACCCTCGGGCACTGTATGAGGTAGTACATGGAATACAGAAATCAAGGGTCTTTTATACCCAGTTTGTTGCACAGTAAGCATAGAGACTCAAATAGAAGGTACAGGCATACACAGGAATAGCTATCGACTAACATGGACAGATAGAAACCACTTTAGTCAGCAAAGTGGGAGGAGAAACAGAACTGCTTACATCAGTTGGTATAGCCTGACAGTTACATTCTACAACAGGTGCATTCTAGCAGCTACAGGCCTTTCTGAGCTTACACAGTGCTCTGGCTCAGTACTGAAGGAGTTAACTATAGTTGATGACTCAAGCAGAATAGAAAGACAAGCAACAGTGAAGACGGAAGAAGCACATGGCTAACACATGGCTAACGAAAATGGATGCCACAATCAAAATGGCTTCAGCTTATGCTAACAGCAATTTCTGTTGATTCCCACAGACGGCCCTTTTAGCATTAGCTGAAGACATTCACTATGCAATAGAAGAGACATGAAAGTTATCACCTATATCCACTAACATCAATTGACTAATTTCTTGATCTGTTGCTAGTCGGGCATTTACATTCTGAACATTTCGTTTAACTGGTATACATGAGGTACAAGTAGAAATACATAGGGAACAGAGCGTTGGGCCATAATGAACACACAGATAGCAGGAGAAAATAATGGCTATTATCACAAACAGAACTGTCAATATTTTCCTACCCCAAGCAGAAAGCAAATCCCAAAACCACCCAGTCCAATTCCAAGTTCCAGGGCTCTGATGTATTTCAGTGGCTATCTTATTCAGTTTGGAAACAGCCAACAGCACATGTCTGATGCAATGTCTAAATAAAAACATTAGCTTGATAGACCTTCCAGTGTTCTTCTTTATGAGGGCTAGAGTACCAATGATATGTTCAGGGGGAGGGCGGAGTAGTACTTATCAAAGTGTACACAAGATGTTTTTCTTGCAGAAAAAACAGTATTCCAAATACGAATATTAAAGCAAATACACATATTGTCACAAAAACAATCTTTGTTTTGGGGGACCAGGAGGACCTAACGGGGCCATGGGAATTAGGACGAGGAGCCGCAAAGGGCTGCTCCTCCTCAAAAATGGGACGACCAAAGGGGTACATTACTAACAAAAAAAGTACTTGGGGAATTGAAGCCACTGTACAACCAGCCAGAGGGGAGTCTTCTCCCTGTGTCCATCTGAGCCTCACAGGCAGGCTCTTATCGTTCATCAAGTGTTCACTTCTCCCATGGTGGAGCTGCACAACTTGCAACCCAGAAAAACAATCACGGCCCAGGCTAAGGAAAAAGTCTTTCTTTCAGGATAGGTCAATCACCCTCCAGGGCAAATACCCTCAACGATCCTGTCCAGTGTCTCAGGCAGTGCACCAGTATTTTTCACTCTAATCTAACAGGCACCAGAGGCACAGCACCTGTACCCTGAACTCAAGTCCTTCCCTAACTCCTGTGTTGCTCTGCTGGCGCACTGCTCTTTCGTCGGGGCCGCAGATTGTACCTAGTGTGCCCAGGCACCTCCTTATCAACAAACAAAGGTGCAGACTTGTTTTCACTTGGGGACCGGGTCTCAGAGGCCTGATGCACAGAAACTGGAGTAACTGAAGCAACCCTTGTTTCAGAGAGGGTCCCCTCAGGCAAAACCTCCTTGCTTCTTGTTATCGGTCTGTGCCTCTCTTAGCTAGGCATCAAAAAACAGGAACAAAGCGAAGAATCAGCTCTCCGTCCTGATTTGTGACCCCGTCTTTCACCCAAGAATTATCCAACAGTGGTAGGGGTACACGTTTCTTCCGGCCTTCCACTTTCACTGTTGTTATAGTGGCCAGCAACACCTGTGTAGAGTCCCTTCACCTCGGCTCCAAATTAGACTTGCGTTGAATCTCCAGGCTGGATCTGATGTCCTGGCCCCTCTGACAATGGTTGTAGGGCAGCAGATATCTGTTAGTGAACAGAACGGAAATCTTTAGACACAACATACAAATAATCAATCAAAAGAGGATATTCAATTTCAGAAACGCCCCTATATTATTCATCTGAGGAACCTCAAAGAAAAGGAATTTCAAAACAACTATTCTTTTTAACAAACTTGTACTTAATAAGTCATAGAAATCACAATACAGCTTCTACTTTGTGAACCTTCACTATTGTGCAAAACTGCAGACACCTCTAAAATCATTTTCCTTGCATAAGAACAACCATGTTTTGCGCTTATGACCATGCTCTCATATTATAGGTGTAGCGGGAAACTCTAAAACTGTGAATGTAACAGAGATCCATATTACATGAATAACTGATAAATTAAACATAACCTAGTAGGTACATGAATTTTCCAGCAGAACTTGTTTGTGGCAGACAAGAAAACAAGCAAAAGAACATTTTGTTCTTAAGAATGTGTGCTAAGGGTATATGGGCATCTTTCCTAGCATTGTGAACCATATGCAACATACTTTTCACGATCTGGGCCATGTAATATCATATTCAGGGGAGAAACCTATTCACCAGCTCTAGCAAGGGTTGTCAGCTCAATTACATAGACTAACTAATGAGGGACTCAGTGATGCCTCTACGACTTATGTAGTGCTGTAATGACATAAACAATAATGGTGTTGCCACCTGAGAATTTGGAACAAAAACCACCAACAGATAGTTCCCCTTAAAGGTTAAATAAGGGAACATCAGTCTATTCTACCCATCCTTTCATTCTTATCCAATTTCATCAGTTTACAGACAGGATGGGCAGTAACATGGCGTATTTATTTATTCATTTTGTTAATTCTAACAATTTATTCAAACAGTATTACTTAATAGCCAATTAGACATGCACTGGTGAGGTGCTTTGTCTCTATTTATTCAAGAACATATTCACAGCATCCTGTGAAATGAATGACTAAAGCGAGCCCAACCGATTGTCTCATGGCCATTCCTAGACAGCTCAGGCAGGCGAGAGAGAGAGAGAGAGAGAACACAACAACAAGCTGCCCTGCGTACTTTCCACGCAGAATATCTCACAACACTACACATAATAGACACATAAACCAAGAAAAAGGACACAATAATACATATACCAAGCACAAAAACCAAAAAAACACAGTGTGTTACTTAATTTTGCTTACCCTTAATTTGCCCAGGAGCTAGTCTCCTACCCCCCTTCGACAGTAGGTAACCTAAGCAGGTGACCTCCTGTCGACAATACTTACCCCCTTTGGCAGCTGGGCACAAACAGACTTGTAGGAGGTAAATAGCTAGGGGAAACCACATCAAGGAGGCCATGTCCAATACTATTGGACTGTACCACTTTAAAGCACATTGAGCTAACTAGAAAACATTAATCCAATGACCAACTACCAATTCCTTTAGCTATTGTTCTGTCTCATGATGGCGCATTAATGCAAACTTTATTTTATTGCCTCCTCATCTGGCCCAGGCACAGCAACAAACCATTATACTGTATATATGGCAGAGCTATTTTCTGTGTTAGAAGTTGCATATGGCCCATAGACACTGCTGCCCCTCTTTCTCTCTCATGGTTTCATAGAACCTGCCTGGGTTTTTTTTCCAAAAATAATAAGCAGAGCCTCCTCTCTCTCTACGCTCTGGCCCCCTCCTTCGGAATGTCTTCCAAGGTCGAAGTGCCAGAGCAAGCCTGCCAGAAATAAACCCTCCTATGTGTCCATTTTGCTTTCATCAGTGCTAGTCTGCTAAATACAAAACTTGGCCTCTGACCCTTAAACCTGTTGTCCCTCCTCTGGGCAAAGTTATCCCCATGCGGCTATCACAATTCAAAGTAACTCTTCGAAAAGCATGACTGAGGGCTTCCCTGCTCCGTGCCTGTGTGTTGATATTTTAAAGGTAGGATGTAACTTTCCTCTTTATTTTTCATTCTTATGCACTGTGTTTTCTAGCACCTAAAGAACTGGCTCAAAATTTTAGTTTTCAGAATGCCATAATGCGCCCAGAACTATTGTGCATTAAGGCGTGCGATGGAATTCACATGTCTCTAGAGCTACTCTTTTTGTATAACTTTTAATTGTATTTGAGACTGCAGCCATTAGGCCATACTAGAAATCATATTTTAAGTTTGTCACTAAGATACAGTAATATTGTCATTGTTAGAGAAACTAATACTCACCTTTTTAATTTTGATGCACAATATATTTAACCATTTAAACATTGAAATCTTAATGCACACTTTCCACAGGGTAATTGCTAAATATTATTGAATTTTCACAGTAGTGTTATTAGACATTATAAAGATCATAATAATGCAAAAACGATTTTAGTGCAATGACTTTTAACAATTTTTTACATGTAGTCATTTTTTGAATAATGATCACTAACCCTTTTGTTGTTTCTACATATGAAAAGCAAGCCTCATTCCTTTCCTTTTGTCCTTAAATGCATTTATTTATAACACTTACAAAACTTCTTTTGAAACTAAGCTTAGAAGCTTTACTTAAACATAGAAAGTTTGTTCCACCCTTTAGAAAGTAGTAATTATTTACCATCAGATCCACAAATGTGCTTCTTAAGAAAGCAACAGGATAGAAAGTCCTTACTTTTATCCTTTCTCTTTTTCCAAAATAATGAAGCTGTATTTCTAACTTTTCAAAATTAGTAGTCTTTAATGCACGTGCTTTTATGCCATTTTGTACTAACTTAAAACCTAGGTGCCACAGTGTTTATTTGAAGCTTGTGCCTGGGTAAAGCCTGTCCTATTTACTTAGCTGTGTTTTATGACCGGCAGGTGTTTAGCTTCTACACTTTTTCAGGAGAGAAGGCCTTGTGCTCTAGGACTGATAAATCCTGTCTGACAATTAATGGCACAGGGCCCCTCATGATGCTATCTGTTTCCAATATGCTCTTACAGACAGCTTCCTTCGGACAGACAGTTTGAACAGCTTTTAAAAGCTCTTTTTCTGGTGCTGGGAATGAGGCTCAGTTCATTCTATTAAAAACCAGGCATTCCAAGCCAGTCAAAATCTATCTTTGCAGTGTGGTAAAAGGAGGACGCTTTTATTTTAGCAGCAACCAATTACTCATATAATGTGAATGCCTTTTAATATTTAATATGATGTATCTAAGGATAGTGCTGTAACATTTTGCGCAGCTGATAGGCAGTACTAACAAAATGTTGGGCATCTATTTTCCTAATTGTGTTAAACACACAAATCCGTTTTTCTCTGTGAGGCCTACTTTTTCCTATTGTGTGCCTTTTTCTAGGCAAAGTTAGTTTTAACATTATATAGCTCTAGCTATACCCAAAGGTCTCAGAGCGCTTTATTTGTTGTGAGATAACATTTACAAGTAGTACATAAAACATGAACAGTCCTTAATACATCAATTATGTACAGAAACAAGCACAAAATATCTTCTATGAAACACAGGACAATGTATGCAAAATCCATTCTCTTTTTATATGGAATGCTAGGCAATTCTGCCTCGATTTTTAATTCTAATTTTTTACCATTGTGGCAATATAATAATTGAATGTTCACACATCTATACTTTGTTACTGCTTTTACTTTCCATAGTAGCGTGCAGCTACTTAACATATTTTATATAATTCATTCTTTGAAATTTAAAGTGTAATTCTTCCAATGGCATCTGCAGAACACAATGAGGACAACAAACCAAATTGAGCTAATTCCAGACATTTTCAAGAAGGGGCCACACACTCATAACACACAACACAGCTTGCTGAGGCAAGCCATCCTTACACAAAGAGCACAGTCGCTACTCACTTAAACAAGTACTTCACAAGCATTACCACCGGTGTCAGTCCACAAACCTCATAGACACTCAAACACACAAGCAACCCACAAATCAACACCAGGACAAAAACAAGAGGCAGCCCACAGACTGTACTCAAACCAAACCAATTGTAAATCATATTTACAAACAAAAGAGCTCTCAAAAGCAGTCCAGAGACTGCACCAAGACAAGTAAACAGCCCAAAGACTGTTCCATGTTACAAATATCATAAGGAGAAAAATCCCCACATTCGTACACAATCAAACATATCTTGTCGATTCTTTCGTTGAAACAGACACTGCTCTACATACTGAATCTTTTTAAAATCAAATGACTCATTTACTGGCCATCGTAAATCAGGATCCTTTTTCGTATATTTGTTCCACAGTGTACTATACATTATGGAAGAAATACCATATTTAATATACATAAACCTATTAGGTGTCCCCTCTAGGGGAGCCGGCTGACTACATTCTAGATCCATATTGGTACCTCCAAGACAGCAACACATTCTACGAAGTGTGCTAGGAGCAGGCATGCCAAGAATATTATAACAAAATATAATATTATAATCAAATAGTATTTATCTCAAGTATTATAAAAAGTGGAGACAAAACATCTCCTCATTACCTGCCTTTGTTTATTGCAATAGACAAATCAAACAAAACCAGAATCTTGGCCAAGCAAATCCAAAACAAGCCCCAGACCTTTTCCAAAATACGCCGAATTACCAGTTGGTCTGGCAGAGTGTTCGTAAACACTCTGGGGCCGATTCCGATTCGGGCCGGAAATCTCTCCGACCGAGCCGGACCCGGAGAGATTTCCGACCGAACCGGACCCGTGCAGCCCGACCGAACGAGTACGATGCGCAGTATGCCATCGGACTCGATTCGTCGGACTCCCATTGAAGTCAATGGGAGCCTGCCGTACAACGCGTACGCGGGCTCCCATTGACTCAATGGGTGCGAGGCGGACAAGGGCGCCCCCTACAGCGTGTACGCGGCGAAGCGATTCCGCGCCGTACACGCACAGGTAGGGGGACCCATGGGTCCCCCTGTGTGCGACTCGCGCGGCTACGCAGTACAGGGGGTCCGACACGGACCCCCAAGTCACGGCTCCGACAGCTCTTTCGAGCCGGACTGCGCGGCTCGGTCGGACTGCTCGCGGCGCGCATCGTACTTACCCGGCCGGGGAACGTCTCCATTGCGCGGTGCGAGTCGAGTCCGAGCGAGTCGGTCGGTGCGGTTAGACTCGGGAACGAGTCGGTCGGAGCGGTCGGGACGCCCGGACGAGTCGGTCGGCGATTTCGCATCGTACTCGCTCGCCCGGACGCGCGTACGAATCGGTCGTGAAATAGGGCTCCGACTCGGATCCGGTAAAGCCGAATCCGATTCGGAGCCCTACCGGCCGAGATCGGAATCGGCCCCTCTGCGTCTTTTCCAAATCATAGGCACGTACATTTCGAAATACCGTCTGCAGCTCTATTAGGTAAAAGAATTAATGTTGCTTTTGGTGAACGTTAGGTAAAGGGGTTAGAGGAGTTCGTGGCACAGGGCACTTTATTTAATTTGGAATATAATGTATTAGTGTGGGTTGACAAGAAGGGGGGTTATAATTTGGGAAGAGCAAACTGTTGGTGATATCATGATTTTGATGGATTAAGCACTCAATGTTATTTATGTATTTTTGTTAATGGAAGCTCTCACGAGGTGGGTTACAAGGGAGATTATGGTCATACATTCGAACGATTTCTGTTGATGTTATGATTTTTGGCATTAAGCACGCTGTTCATGTACTTTTTTCTGATTTCTTGCAGCACCCCTGACGAAGAACTAATAAGTTCGAAATGCATTGGGTTAATTTACTGTGTTGGCTCAAAAGCCGGTTGATAACACGTGTCTATGTTTAAGCTTGGATTAGCAGCATACGATATTTGAAAATGCGGAATAAAGCATTCCAATTCAACCTAACTGTCTCTGGAGTGATCTAACATGAAGTATATGGATTACTCGATAGAATTTTATAATGTGTGATTACTATGGATTACTTTGGTTAAGGAAAGAAAAAAATGTGGTTTACTCAAGAGGAAAAGTTCCTCATTTTTCGCAGTGCAGCAGCTGGGTTGCTAGTGTCGCCCTTTTGGCAGTATCTTTGGATATGCTGTGTTTGGACAGTCCCAGCGCTGTTTTGCACGCAGAACTTTGGCAGTTAAAGCAAAAACGTACCTATTCATTAAGGGAAGGAGTGCACTCGTTCATCTACACTTGCTTTGCAATTTTTCTACTGTCCCAATTCGAGGTTGCACCCTGTTGGATTATTGCTTGTTGAAGAAAACAGTGTCATCGTAAAGTATCGCTTCAGAGACAGCATAACATCAAACGATTTTGAGTGACTCGGTGAATGGAGCATCACATTCAAACTGCATACATTTTTTACACAGAGAGGAAGGAGCATGGACTATTTTACAGACTATGAGCTTTGTTTGGCTTAATGCAATGGATTTAAAGAACGGCACTGTAATGCTTTTTTGTAAGATTACATTTATTTTGATAAGTAATTTATATGTCATTTACATGCACATGTTTAGGATACATTTGCTTTGTTGTTTATTATCATGTGTTTTAGTTTGTTTTTCATTTAATTGGATCCACAGTTTGCGATAGTCAGGGTCAGTGTATTATGGGAACGGTAGTCACTATTTCTAGGGCACAAGCATAGGCTAAAAGAGGTCATGTGATATTTTTGAATTTAGGGAGTAATTGGGGACAATTTGAGTTTGCAGGTCTTAAGAGGTTCGTGTGGGAGGGAAGTTGATGATTTTTTGAATTACGGAGGAAGGCACGTACATTTCGAAATACCGTCTGCAGCTCTATTAGGTAAAAGAATTAATGTTGCTTTTGGTGAACGTTAGGTAAAGGGGTTAGAGGAGTTCGTGGCACAGGGCACTTTATTTAATTTGGAATATAATGTATTAGTGTGGGTTGACAAGAAGGGGGTTATAATTTGGGAAGAGCAAACTGTTGGTGATATCATGATTTTGATGGATTAAGCACTCAATGTTATTTATGTATTTTCGTTAATGGAAGCTCTCACGAGGTGGGTTACAAGGAGATTATGGTCATACATTCGAACGATTTCTGTTGATGTTATGATTTTTGGCATTAAGCACGCTGTTCATGTACTTTTTTCTGATTTCTTGCAGCACCTCTGACGAAGAACTAATAAGTTCGAAATGCATTGGGTTAATTTACTGTGTTGGCTCAAAAGCCGGTTGATAGCACGTGTCTATGTTTAAGCTTGGATTAGCAGCATACGATATTTGAAAATGCGGAATAAAGCATTCCAATTCAACCTAACTGTCTCTGGAGTGATCTAACATGAAGTATATGGATTACTCGATAGAATTTTATAATGTGTGATTACTATGGATTACTTTGGTTAAGGAAAGAAAAAAATGTGGTTTACTCAAGAGGAAAAGTTCCTCATTTTTTGCAGTGCAGCAGCTGGGTTGCTAGTGTCGCCCTTTTGGCAGTAACTGTTTATTATGTGCCAGTTCTTGTTAAGTATCTTGGCTACTTGATTTGAGGCCACATTGTAGGTGGTGACGCAGGTCAAACGTGTCATGGTGTTGTCCCGAGTTGTGTCCTCTAGGAGGGCGTCCCTCTGTTGGTTACGGGCCCTCTTCTTGGTGGTATTGATTATCTTCTCCGGGTACCCGCGTGCTCGTAGTTTATCCGCTAGTTCAGAGGATTGCTGTTTGTAGTCTCTAGTGACGCTGCAGTTACGGCGTACCCGTAGAAATTGGCCGTATGGCAGGTTTTCACTGAGGGGCCTCGGGTGGAAGCTGCTGAACTGCAGTAGGGAATTACGTGATGTAGGTTTGTGATATGTGGTAATCTGTAGTTTGCCCTCTGTTGCCTCGCTGTTTAGGTCCAGGAAGGCTATCTTGGAGTTGCTAGCGCTGCTGGTGAACCGTAGGAAGGGATCCCGCTGGTTAAGCCACGTTAGGAAATTGTCGAGGGTGTCGACCGGCCCTGTCCATATCATGAGGATATCGTCGATGTAGCGTCGGCGTGGCACAAAACCAGCTCCGCTGTATCCAGGCGTCGTAGCACACCCAAGGTGCACTCGGTGCCTCGGATGGGGCCCGATGATGAAGCAGGTCACCAACTAGGTTGGTGAGTGAGGGCCTTACTATAAACATAATTTGTTTCCTTTCCAAAACAAACATACGCTAGGAGCACCCACTCCAGAGTTAGTTCTCTTTGATAAAACATATATACTAGGGGAAGTGAACTGGCTCCAGTATCTTTCCTCCCTCTCCTTTTGATTTTTACTTCGATTACTGCATTGACATCTGACCCTGCAATCTGTACTGTGCAGCAAGGTTGGGGCCGTCTCCTACTCTTTAGGGCTCGGGTGAAGGAGTCTAGGTACGTCTCCCCTTCGTCTTCCGATGTGGAACCATCTCCTTGGTAGGCTGTCTGCTCTCTTTTCTTCCCTCCCTGTTGAGATGCGAGTGAGACATGCAATAGTTGGCGGACCATCCTCCTCATTTGTTTGGGTCGGCCCCCTTCCTTACGCTGTGTCTTCTTTCTGCACACTGACGCAAAGTGGTTCGCGATGCCACAGTTGGTACACGTCTTCCCTTGCGCTGGGCATGACTGCGCGGGGTGTTCCTCATACCCACAGTATCCACATTGGTTCTTTGGGGCTTGCGGCTGGCGATCTCGTGGTCTGTAGGACTTGTCTCTTGTTCTGACTGCGTCAGTCCTTTCCGTTTTGACAGCGACGCTCTTTTCTGCCCCACGCACTAAGGCCAAGTCCATTTCTTCCGCCCGCGCCGCCGAAAGGTCGTGAGACCGTGCCAGGACGAGGATGTCGTTCATTGGTATGTTTGACTGCCTGAGTATGAGGCCTCGCAGGACTTTGCTGCGTATCCCAAGAATCAGCTGGGCTCTGATTTCTTCCGCTGCACGATCCCCCACGAGGTGAGTATCTGCTAGTTCTCTGAGTCGCGCGTGAAAAGTGTCCACTTACTCACCCTCTCTTTGCTTGGCTTGCCTCAGTTTGAAATGTTCGAAGTCCGGGTTCATTTGGGGGTCAAAGTGAGCGTTCAAAGCGGTAACCGCTGCGGCGTAGTCTTCGGGAGGGCCCGTGTTCGGTAGGTGCTTAAATAGTAGATAGATTTCTTCCCCTGCATAATGGAGCAGCAGCGAGCGTTTCACTGCCCCATCCTTTTCCCTTGTGGCAATGAAATAGTTCTCCAGGCGGCCAAGCCAGGTCTGCCACCTTGGTGCTGCTGTGGTGGGGTCTGCCGACTCACTGAATGGAGGTAGGACACCCGAGGGGGGGTGGTGCAGGGGTGTTGGCGCTGGGGCCTGGGCGGCGTTGTCCTGATCCCCCATGGTGTTAGGCGTGTGCACAGAGAGGCGGCCTGGCGAGAGTGCTGCACACTGATGCGCCAGGTGGTGGTGCGAGGATACTGGGTGTAGCGTGGGCCCGGTTGCGTGGCACGTGGTCGGGCTGGCCTGGGACGAGGCGCGCTTGTGGGGTCTTCTCTGCGTCGTGCAAGACTCACCCAGCCTGCGCGGTGTCGATCGTCTTGACCGGTGGATGCTGGAGCATGAAGGGATCACCGTGTACTGCTGCCCTTTAGCAGCTGCCTGGTCTGAAGTTGAGGCGCGGCAGGTATCGCTGAGGTGTTGCCTGGGAGGGGCTTCAGCATGCAAGTAACGCCCACGTGGCTTGGGCTTGCTGATGTGCTTCTCAGCTGGGCAGGAGCAGGAGTGAGTCACTTCCGCTCCTCGTCGCCAATGTTACATCTAAGGGGGAGGGGTCCACCCTCCCGCCGATGGCCATGCGCCGAGGCCTTGCTGCGCGCTGCAGTAAATACACTCACACGCGGTGTGGATGTTAGGCGCGGACTGCAGTCGCAGCTCTGCCCATCTTTATTTATCTATGTGCTCACGCCAGCCGGCGTGAGCGCAGGGGCGGGGAACTGCCGGCGCGCGCCAGCGGTAAACACTGGTGCGCTGACTGTTACACAGGGGATCGGGGACTGCTACTTACTTAGTCTTTCGGTCGCAGGGCAGTGAATGAAGCCTGGAGACGGAGAGCAGAGCGAGTCCTGCTGCTTCCATGGACGCGTTGAGTGCGAGCAATGGGCCGGATCTAGGAGCTAATTATACCTTAACTCAGCTGGAAGAAGTGCCTCGGGGAGATTGGCTAATTAGACACGGCAGAATTGCGTAATGCGCTGGGTGCTGGTCGGGTTTAACCCATTCACCCCTGGAGTGGTGTATTGATTAACAGTAATTGAGGGGGGGTGGGGGCGGGGGATGGTTGGAAAGGAGAAAGAAGGAGACAAATTCATGAGAATTAGAGTAAGCTTACTTCAGTTAATGAAGTTAAATGATAAAAACATAGCATTTTGAGCATGCTTGAAAAGTCACTTTATATTGGACCTTTTGGCCACAACAGAACCATTGTTTACCCTAAACACCATTTTGTGTTAGGCCGCCTTCTGCAAATCATGATCGAAACTCATTTCTGCTCTCCCAGCGAAAAAGCAGCTGTGGTACGTTTTTGTTTCTCCAAGGTTGGGCCTCGCTGCACTAATGAATACACTGTTCTTAGTTATTAGCGCATACCTTTCCCACTAGATAGAGGTCCGCTCCCACCAGTCTAGCAGTGGGCACGAATGGAACGACCTTGACAGAAAGATAGTGTGTGCCCGGTCTCAGACTCGAAACTCATCCTACTGTACTTCTTTGTTTAAGCTGCCCCGGCTTGGAAATTTCCACTGTGGGCATGTTTTAGCCCAGTTACGAAATGTATAACATGTACCTTTATGCTTACTGAATTCAGTCCCTCTGCAGCACTCAGAGCGACTGGACAGATTGGGCTCCGCTCGAGCGTACATGAATAAATATACTTGGTTTGTATTCTCTACTGTCTGACCGACTCTTCATTTGTATGGAAGGCTGAGATGTGGTCGCGAGTGACCCGGGTGACCCGAATCGGGTCACTTCCTTCATGCTGCAGCAGATTAGTTTCAGCCTTCCATGAATTTCCACTGTCCTGGTGAATGCAAATTTTCAATCCAGTGGTCGGTATCACAGTAATCACTGGGACAACACTACTCTCGCTATCCTCTTGCTCAGAGGGATGCTCATCAACAGAGAATATGGACCCTCAGCCTTGTCTTCCTCTAATTCCAAAGGCTCAGACACTGCAAACCTGGGATGACTTGAGGAATTAGTTGATGTTGGCTCTGCTTCTTTCTCTTCATGCCTTGCCCTATTGGAATGAGAGGTGTCTATCCAGTTCGACAAACTAGAACACTTGACAGCAGTGTTGGTGACTAGGATCACCTGATAGGGCCCTATCCAGCGCTCCTCCAAATAGGACTTGTGAATGTGTTCCTTGATGTAGATCAAATCACAAGAGTTCAGTCATGCCCTGGGGACCCTCGGACAGCTGGAGTAGCGACGTCAACCTGAGAGATAGAACGCACCACATCAGACAATCTGTTGAAGTACTCGAGAAAAGGTCATCTGTGACATTCACATGGGTAGCTGCCGGGACAGAGGGTATTCGCATGCCTCTCCAGCAACACTTTATGAGGAGACAATCCAATTCTTTTACAGGAGGCACGTCGAATACTCATCAGTACCAAGGGAACAGCATCAGGCCATTTGAGCGACGTGGAGGTACAGGCTTTAGCCAGCTAAGCTTTGATTGTTATGTTTTGTCTCTCTACAACCCCTGATTCCTCAGGCCTGTAGCTACAGAGATATCTCTGAACAATCCCTAAAGCTGTGCACAGTAATTGCATTATCTCACTCTTGAAGTGAGTTCCTTGATCTGATTCAAGATGAACTGGCATCCCAGATCGCGGTATCAACTCCCGCAGCAATATAGTTTGGCGACTGTTAGGCATGCACATCTCCATGTGGGGTATGCCTTGACCCATTGTGAAAACAAACAAATGATGACAAGGGCATACCTTAGTTCAGCGGTTCCCAAACTTTTTCAACCCATGGCTTCCTTAATCTATTGGCGGCGGATCCCCATTATGTTATGTCCAGTCTGGTGGTACCAGGCTGACCTTTTTTCTTTTGCAGTGTGGTCCTTGAGACTGAGGTTGGTGTCCAGGGTGAATCCAAGTAACTTGGTGTTGTTTGAAAGTTGGGGTCTGAATTGGTCCCGGTTCATGCCGCGGACTCAGGTTTCGACAAACTATTGCTTGTTTTTCTTGGCAAATAACAGCCCCTTGTGCGACTGAGCTTCAGATCGGTGCTGAACATCCAGTTCTGAATGAGAGCCAGGCATTTTTTGTGGTGCAGAATGCCTGGAGCAGAGGGCGCTTTCAAGAAATATGACCTTTCTCCAGCAGTGTCCTGTGTGTTCTAAGACTGTAGCAGTGACCTCTCCCTGCAGTGTACCCCATAGGAATCCCAGGAGTGTTAGCTTTGTCGAGCAACATGTCTTTGATATAGGACTCAGCAGTGTGAGCTTTCTACCAGCAGTGCCCTGTCAGGACTTTCACCATAGCACTGCGAGTCCCCTGCCCTGCAACCAGTGCTGCAGGACCCCAGCAATGTTATCTTCCTTCCATTAGGGACCTGATGGTGCTGTAGGAAACTAGCAGTGTGAGCTTCCTCCCACCTACAGATGGGCAAGCCAGACAAGACTTGAAGCTGGCTCCAGTTGAATATCTACCCTGGCCCTGCCATTGCCCCATGGAACTAGTGACCCTAAAGTTTCTCGTTTATTTTCAAACTCAAAACATTTCAAATGTACATGTTTGACTTTTCTACCTAGTTTCTATCACATATTGAAAGAACATATCCACTATTACTATCCTGTACTCCAGTATTTTCTAATCATATAGCATAGGAACATG
Organism: Calotriton arnoldi; assembly: GCA_963921515.1. Lineage (NCBI taxonomy): Eukaryota > Metazoa > Chordata > Amphibia > Caudata > Salamandridae > Calotriton > Calotriton arnoldi. Next base: position 82,871 of record CAWUFW010014513.1, on the reverse strand, counting down.
TACGCATGTATATTAATTGTAGGGTAGTCTTGCACTAGGCCTTTTGGTGCATCTTGAGTGCCCGATGACAGTGAAAGAAAAAAACCATCTTGCTCCGTTTGCGTTTTGATTTCACCGGAACTCTTGTTTGACTTGGAGCTTTGTGAATCGGCTTCTGCTATTTTTTTCTGTACCTTTGTGCTGGCAGAGCAGGAACTTGGCCATTGCGCTTTACGGGTAACCATGAAGAGAGAATGCAGAACAGAGCAGCAAAAAACAATATCGCGAAGGCCGGTCGACTGTCCTAATTGGTAGCATTCACACTGTGCCAGTTGGTGTCATGCTGGAAGAATCGTAGAAAATACATCTTTTTACAATTCTAGGGCAAAACCACTAGATGGTAAACAATGTGCGTCTATTGATAGAGGTATAGTTGCAAAACTACTGCTCAGTAACTTTTTTCTTTTTCTGGACACAGGTAGGAGTCATTTATGAAAAACGAAATTAATATAGCAAGCCACAAGGACCGGTGGAAAAGGTAAGAAAAAGTACTGTAGACTATCATGAGAACTAGAAGGAATTTGAGGCATGATCTGGGTCTGTTGGATACCTGATCACCATAGTAAAGGGGTGTAATCTCCTTAAAGTTCTCAGTAAATTTTTGGTGAACATGTCAGGTCCCTTGTTTTTTTTTCCCTTTCCCCAATCCTCTCTCTCTCCCTCCCCTATCTGTGCGAGTGAGTGGGCTCATGAGCAGTTTTAGAATGTTGGTGTTAAGCGGCGGTTGGGCGCGGGGAAGTGGGTATAACGGGCATTCATTACCTGGTGGACATGTTGTGAGGCAGTGGTTCCCAAACTGTCCTTGGTGCGCATCTGTTCACGGCGCCCCTGGCTAGTTTTGACAGCGCATTGGGGTGCTGCGGCACACAGATTGGGAACTGCTGCCTTAGTTGGTTACATCGGGGCATCTCCACAAAGTCAATTTGTAGACGTGTGGCTCATGAACACAGCAACTCTTTTGCCCACATTCTGTCTTTGGCAGGTAACACAGCGTTGACAAACATTTTCTGCAATTGATCTGAAATAAGGGTTATTCTAATACAATCGGAAGGTAGAAACCATTCCATCCTTGCCCGTATTGGTTGGACCATGCATGTGTCACACCATTGTTGGCAGGGGGGAATCAGGAAGAACCATTTTCCCCTCGCTGGATACCCAAATGTTACTGGCATCCCTCATATCTTTTCCCATTTGGCCTTCTCTAACTCTGGGGCAGTATGTTGCAGTTCTCTCACCTCATTGAAAGTGTGTACAGTATTCAGTAGCATGTTGGATACAGTCTCTCCTGCGTTGCAGGGTTCGTCTAAATGGAAGGAACTGAACTCAAGAGCGCAATATCAGGCAATCTTGTCTGCATAACGGTTGCCTCTGATGGCAAAATCATTACCGCTCTTGTGTGCAGCACATTTGACCATGGCAATTTCCTTTGGCATTTGCAAAGCATCTAACAAATTTGAAACATACAGCCCATTCTGGATGGGGGTGCCGGCTGATGTAAAAAATCTTCGCTGCAACCAGAATTAGCCAAAATCGTACACAACTCCAAACCTATACTGGCTGTCAGTGGAGATAGTGACTTGCAAGCCCTCTGCGGTACAACAGGATAGGGTAAGGGCATTCAGTTAAGCCACTTGCGCAGATGTTACATGGCACAAGTTAGATGCTTCTACAACTCTGCTCAGTGTACATGCAGCATAAGTGGCTCTTAAAATGCAGTGTCAGTCCCTCAGACAAAACCCATCACCAAAAAGGTAATGGTCAGACTCGGAAAGGGGCACATCCACTATGTCAGGTCTTGGTTTGGTGCACAACCCGGTAACGCTAACACAGTCGTGGTCAAATTCGCCCTCGTCATCTCCCTCTGGAGTTGGCAACAGAGAAGCAGGGTTCAGTGTGTAACATCGCCGAATGGAAAAATGTTCACCTGCCAACACGATTCTCTCATAGCCAGTTCAGCTGCTATTTGGCAGATGTTGAGTCCCGGTTTGGGTCATGAGCATCTCAATGGAATGGGGCACCATTACAATTAAGGGGTAACCCATCACTATCCCCTCAATATGCCGAATACTAAGACTTACCACTGCAACCACTTTGAGACAACTGGGCAACGCTGCTGCCACTGAATCAGGAATAGCTTAGAAGTATCCAAAGCAGCACTTTTTATGGGTGAGTCTGTGGAAAGACAGCATTGGATCAGAGAATGATCTTTAGGGGCTTGGCACCTTTAATCAACCTAATTTCTCCACCTGTAAAATCCCATACCTCCTCTTTGACTGTTTCTGGCAAGTCTACTGGTAAATCCTCTGTGGTAATGACTGAGTATATCCTGACAACGGGCTCTGGGGACTGTAATTTAAACTCTGTGTTGGCTGCCTGCAATTCAATTCCAACCCCATCCAGCGTGCAATAGATGACGCAGTTGAGTTTGCAGAGAAGATGTCATCCTAACAAGTTTACAAGCTAGAAAAACAAATCACAAACTGGTGTTGTTCTCTGATATCTCCTATTTTTACCAGTACAGGGGCAATAATTTGGTTGGTACGCTGTTTATTTGTAATGCCTACAACTTGGACTTCTTTTCCCGAGAGGGGTAGGTTAGGGACCTCAACTGTTCTAACTGTTGAACAAGTGACTTCAGTGTAGATTAGGAAAGATACGGGATGTCCGTTCACCTCTCCATCCATGTATGGTCCACTCTAAAATCCACTTCCAGGACTGCGCCAAGTACGCCCTCCCCCCCATCCCCCCCAGGCACCATCATGGCTCCTGGTTAAAGTCTATGGAAGTCTCAAACATCATGGGGACTGGACCTCCTTGGGACATCATCGGATTTTGGGGTACACTGTGGCTTGCTTGGAGATGGGGGATACCTCCCTGTGTCTGCGTTGGGTTGAAAGAATTTGGCAATAACCCGGATTTAGGGACTTTCTAGTTGGCCATAGAGGGTCTAGGCACCGGGGGAAGCTCTCCTTTAACTACTGGACTCACCCCTTGAACTTCTGATGCAATTTGGTCTGGATTCTAACGGCACTCCTGCTTTCAATGCTCCACACTGTTACAAATGTGACATTGGGTAACTTTCTTTAGGGCACTTACACTGGTTCCTAAAATATTGCCTCGGCCTCTACCTACTCCTGGGATGGTCCCACAGTAGTTCAGGGGGACTCCCTGCATTACCATTTCAACACTGGGGCCTAACTCGGCTCCTTGGAGCTAAATTAAGTCCCCTAGCACCTCCAAGCTGTGCCAACTGAGTTTGCTCTATCATGTACTTCTCCTTAAGCCCCTTTTGTTTTGCTTCCAATGTGTCACTGCAATATTTTGCAGACTGTAAGATCTCATCAACTGGCTTGCTCTGCCAACAAAGGACACCTTGGGTAATTTGGTTGCTAATCCCTGGCCTTAGTCCGTATATAAAGGATGCAAGGAACGCTCCCATGTTATTCCCCTAGGGAGCCCTCATCGCCGCCACCGCCTGCCTGACACCGGTCCCGGGGGACTTCAGCCCCCAGCAACCAACGCCCCAGGAGGTGCCAACGAGTGTTTACCACGCCCGGAGGTGCATAAAGCAGCGCGGGGAGCCCTTATCGCTGCCGCTGCCTGCCTGACACCGGTCCCGGGGGACTTCAGCCCCCAGCAACCTACGCGCTAGGGGGCGCCAATGAGTGTTTACCGCGCTCGGAGGCGCATAAAGCAGCACGGGGCTCTCTCAGCACGGGAGCCCTCATCGCCGCCACTGCCTGCCTGACACCAGTCCCGGGGGACTTCAGCCCCCAGCAACCAACGCGCCAGGAAGCGCCAACAAGTGTTTACCGCGCCCGGAGGAGCATAAAGCAGCATGGGGCTCATGCAGCGCAGAAGCCCTCATCGCCGCCACTGCCTGCCTGACACCGGTCCCGGGGGACTTCAGCCCCCAGCAACCAATGCGTCAGGAGGCGCCAACGAGTTTTTACCGCGCCTGGAGGTGCATAATGCAGCGCGGGGCTTCCGCGGCCGAACGAGGCTGGGCTGGGCCTACCCTCTTGGGGGGTCACTTTGTATTAGAGGCAACCAACTGGACGCAGCAGACCAGATTTCCCCACCTTGGAGCCAGGTCCCCAACAAGCCAAGCTAGAGGAAGCCCAGGACTGTGGTAAGCAGTGCGGAGAGCACAACTTTAATTGTGGATGCTCTAAATCCTGACAGGTACTTGTGGTGGTCAGCTTTGGACACCATGCATTGATCATGGGCAAGAGAAAAGCAACAAACTCTGACCGTTTGTCTAATAATAAAAGGGCCACTATTGACTCTTACCTAGCTAAAGCGGTGGGGGCAATTACCCAAGAGATTGATAAGGTGGAGAGGAGATTATCTATGGGCTTAACCGGCCCCCCAGTGCCTGAACTTTTGCAGGTTGTTTCAGTAGAAGCAACTAACATGAGCCCTCCGGCTAGCAAGATGGATAGTACACAGGCTGCCGCCACAGAGTCGGTGGCGCCAAAGAGAGGCGAGCCAGGTACAAGTGTTTCATCTCCTGGCACCGTAGGTGAGGGCCGAGGGGTTTCCCCAGTCGCCGACAATAAGGGCACGGAGGAAGAGGTGTCACCAGCAGCTAAGAGATTACGAAAAGCAAAAAAGAAAAACAAGCCCATAAGGAGAGTGGAGGCACCAGAACCCCCGTTTAGCCCGACAGATTTGGAGGACTTTTGGAACACTTTGAGGGGAGCAATCACGAACTTGATGACCGACCTGTTCTCGAAGCTCTGGGACAAATTGGAAAAAGGGTTATTAGATTCCAGAGAGACACTTGGGAAAGTGGAGAATATGTTGAAAACCATCTCTAATGTTCTGCCCCCGAGTAGGGCCCACTCACAGGCAGCGTGCCCCAGTGTGCGAGGGCAATACGAGCCAGGAAACCATCCACCAAACTCTAACAGGTTACTGGGGACTGGGCCCCGGAGTGAACTGGGGGTCCAGGAGAAAGAGACTGTTAATAGGTTTCATTCTCAAACACGGGGTGGGTGTGGAGGGAGGAGGTAGGGGTGTGAGGGACCAACATTCCCCACTGCGTCAGCAGGAGAAAGGGGCGGCAAGTCCCAAGAACATTTACAGACCAGGTCTGCCAGTGTTTGATCTGCCCCAGGCTTGTTGCCCCTATACCGTAGTTCTGGTGGGGGTGCACAGTTTGGGAGTGGGTACTGAGGAAGCCACAGATAATCTTATCAATAAAGTGTCTCATTGGTTAGGGAAATATAGCAGATTTAATACAGGGGACCATTCTCATATCCTGATGGCAAGAAGGGTCTCTTGTATTGGAAAATCCAGGAAATCCTTCAAGGGCGATGCAGTGATCATCACCTTTAGATTACCAGAACTAGCACACAACATATTGAGACACTCGGCAGAGTTCCCTTTTTATGCTTCAGATATTAAACCTCTCCCACTAGGTTTTTTCTACAGGCCGGGTTCTATTGCCCCAGTAACTAATAATGCTATGGAGTTGGAGGGGGGCATACACACGGGGGGAGGGAGTTGTTTTTGAACACTTATGCCCCTTTGTCGGATCTTAATGACTTAGATTGACAGGGGGCGGGCATCGAATACAGCCTAGCACAGGCAACAGTGACTGACCTTCAAATGCAGGCCGTTATGCCCATGGGGGATCGGCAGAGAGAGATTGTAGACCTTCCCACAAATTACTCTAACCAGAATTACCGGATAGGACATCAAGGCGATAAGACAATATCGGCCATTTTACCCAGTACCCAGGGAGGAAGTGAGGTCAATCTGAACTCCTGGAATGTGTCAGGGCTGGCCTCAAAATTTGAGGATTATAGATGGATTCAAATCGTAACCTCTTATAAGATCATTTGCCTACAGGAGACCTGGGAGGTGGAAAATACATTCTTTTTGGAGGGCTACAAGTCGTTCTTCCTCCCAGCGGAAGGGTCAAGATACGGGCGAGCTAAGGGTGGTTTAATTATATTTATTGCCCTTGATCTTTGTGGGTCAGTGAAACAACTGAATTGGAACTCTACAGTGGCGCAAGGTTTAAAGTTGGTAATAGGTAGAACAAAACGACTCAGAATAATTAACTTTTATATTGCCAAAAATATGAATCTGGGTTCATCAAGTGTGAAGGAGCTAGCCGGTCTCATAGATCAGCTACAGGGGGACGATTTATCACTGGGAAATCTTATTTTGTTAGGTGATTTTAATTGTCATTTATGCTCAGACATTGGACAAAACACTAGGGCTATTTCCTCATGCATGATAGCAGAAGAATGGCACATGGAGCACTCTGTAGAGGGTCAGGAATTAAATGCTCTTTTAAACACCTATGACCTAACGTTTACTCAACAAAATGCAGTAATGCCACCCAATAGTCTTTATCCTCCTACCTATAAAGGAAGGGGTTGTGCTACCACCATCGATTTTATCTTTGTGTCTTCAGCGTTGGCTTATATCATATCGTTCTTCAAGACTATAGAAAGCCCCTTCAGCGATCATAACCCTCTGACTCTGGGGATGCAGGCACAGGGGCCGAAACTAGCTCAAAGCAGTAGGATGGGAGGGACATTAAAGCCAACTGACCAGGGGAGGCGCCTGCGGCGGTCACAGGTGGATAGCAACGCTTTTTATTTATCCCTTTTTAAAGAGAGGCAAAAGGAGATTCTGAAGTGCCTAGATATCTCACCTTCAGAGGAAGATGTACTCAGATACTTTGACACCATAGCAAAGTCAGTGAGAGCTCTCTTAACTGTTCCAGTAGTCACTCCCCAATCCGATAGCCCAAGGTGATTCGACAGGGAGTGCTCTCAAGCACTGAGGAAACTTATAGTGGCTCTGAAATGGTATCTATGGTAGCTAGTTGTTGCATCAACTATAAAAAAGCACTAAAGGAATGGAGGTTTACTTTACAAAAACAGGCTTGGGAGATGAACTGGTCGAGGCCAGTGCTTTAAAAGATAGTTCCTTATTTTGGAGAGTCATTAATAGACCCTGTTTCTCTGAACCTGACAGACCAACTATTTGTCATCACATTACACAAGACCAATGGAAGAATCATTTCCAGGCAGTTTATAATCATGGGGAGGGAGATCAATGTAATAATGCCTGGGACCTCATCCAATGTGATTCTCATATTAATTTTCAGCTAGGTGAGGTAATAACAGGTATAGAGGGACTGACCAACAATAAGGCTCCGGGTCCAGACGGGATCCCCCCTGACCTGTTTAGAAGTAACATTGAGGGGTGGGCTCCAATTTTAACCAGGGTTCTGAATGCAGCAGTGTCAACTGACATGCCGCAGTCTTGGTCTACTGCCACTATCGTCCCTATCTATAAGAAGGGGTATAGGGATAACCCCAATTGCTACCGACCCATTTCGCTGATAGACTCAACCGTCAAGGTTATGGGGCGGGTCATACTAAATAGGCTAGTGGAGTGGGCAGACAAAAATCAAATCATCTCGGAGGTCCAATATGGCTTCCGAGCAGGCAAATCCACAGTGGGCCAATGCCTGAACCGCTATCTAGTGATAGCTAAATATACAGTCGCTAAAGCGGGATCCATTTATCTAGGCTTCATGGATCTCACTGCAACATTTGATAGGGTGAATCGCAGTAAATTGTGGTCCCTGTTAGACGAATTAGGAGTAGAGCGTTCAAATATAAATGCGCTGATGTCTTTATATGCCCATACCTCAGCTGCAGTACGTTTTACACAAGAGGGGGATCTCACCGATAGCTTTAAATGCTCAAGAGGGGTGCGTCAAGGCTGTATTCTAGCGCCTTTTTTATTCACGCTGTATATTAATGGGCTGGAACCTGTCATGATATCTCTGCAGGTCGACACCCCGAGAATAGGCACTAGACCAGTGCCAGTACTGCTGTATGCAGATGATGCTGTGCTTATAGCACGCAACCCAAGAGCATTGCAAATCTTAATTGACAGGTTTGTCTCCTTTATGAAAGGGCTGGACTTGTCTCCCAATTACGCCAAATCGTTTGTGATGGAAGTGGGCTGTCGAGGGAACAGTACAACATCTTATAAGGCAGGCTCTTTTAGCATATCCAAAGTTCCAGTTTTTAAATATCTCGGGGTTTTATTCGACGCTAAATTATACTGGAATACTCTGAAAGAAGAGAAGGTGACGGACACGAAAAAAGCAATGGGAGCTATAGCAAGCTTTGCACATAGATTAGGTACATGGTCGCCTGGGGTGATTTTAAAATTATATCAATCAATTTGTATTTCTAAGGCCATGTATGGGAGTGAAATCTGGGGTTACAAGGCAGTGGTGGAACTACAGACGATGCACAATAAATATCTGAGACGGCTGTTAAAAGTCCCTCAGGGCACCCCGCCTTCTCAGTCCATGAAGAACTTGGGGTGAGGCATGTGTCCGATTTAGTCGCAGTTAAGCCTCTGCTTTGTTGGGTGAATATTTGGTCCAATGAGGAGGCCTCCTTTAACCAAGCGGTAATTTTGGATTACCTATCATTGGATCATGCCCTCAAAATACCCTGGCTAAGATACAATAAAGAAATACTCTGTAGCCTAGGAAGAATAGATATTTTTACAAATTGAAGATCAGTGAAGAAAGAGGATAAAAAACTAATAAATTATCTATTCTCCAAGAAGGTTAGCGCGGAGCGAGAAGGAAAGGAATTGATCAAGCCGACAGTTAGAGTACATGTCCTAGTCAAATCAGTGCTGGGAATAGAGCATTACCTTACTATTTTAACCAGCGCCCATGATAGTTTTTTAATTACCCGTTTTAGATTTAACATGTTTCATCACTTAGTGACCTCCCCTATCGGCTTCGTAGCGCGAACTGAGAATAGAGGGCCCTGTGGCTGCGACAATAGGTCTCCACAGGATATTTTACATTTTGTCTTTTTATGTAAATATTTTACGTATCCCCGGCGACTTTATCTTAAACTATATTTAAAAGACATGGGTTTTAGACAGGCTCGAATTGCACTTTTGCACATGCAACTACTGCAGAATGAACGCACTTTATTCGTGGTCACACATTTTTTAAGAGCAATGGTCAGATCTAGGAAAACCAGAAATGACCAAGATTGAGAGGTGTATTTATGAATAGCGATATGTTGACATAGGCACTCAGGGAAACCAGTTAGCTCTTATTGTCATGTATAATTTTGTGGTCCTGTAAGAGGAGAGTATATTGTGATGTCATTTTAGAGTTGTGAAAAGATGAATTATGCTTTTTTATTGAATATGTTATTTTAATGTATTGTATCTTTTATAGCTGTATGCTTTGCCGAATAAAGATTGTTGTTGTTATTATTATTATTATAGTGAGTCATTCATCCCACTGTGCTCTCTATACACCTGCATCAATATCTCAAAGTAAGCGTGTACAGACTATTTTGGCTCTTGAGAGCCTATCACAGTGCGGCTAGAGTGTCTGTCAGCCAATTCCTGCACAGCACCTTGATGACGCAATGCTCCAGTACCACTGGACCGCTTCTGAACCACTTTACAGCTTTTTCACCATTTGCCTGCTTCGACTACACAAAGGTTTGTGTAGCAGCAAGAATGCTACCTACTTTCATGCAACAGTGAACCCTCGACCTACGAAAGTCACTATACTCACTGCATCCACTCCTGTGCACTAAAGAACGAACCGCCACTAAACTTGCTTAGTACACTCGTACAATAAAGTTATACCTCTATCTTGGCATAACAGATAGTTCCGCACAGCACACCTCACCTAGCAGGCAAGTTAGATAGTTCAATGTTCTAACTTGAGGTACCTCTCTTTCAACCATATATCATATCCGTAACAACCCCAACATTCATCCCTTTCAAAAGTCCAAGAAGCTCAATCAAAATTACGATAATGATTGTTCCCACAAGTCCAGCGTTTAAAGCTGCGCAATAACTACTCTCAAATATTGTCCACTGCATTCCACCCCAATACGCCTACTACAAATCCCAACCTGCACTGTCCTGCAACTACTATTGTGTAGTTCCTAAAAATACATAGGATCTGCACATTTAGACAACATAAACTAAGGGATTGGTGTCCAGACTGATTCCAGACGGTAAATAGACATAATATCGAAAAAAATATATAGAATGGACAGAATATCGAATTCAAAATATAGAATGGACATAATATCGAATGGACATAATATAGTGGTTAATAATATCGAAATGAAGGTAAGTAATATCGATTTTCAAAATATAGAAGTACATAATATAGGCATTAAAAAATATAGAATTTTTAATAATATCGAATTTTTGTAAGTGTTTAGTATGTTAGTATATGAGTTAAAAATGTATATTATTTTTGTAATGTATGTTTAATATTTTTTAAAGTTACGAAATTTATGTACATTTTTTTTTGCGTAATTTAATTCCGTAGCGGGTTGTGGGATTATAGGGGAATAGTGTGGGAAGTAATTTAATTATAGTAAATTAAATATAAATTTTTAGGAATTATTAATTATTTTTAATTTAATTTTGCGTTTTAGTTCTGTAGCGGGTTGTGGGTTTATAGGGGAATAGGGTGGGAAGTAATTTAATTGTAATTAAGAAAATATTTATTTTTATTTATTGGTATTGATAATTAATTTATTGTTAATTAATTATTAATTGGTAATTAATTTTTATTAATTGATAATTAATTTGTATTATTTGATTAATTGATAATTATATTAATTGTATTAATTTATTATTCGGAGCGGGTTGTGGGTATATAGGGGAATAGGGTGGGAAGTAATTTAATTGTAATTAAGAAAATATTTATTTTTATTTATTGGTATTGATAATTAATTTATTGTTAATTAATTATTAATTGTTAATTAATTTTTATTAATTGGTAATGAATTTGTATTAATTAATTAATTGATAATTATGTTAATTGTATTAATTTATTATTCGGAGAGGGTTGTGGGTTTATAGGGGAATAGGGTGGGAAGTAATTTAATTGTAATTAAGAAAATATTTATTTTTATTTATTGGTATTGATAATTAATTTATTTTTAATTAATTATTAATTAGTGATTAATTTTTATTAATTGGTAATACATTTTTATTAATTGATTAATTGATAATTATGTTAATTGTATTAATTTATTATTCAGAGCGGGTTGTGGGTTTATAGGGGAATAGGGTGGGAAGTAATTTAATTGTATTAAGTAATTATTGAAATTCTTTTTGTGTATTGATTAATTTATTGTTAATTAATTATTAATTGGTAATTTTTTTATTACTTATTACATTTTTGGTATTGAAAATTAATTGGTTGTTGATTAATTATTAATAGGTAATTAATTTTTAATAAATAATATTTATTGGTATTTATAATTAATTAATTATTAAATATTTTGTAATTGTTAATTAATTTTAATTAATTTTTTATTGGTATTGATAATTAACTTATTTTTATTTAAATATTAAATCATTACTTTCCCTACTGTTGCACTCACTGGAGTGGGAATAGTAATTTTTACCCCTACGCTATCCAACGCTTTCCCTACTGTTGCAGTCACTGGAGTGGGAATAGTAATTTTACCCCTACGCTATCCAACGCTTTCCTTACTGTTGCACTCTCTGGAGTGGGAATAGTAATTTTTACCCCTACGCTATCCAACGCTTTCCCTACTGTTGCACTCACTGGAGTCGGAATAGTAATTTTTACCCCTACGCTATCCAACGCTTTCCCTACTGTTGCACTCTCTGGAGTGGGAATAGTAATTTTTACCCCTACGCTATCCAATGCTTTCCCTACTGTTGCACTTACTGGAGTGGGAATAGTAATTTTTACCCACCCGCTATCCAACGCTTTCCCTACTGTTGCACTCACTGGAGTGGGAATAGTAATTTTTACCCTCCCGCTATCCAACGCTTTCCCTACTGTTGCACTCACTGGAGTGGGAATAGTAATTTTTACCCTCCCGCTATCCAACGCTTTCCCTACTGTTGCACTCTCTGGAGTGGGAAAAGTAATTTTTACCCCTACGCTATCCAACGCTTTCCCTACTGTTGCACTCACTGGAGTGGGAATAGTAATTTTTACCCCTCCGCTATCCAACGCTTTCCTTACTGTTGCACTCTCTGGAGTGGGAATAGTAATTTTTACCCCTACGCTATCCAATGCTTTCCCTACTGTTGCACTCACTGGAGTGGAAATAGTAATTTTTACCCCTACGCTATCCAACGCTTTCCTTACTGTTGCACTCTCTGGAGTGATAATAGTAAATTTTACCCTCCCGCTATCCTACGCTAAAAATATTGAATATTTTTTATTAATATTAAGTTAATATATATATGTATTAAAAAATAAAAATGTATGTTTATTTTTTTATAACTTACATTAATTATTTATAAATTTTAAGGTTATTTAAGTATTTTTAAGAATGTTTCAGTTAATTATATTTATTATTTTATTAATTTTACATTACTTTTAATACATTTAAAAAATTCGATATTTTAACAAACTATGGGGCCCATTACGATGGCGGGCGGAAGCACTACCGCCGTGCTGGCGGATGCATAAACCACCAGTTACCGCCCGCATGCCGCAGCCCACACGCCCGCCAAATTACGATGTGAAAAGGCAGCCAAACACCGCCGGCAAGCCAGCGACGCCGTCCGCCATCAAAGTGCGCCCGCTCACGTAGCGGCGCAGCCCAATGGAGACACACCGCCAGACGAAATCACGTACCGCCCGGCGTACAAATTACGATGCCGCAAACAAACAGCTCCCACGGCTAAGAGACACCGCACGTGAAAGTGAGGCGGAAACCCGAACGCCGAGCACAGACACCGAAGAGGCGACCCCCCGAGCATGAATCCAGCACTGCAGGCCCTCCCCATGCTATACCTGATGCACCACCAAGGAGGCAACGTACCGCGGAGACGCAGGTAGGCACACACACAACAAGGGCACGCAAACAGCGCACACAGTGCAAGGGCGGAAAAGGAGGACATGGCACCCCCCAACACCCATGCGTGGACAAGACACATCCACCACTGCACCCACAAATGTAACACAGGGCAAAGTGCAACATCTCGCAAATATCATGGGCACACCACCTGGGACCAGGAACTAACGACCCCGTCACGGCACAGCAGCACAGCGGCGATGACGCAGCCACACATGCGCACAACTCAGCGCCCAACTATAACGCCATGTATGCGTCGCACACAAACAACACAGGGACACAACCAAGCACCACACACACGAGCCACACCCAGAACGCACATGACACATGACAGGCCTGCCACAGTCATGACCCCAACGCCCAATTCACGGACAACACCCAATGTCACACAACCGACGCCCACATGTCAGTGAAGTCACGCAACATCAGGACACACCCCTGTGTGACAAACATGGCGAAGCACACAGCGGCGGCAACACCACCCAGTAGAACATGGGCCCCGTCGGGAAGAGGTACGCCAGTACCACACAGAAACACCCATACCACCCTGCACCCATGAACCAGACATACAAAACGGAACACCAAAGAGCCCGGGGACCGACAACAGGTGGACCCAAGAATGACACCCACACACAAGGCCCAACGCATAGCGGAAACACAGCCTGCCGCCCACACACGGGAGAGCAGACAGCACTGAATGACCTTCCATTCCAACTCCGTAACCACATCCCGACTAAACAAGCCGGAGAATACAGCCATTGTCCCAAAAAAAAACAACACAGGCATGCAGAGGAAACCGACCACAGGGCAGATAGCGCATATCACCTAAGAACATACCGAACGGGAAAGAAAGGAATATATAAAACTCCCCCATGCCGTTCCCATGCAAGTTATCTGGAAGGAGTCACACACCACTGACCTTGAACATTCAGAGAAGCACGTGGGATGAGGGCCCGTGTCCTCCGCACAAGCTAACAGAACACAAGTCCTGCCCCCCTACGACCATCACAGATCTCACAGCAACCTCAGAGCCTGCACACTGCAGACTGCACACACAGCCGGAGCACGCCACCACATCGCCCCGCAGCAAAATGGCACCTACAACACACCTGCCCAACTACGCCAAACAGGTCAAGCTGTACAAACACAACCTGATACAGCTACTGGGATGCGAACCCCTATCCCTGCTGAACGTAAGTTACCGACTGACTTACCGCATCGCATTGTTCAGCTGCGTCATACCCGTCTTCTACTGTCGGAGGTGTCCCTTCCACCATCCTGTGGAGTTGTGCCTCTCCAACCCGGCATGTCCAAGGGCGGACCTGCTACCACTATTCCACCCTCTGGACGCACACGACAGGGCCTGTTCAGCCTATGGGGGCATGGCGTATGTGGCGAACATCGGACCCACACTGCAATGGGACCATTGTACCTCCACACGACGGATCATGGATCACAGCTACATCGAATGTCACTCAGCATGCCCCATCATGCTCCTACAAGGGACAACTTACAAACAACACCGTGACAGCCACCATCCGCTACATTGGCTGGCAAACATGTATACCACCAATGAAATGGAAGCCCTGCAGGAAGCCATCGCATACCTGACAACCTGTCAATTCGTAGGACCCCGGCGCAATCCCCCAATTGAGCCATGATGTCCGACACTGTACCCATGCTTAGCTTCCGCACGGACTGGCCAGTAACCACCACAACAGCCATACCAAACGACCTGCAACTGATACCACACCATCAACGACACTGCCATGACATCGGATGTGTCCGGGACATGCACTCCGTTCCCCATCACATCCAGGAACACTGCATGTATCGGGGGAGGCAGTGGCATGGGATATGTGTATCGCACCCACATGGACAGAACTGCACATACAACTATGCCATGACATGGATCCTGCGCCCATGGACATATGCACCGCCCAGTGGACAGGAATCGCCCGGCTGGAGTATGTGAGAGCTGCACCCCTTTTCCCCCTCCCCGGATATCCCGTAACAGGACCATTGCATGGACGACAAGTGCATACAACAACAACACGACCCCAGTGACTGTGACATGTCCAGTATCCACCATATGGCAACAACAAGTGGGACGCCGTTGCATGCACGTAAGCCCATGCCCTGATGTCAACTCACACGCACGCGTGCATGAGTAACAACAGCAGCACACCTGTCACATGGATCTGAGATGGACTGTGCCCATGATGCCAAGCGGTCTGGTAGGCTAAATGTATCCCGTCTGTGTCAAAGTCCGCAGCACCGCAGCCACTTGCAAATGAACATTAGCACAGCAACAGCCAAGCAGATGTAACTCTGAAGCCCACATCCCACATGCAACAGCTAATCACATGTACCCCTACACCCTTAGCTATGTGTAATCATGCTCAGTATATCCCCCACATGCATACCGCTGCCAGTAGTGTCCACTATACTGCATCACAGAGGACATAAGTCACAATACATGGTTTGAAGAAAGAAACTGTCTCTGCTGATTCCTTTCACAAGTACGAATGTGAGATGATGAGAGTGTGTGATGTACACGGCAGTCGTGACATGACTATGTAGTCCACTGTCATTCGATGTCAACGCAAATGAGTAGCACAACTGTGGAAGACACACATGTGTCGTGTGAAGCGGGGAGACGCTTCGCTCAGGTGGGTGGGTGTGACGGGTAGATGCGCACATGCAAAGTTGAAACACGCTGTGTCGGGAGGGGTCCGGAACTGCACATTACCGCTTCCCTGGGCAATGTCAAAGGCCACATGTCGGGGGGATGTGAACACGTGTGTGCACTGCAGCCGGGCACACGAACAATGCGGTATCAGGCGTACACGTCAGCCCACCCTCTGTGGACAAGCTGGATCCTGTTGTGCGCCCGCCAGGCCCTTGACAAGGCACACACAGCCCCTGCCGACCAAGTGTATCCCCAACATTGTCAACCTGCACAGGCAAACCAGGGCACGGGATGGCAGTGGAGTATGGTGGGGGAGAGGACTCGGCGCGCTCCTCCGGGACACATCACGCAGGCAAAACATCCTCAATGTGTAGCATGGCTCAAGTCATATGGAAGTATTGGGGGACGCACACATCACGAGCAGGAGTGACGTCATGGAAGGTGGCTCGCACCATCCCACCCATTGCCTACATCTCCACACACGTCACATGCCGTTGCAACAGAGAAGCCAGCGCGTGCGCAAGCACCTCCGAGCCCGCCCCAGTGAGCCAAAAGAGTGAATGTGTGGGTCCATCAGCCCCAGATGGACGCGGCATGGGCCGCTAGGGCAGCTACAGCCTCTGTGTGTCGCAGGTGGTGTATCCGGACTGCGGAGACTGCCATGCATTGTCTATGTTGCCCGTGTCGCGAGTCGGGGCACCACGCAGGTGGACGGCGTCCCGCCACACATAATGCCGTGAGACAGACCACTCGTTCAACTGGACCCACACATACACTCCTTGGCCTCTCCGGGGCGAGCTTGGGGCTGCATCTGCATGCGCTAGCCCCACAGTTGCAAATGCATATTGTGGGGAGCGAGGGGAGGCCATGAGGACAGGGACAAAGACGACTGTATTACTGTCAGTGAGTTCAAGGAATGACCCTGATGTGGACAGGAAAAGACGTGCCCCGTGTGTATTGCAACTAGTCGCTAATCCGATCACCCTCCCATGTCCTGCATGTAAGCCCGCACCTAGCCCCGCCCACCCACCACATTGAAATTAGCACCAGCACAAAATCATTCACATTCGAAGCACTGACTGGGGGTGACAACCATCGGACACACTTGTTGAGGCCACCCACGCGTACATGTGGGCCCTCCATGATCCATGTCACCTGCGGCCAAGTGATGACATGCGCAATGACGGAAGTGAGGAGAGCTGTCCGCCCCACGCACAGATGGTGCATCAGCTCCACAGACCCAGCAGCGAGTGCAGCAGGGGTCACATGTGCAGGGGCAGCTGTGCCTGGTGTGAAGGCACATTCAAATTGACAGCACATCGACCAATGTGTAGTCTGCCCACATCTACAATCCATTATCATGCGGACATGGAAAATGAACATAGGGCAACACATCTGTGTGGGTGCACCCACTGTGACCAACACTGCGCAATCATCGACGTACTCGCCCTGTGCATGGCCCACCACACAAAGGAGGTCACATTCAGTGCCACCATCCCACACACACATCCCTATCACGAGACATGGTGTGTCCAATAGTCAGTACTGAGTTTGCGCCCATCTGGAGGGTCCTGAACAGGAGACACATGCAACCCACTAGGCAGTCGGTGCTGTCACCTACTGGCATTGTGCAGTCAATGTGCAGGCCAGGCTTGCTGGGACTGAGAGGGGCAGCATGGCCCAGCCTGACATCCACACGAGCAACAAGTGCACTGAGACCTGCATTGGCAATTGCAGACGTTGGCCTGCACCCAGCTGGCCCGGGACGCCTACCTCCATAGTGGAACACGCAGGGTGCCACCGCGAGGGTCATCGGAGTTGGCCGTAATGGCCTGGCCCATGTTGGTGACAGTCCGCTGATGCCATGTGCACCACACAGTATGATGTGCGCACTGCATCGTCAGGTGTGGCCATGATGTGCGCGTGGGTGCAGGTGCACAATGGACGGGGCCACAACATGCCGTGTGCATAGGCAGGGACGGCCAGTGGCCGGCCCCCACATGTATGTTAGCATGTCATCATCTGCACATTGGCATGGGTGCATGGTATACGCATATGCACACGCATGTCATCTCTCACTATGTACATCTGCCACTTGGCACGTGCAAGGTTACGTGTCACATGTGATGTGTATTTGCAAGCACACAGCCGTGTTGGCATGGGGCTGTCAATGTGTACACCTGACAATGCTTCTGGAGGTGTAATCCGTACAGTGCTGCACATAGGGTGCAGTGGTGACACCAATGACTGTCTCATATCCCCTCGTGCCACAGGTCCCACTTGTCTTGGCCGCTCAGCCTGTGCCCACATCGTCGTTGGTGTGTGCCATACTCATCCAGCCTCGGAAGCAGTGTGATGCACAGCAGCCAGTCATGTTGCCGTGGTGTTGCCGCTTGCCGAATATGCAGTCAGTCCCCATCAGCACGCCTCACAGGTCATTGAGGCCTGGATCCCCATGTGCATGCACATAGCAATGGTTCGTGTCACTGCTCATTGCTATTGGTGGGAGACCTGTGTAAGTGTATTGTGGCTGTGCTGTCCCTGCATGACAGCTGTTCTGTGACTCATGTTCTTGCTCTGTCATATCAGTTATGTGTATGTGAAAATGCCATGTGGCGTGTTGCTTTGACATGTGTCCACTCCCATCTTTCCTAGGCGGAGACCAAACATTTACCGCCCTTACCAATTGTTGGCGGACATGGAGGATTCTGAGGTCATCCGGAAATTTCGTCTGGACCGACCAACCCTGCATCGACTATGTGCCATGTTGGAACCCCACCTCCGTCCTCGCAGGGTGTATCCGACAGCATTCACCCCCACGGCTAAGGTGATGGCTGCACTGCATTTTTTCGCCACTGGGTCATTCCAGCACACAGTGGGCAGTGGAGGTGGGATGTCCCAGCCCATGTTCAGCATGGTGCTGAGGGATGTACTGGCAGCCATGATGCTGTACAGGAACAGGTACATCAGATTCCCCAGGGCACGTGAGTTGGCGGCAGTGAAGGGTGCATTCTATGCCCTTGGACGGATCCCACACGTCGTTGGTGCCATTGACTGCACCCATGTTGGCCTTGTCCCACCACAGGCCACTGAGCAGCTCTTCCGCAACCGGAAGCACACGCACTCCCTGAATGTGCAAGTGGTGTGCCTTGCGGACATGGTCATCTCCCACGTGTGTGCAAAGTTCCCAGGCTCGGCCCATGACGCGCACATCATGCGAAACAGCATATTACCACGACTGATGACCAATCTGCAACAGGACCGTGGCTGGATTGTCGGTGAGTATGTGGAGTTGTGTAGCGTGCTGGCTTAAGGATGCTGTCTACTGTCCTGTTTGAATTGCAACGGTTCTCTGTGTCCCCCACGCCCAGGTGACTCGGCTACCCGAATGGGCCCTGGCTGCTCAGTCCATTACGAAATCCTCGGACCCCAGCAGATGACCGCTACAATGAGGCACATGGGAGGACCAGACGTGTGGTCGAGCGTACCTTTGGCCTCCTCAAGTCCAGGTTCAGATGCCTGGACCGCACCGGAGGTGCGCTGGCGTACTCCCCACAGAAGGTGTGCCAGATAGTGGTGGCTTGCTGCATGCTGCACAATCTGGCCATTCGAAAGCAGATCCCCCTAATTGTGGATGACGGAGATCAACCAGGGCCCCAGCCTGCAGACCAGGACAGCTCCAGTGAAGAGGACAGTGGAGAGGATGAAGCTGTGAATGTGCGTCAGCAGCTCATCGCCCGCTACTTCACTTGACGGTGAGTGACCATGTACGACGGCTGATGTAGCTGTAGTTGTGCTGGTGTATGTGTGCTCTGTTACTGGGGCCTTTTGTTCACTGAGTGCTGTGTGTCAATGGTCCATGTCCAGGTTGGTATGCCACTGTCAGTGGCTGTAGCATTGTGCCCTGTTGCTCTGTGAGATGTGTGTGCATTGCTTGTAGTTGGTGACAAGTACTGTGTGATGAGTGTGTGACACACTCATTGAATGTACTCTTGTTCTGTTTTTCACCCCTAGGTCCCTGCAGCAGGGGGCTGTGAGTGGTCATCAGCCCTGGATGATGGGTTGGTGGGTGGGAGGGTGCCTGGGGTGCGGTTGGGCCCTGCCACACCAGATGGGCCTGCTGGGTGGTCCGTGTCCGAATCGGAGGACAGATCCTCCACATCCGTGAGTCCTTGTTGGGGGCTTGCAGGCTGGCTGTGCTGGCTGCTGTCTCCATCTCCAGCATCCAGCAGTTCGTCACCTGTGGGGGGAATGAGATATGTTATTGTGTTGCACATGACAAAGTATGTATAGGTTGTCTGACATCCACAGTTCGTGCACAGTCGTGCACAGGTTTCCCCGGAGCCGTGTGTGTGGCTGTGCTATTTGTTGTTGTGTGGGCATGCCAATGGGACTGTGTGCTGTGGACATGTGGCATGGGACGGATTGGCAATGCCGATGGGTGTGTTGCTGTGCTCCTGCTTTTTGTGGCTCTGGTGTATGCGGACTCCAGACCCATCGTGGAGGTTGGTTTGTACTATGCTCTTGGGGTTCAAATGTAACGCTTCGAAACGCAGATGGCATAATGGGGGTCAGCCCCTGAAACGCATTTGAGATGAACTATGCTTTGGGGGTACATACTGTGTGCCATGGGTGCAGAACGTGACATGTGTTGTGGCAACATGACAGTGCATGTTCTGAGGTGTGTGTATGTCTGACATACCCTGCATATTTGCTGTCTGTTGTGATTTCTGGCCATGTAATTGGACGCATTGTTATGAGTGAGTGATGGTTGTGTGCCACACGACGTATTGCAGATGGTCCAATTCCTTGGTGTGCGTGCTGCCCTGTGCCATGTGCATCACTGCAGTGCTCGGGGGTGTGTGGCCCATGTTATGTGTGTAGTTGCTCACAGTGTGACGTGCGCTTCATTCACTTCTGGCACATGATTTATCATGGGCATGTTTCTTTGCGTGACTACTGTATGTGGACCAGCTGTTCGGATGACATACCTTTCATGTGACTGGGGCTGACGGATGAGATGGATGGTATGTTGTATGTGCATTGTGTGTCTGTGTGTTTGATGGGTCCAGTGGTGTTCGTGTGCATTTCTGTTGTTCCACGCTGTTGCGTCTAGTGTGGTATGTCTTACATGGGCGTAGTTGTGGGATGTGTGGTTGACAGGCAGTAGGGGCTACATGGACAGGACTTCGATGGTGTTGCAGTTGTGTGTGATGGGTTGCACTGTGCCTGCCGTGTGGTTCTGTAATCAGTGTGACTTGTGCATGCAGACGTGGCTCCTTGGGTGTTGCTGTGTCTGTGATGGGTCATGTGGGGTGTGACTCTGTGGTTCATGTCCGTGTGCACATTGTTCACATGGTTGTGGCAGGGAGCTGTGCTGCGTGTTCCTCTGCTATTTGACATGTCCCATGTGTTAGTCGTAATTCAGTCCTCATGCCTCCAGTCACCCCGCCCTGTCCAGTTTCCCACCTGCAGGTTGTTTTTGAGCGTGCACTGGACTGGATGCAACATGGTTATGGGCGGGGGGTGCTCCATGTTGCAGGTCTGTGGGGGTGGGGGCGGTGTTATGGGTCGTGGTGATGGCTGGACACCCACTGACACCGTTTGTCCTGGGGCGGGATGTCTACCTGTCGGCTGCCGGTGTGCACTGCAGTGGCTGCTACGTGGGTGTGGGGTGTGGGCTGTGCTCCTCCTTGCTGTGCTGTGGGACTAGGGGCCTGGTGTGTGTTGTACTTCAGCTGTCCCCCCTCCCACCCACTGCGCTTTGTGTTGCTGCTACTTACCTGTTACTTGTCGGTTAGTGCAGCTACGGCTGCCACATGGGTGTGGGGGTGCTCCGCCTTGCTGTGCTGTAGGACTAGGGGCCTGGTGGGTGTTGTACTTCAGCTGTCCCCCCTCCCACCCACTGCCTTTGTGTTGCGGCTACTTACCTGTTACTTGTCGGTTGGTGCAGCTACGGCTGCCACATGGGTGTGGGGGTGCTCGTTGTGGCGCTTCTGGAGTACTAGGGGACCTGTTGGTAGTTACGTGGCTGGCTGGGTGTACACATGCCCCCATGGTTTTGTTAGTTGATATGTTTGGGCTGTGTGTGTGGTGGTGCCTGTTGCATGTGTGGGTGATGTGTTGTGTATTGTGTACTGGACATGGGGGTGTTTGTCCCTCGGAGCTATGGCATGGTGGTAGTGCATGTGAGTACATAGCGGTGTGCTGGTATACATTTGTTTGTACTTA
Organism: Calotriton arnoldi; assembly: GCA_963921515.1. Taxonomy (NCBI): domain Eukaryota; kingdom Metazoa; phylum Chordata; class Amphibia; order Caudata; family Salamandridae; genus Calotriton; species Calotriton arnoldi. The sequence continues at coordinate 61,004 of CAWUFW010014513.1, read as the reverse complement.
CCAGCCTCCACTCCCCTGGTAATCCGGTGAGGATCTCCGGATGGATGATGACTCGCACCTTCTCCTCCCACGCTTTGAAGGTCTTGTAATGCGCGGGATTCCCTCCGCCAGTCGTGGCAGCCAGCTCTCGGTTTTTGCTCTCCTTCTTCTTGACCAGGCTTTTGATGTCGTTCCACCGTTTGTTTATCTCTCCTCTGTTTCTGGGTACGGTCCCGACTGCATTGACCTGGTCTACAATTCTGTTCCACATCCTTTTTCTGGTGGCTAGTGGGGTGTGCTGGACCTGGTTGCCATAGATTTGTGTGTGCACCTTGACGATCTCGTCGACCATGACCGTCAGCTCAGTGGGAGTGAACTTGGGCATTCTGTGTGATGCCATGGTGTTTGTGGTGCTGGTGCGGTGTGTGATGTGTGATGTGCAGGGGGTTTGTGGTGCCGGTGTTTGGTGGTGGTGGTGGTGGTGGTGGTGGTGGGTGTGATGTGTGCGTATCTGTGGTGTACTGCTGTCCTTGCTGTGTCACTGTGTCCTCTCCTCTCCTCTCTGCTTTGCAATGTTGCTAGGGGTTGTGGTCTGTGGAGGGGCTGTTTTTGTACTTACCTGTTTGGGTGTGTCCTGATGGTCTGTTGTTTTCAGGTGTGTTGTGTTTATTTGTTTGTCCAGGGGTGGTGTGTTTTCGGGATGTGTACTTTGTCTGTGTATTTGTGCGTGGGTTGCTGTGTGGACTTGTTTGCCATGTTGTGTGTGTTTGTTTGAGTCCGGGGCTGTTTCTGTGCAGGGACGTGGCCGCCATGGCTTCTGCCGTGTCCATTTTCTTCAGTGTTGTTTCCGCTGGCGGGCGGTGTATTTGTTGTTTTTCCTCGCTCATGTCGGTGCGATCGTAATTTCACGTGCGGTGTCTCGACCGTGAGGGCGGGCGGTTTTGTGTTGTCGTGCGTCTTTCCGTCCGTGGCGGGCGGTTTGACTCCGACTCGGGCATGGGCGGGCGGTATTCTGTGTGTTTTTACCGCCGCTGGCGGGTTTCGGTTCGAGGCATCATAATTGCTGGGTCGGTATTCAGACGGTGTAGGCGGGCGGATTTTTGCCGCTTTCATGGGTGGCGGATTTTTTTACGCCCGGTATCGTAATGGGCCTTTATATTATTTACAACGATATTTTGGATTCGATATTTTTGTACTTACCTGTTTGTAGATAGGAATTCGATATTTTGGCATTCTATATTTTATCCACTATATTTTTGCAGGTCGATATTTTGGCATTCTATATTCTGTCAGTGATCCATTCCAGACACCCCCAAAGGATATGTTAGCCTTTAGCCCAGCTAGCTCACAGTGCCACCATAATCCCCCTAACCTTACCAAGGAGCGAATAGTTTCTGGCAACTATCGAACATGACAACCCTTGATCTTTCAGGGATCGTGGAAACAGTACAGTACTTTTCGCTTAGTCAATCATAATCACTTAGTCTCAGAGAGATACACAGAATAGACGATGGGGACGTTTTCAATAAGCATTTATTGAACCATCGTCATTCTAGTATAAGACATGTTTGCTGTGACAACCATTAGACAGAAGCAAATGTATAAGATTACAAGCAACAACAGAGTAAATAAAAGGTAGAATTATACCATGGTGCTAATACAGTGAATATATGCAGGCATATATACATGACAGTAATCAAGCGTAATCCTACGATGCAAACCCTACCTACGTGTACCTAAGTGTACCTAGCATGTATGTGGGTGTAAAGCCAAGAATCCCCTAGGAAAGAGCCAACCCCATTACCTGATGGGAGAGAACGAAGGACCCCGTCTTGGTCTCGAGTTGGACACCCTGCAAGGGATGTCAGACCGCTGCGTGTTGTAGCTTCTGCAGGTCGGGACCCCAGTGTCTTGTATCAGCGTGGAAGCTTCTCCTCTGCCTATCTTTTGTAGGTATGGTTCTTTTATAGCATAAAGATAGCCTCTGGGTTCCTAACACAATCAATGCGTTGTGAGTACGATTGCGTAAATGAGCCTAAATCAATACCTGCAATTATGCAAAGTAGTTATTTCGCCTTAGGATGAAGATGAGTATGACTTTCATACAGAGTATGTTAATCCTGTTATGTAAGTCATGTGCAGGGGACTTTTCCAAGAATCCTCATGCATAATAAATGAGGCTATTTTTAAGGAAACCGATTGACATTTATTCAGCACATAACTGGGTAAAAGGTCGGTGCTAGAACCGTTATGCAGAGCAAGGTAGGACAAATGTAGGTGAAAGGTCATTTAGCTATTTAGGCCTAGATTGGGGTACAAAACACCCACTCCTCATCCGAAGCTCGATAAGGTCAACTAATGCTAAAATATGCCTGATAAAAGGCATAAAAACATTTTTATAAAACCAGTGTCTTAAAACATCTGAAAACATTGTATTTGTAAAAATGATGCTATTAAAATTCAAAAAAGCTCTATAAATCCACTAAAAAGAGTCAATATATGATCAGACTGACTGAGCATGCCGAAAGACTTGGTGCTCAGTGAGAGCAGGAGAAAAGACAAAAATATAATAAAACAAAGCGATGTTTCGCATTTCAATTTGGCTTGTTTTCGAAAAAAGGCTGAATTTTTCCCATCACACGGAGAGCCAAATCTTTATGTGTCCTGTGTCGGAGACGCAACATCACTATCGCTCGCATTCGCAGACGACGGTCCCTGTAACACCTCTTGTATCAGGTCAACGGAGCAGAAGTGATTCTCTTCAGTCCCCACAGCAGCCGCTGAGGAAACACTCGATAGCTGTGTGCCTGTTGTAGAGCCGCTGTCCGTTCCGACAGGAGCCGAAGCATCCCGGGGAGGCTCTAAGTATGCCGTCATCAACATGGGAATACGCTGAGGACACTGTAACATGTGGGCCTTTAAGGGGTCCAGTAGCACGCCTATGTCCGGTGGTGCAACTGATGGAATAGTCAGACATATGTCTAACACGTATTTGTATCCGCAGAATAGGCAGAGGAGCACAGGCAAGATGTAGTCAACCTAGACTGGTCTGAACAATAGGAACCAATGCTTGCTTAGCTCCGGAAGACGGGAAGTGCCAAGATGAAGCACTATGCGTTCACGACAATGTCGCACTAGTAGTGCCTTTTACTTCTCTCGAGGAACTGGGACGCCCAATGCGAAGCAGAAAAATTAAAACCAGGATACCGACTACAAGTAGTAGGACCAGAGGAAGCCCTCCAAAAACGCTTCCCAATATGGAGTGTATAAATGCTGGAATAACGCCGAAGATTGTCTGAAAGGTGCTCAATAGTCCCGAACCTATGCTTTTAAATAGGTGCACGATCCCCCTCGTATCCGAGATGTTAAAGATACGATGAACCATTTCCTCAAAATGGAGCGGGAAGTTCATACAGACTAGTGCCTGTATCTCAGATGAAGACCTTGCAACCTGGAGATCAAAAGTCTCTCGGGCTGAGGTTAAGGCCACATCCTTCTGTAAATGCATGGCTTTCAGTCTGCTCAAGAGAATCAAACCATATAAAGGAAACATTCATTGAAGGCCATAGCATTGCCTCCCTAACTGTGTGGGTCTGTGGAAACAATACTTGCATACGACAAGTAACCCTGGAACTTACTGTGACTAGATATGCGATGCCTGGTACCATCCCACAACAGCCTTGATCATTCAACATCCAAAAGCTCCCATTCGAGAGCAGTTTGAATACCGGATAACTCACGGCAGCTGGGGAACCCTTCAAGTGACAGGATGAGTTAGCAACTGAAGCATTACAGGCTGCGTGAAGCGAAATATCCTTACAAACTAGAGATCCACTTAAAGCACTTTCACAGTTTGAATCGCTGAGAAAAACTTCAGTGTCCCCATTCCTGCATCTAAATCTTTTTTTTTTTTTTTAAACAAACTTTATTGGGTTTTACAAAAGGTTCCAGGTATCGACAGTACATCATAAATATCATTGATCAGGATTTTAGTTGACAAGGCATTTATACAGATAATTCAGTTAAAAAAAATAAAAAATAAAAAATATACAGGTCATTACAATGGACATAGTCTCTCCACCCTCCCCCAGTGACTAATGGACATGGACAGTTCTGCATTCAATTATCGTGCAACTATTAATGTTGTTACTCTCTAAATCATATTCCCTTCCCAGAACTATCCCCCACCCTCCCCTCCCCCCAGGCGTGTCACTTGTGTTCAAATTACTAATTTGTGGTACACGGCTGCTCCAAGCTGCGTTTCACACACGTCTGAGGTAGCACATTGGGATCCATCACTCAGTAAGGGCGGCGGTGCATTATGTCTGCTGTCTAACTCCACAGGCCCATGGTTTGCTCAGGGGTATATAGTCTAGCCTACTCCTGTCTGTGGATTCCCCTAGTGATTCCTCATCCCCACTATCGTCTGGGATCCGAAGTAGTACAACCGATATTTCCCATGCTCTTGCTGCCTCCAGCGCCCTCTCACTCCCCGTTCTTTTTGCTATTTGCATTCTGATTATTCCTTCACATTCTGCCCACTTAATGAGTTCTTTCTTCCATCTGGCTACACTTGGGCCCTGTTTTGCTTTCCAGTACATGGTGATGTCTCTTTTAGCTAGAAGTAAGCCCAAATCTAAGAATTTACTTGTGATTTTATTTTTGGTTGTGTGAGGAAACCAGAGTAAAAGGCAGTATCTCTGAGTCGTCTCAACCTCCCTGTCGGTAATGTCGGCCAGCAGCGTAGTTACCTCTCCCCAAAAAATACCCAGTTGTGGTCAGTCCCAGAACATATGTCGGAAATCTGCTCCTTCCTTATTACAGCGCGGGCAGGTCGCTGTTTGGGTTGCGAAATTCCTGCATCTAAATCTGTACCGGAATTTCCAGTACTCATGTATGTATCCGTCTCCTAACGCGTCATACCTGCCTACCTGGTGATACTGGAGACAGCATTGAAATAGAAGTGTCATGACTGGCAGTGTAATAAATCCATGGATTAACCATTCTGTGGGCGGTGGCTCAGTCAGGGTGTTAGGTAATTGGTCCAATTTTTCAATGTGCAACATGGTACATTTTGCATCTCTCCGTGCCATAACCAACCATTTTTACGTTAGATTGTATGCAGAAAACAGAGTTGTACCGTTGATGTAACGCCAGGGCACGTGGCCAGAAAGCAATGATTGTAGCGTTCAGCTCAGTAATAGAATGGATCGCAAGTACGACTGTCCGTGTTGTAAAATAGACAAATCCTGTTCCATTATATCTATTGCAGAAGACACTATGTTGCCCAGTGAATAAATTCTGGATGATAGTGTGGTCATACCTTTGTCGACCATAGCGCAAGGGATGTCAGACTGCTGCGTCTTGTAGCTTCTGCAGGCCGGAACCCCAGTGTCTTGTGTCAGCGTGGAAGCTTCTCCTCTGCCTATCTTGTGAGGGTATGGTTCTTTTATACCATAAAGATAGCCTCTGGGTTCCTAACGCAATCGATGCGTTGTGAGTACGATTATGTAAATGAGCCTAAATCAAAACCTGCAACTATGCAAAGTAGTTATTTGGCACTAGGATGAAGATGACCATGACTTTTAAACAGAGTATGTTAATCCTGTTATGTACGTCATGTGCAGGGAACTTTTCCAAGAATCCTCATGCATAATAGATGAGTCTAGTTTCAAGGAAACCGATCGACATTTATTCAGCACACAACTGGGTAAAAGGTCAGTGCTAGAACAGTTATGCAGAGCAAGGTAGGACAAATGTAGGTGAAAGGTCATTTAGCTATTTAGCCTAGATTGGGGTACATAACACTACTTTTCCACAATTTACATGTGTTAGAAATGGGGGTCTCTAGTTGGCAAGGGTTTGCACTTTTGTCCAAGTAGGGACCATTCCTTCTAGTCAGGATAAGGGAGTTACACTCCTATAATAACCCCTGCTCACCCCGTTGGTAGCTTGGCACGAGCAGTCAGGCTTTTCTTAGAGGCAGTGTGTAGAGCATTTGCACATAACCAACAGTAACCCAGTGTAAGCACTACAAAAGGACACCACACCAGTTCAAAAAAATATCCAATTTTTTTTATATACTTAAAACAAGACCAAAAACGATAAAACAAATCCATAATACAGTACTTAAAAATCTTCAATAATCAAAATAGACTTGAAATAAAGTTCCTTGAAGTCGATAGCTCCGTCTGGGGCTATCACGACGTCCTGAACAACAAATCCAAACAGTTCTGGCTGACCGCAGCGTCGCGGGCCAGCTACGGTGTCGGGAAGACCCGCAAAACAGTACCTTTAGAAATGCAGGGCGTAGGCGACCTCTCGTTGAGCTCCGAAAGCACGGCGTCCGCAGGCGTCGGTACTGGAGGTCGGTGCAGGAGTCGTCGGGCCCTTGAAGTCACACCCGTTGCAGATCAAACTCCTAGCGGTTGAAGTCGGGAGCGCCGGCATCGGCAGGCGTCGGGGCTGCAGTGCGAAGTGCAGCAGTGCGGCGTGCAGTGCCCTCAGATTGCGGTGCAGGCAGTGGCTTGGTGACGATCGGCCAGCGGCGTCAGTGAGACCAGGGCTGCGGTGTGAAGTGATGCGGTGCTCATCGCGGTGCTGGCAGGTCACGGTGCAAGCAGCGGCATCATCGTTGCTGAAGCGCTGTAGTCGGCTGACGAACTGGAGTTGATAACACCGGCAGGCCAAGGCAGCGGTGTGGGATGAGGATGGTGCATCGTGTAACTTACAAGCGGTGCCCTCAAACCACGGTGCAAGCAGCAGCGTCAATGTCGGCGTGGTGCGGAGTCATTGGGGATACCAGGGCGACGGTGTGAAGCGAGGCGGTGCGGAGTGTGGTGCCCACAGGTTGCGGTACAAGCAGCGGCTCGGTGGCGGCGACAGCTGGCGTTCTCGGTGAGACTAGGGTTGCGGTGCGGCGGTGCCCTCTGCGGTGCCTTCAGGACACGGAGTCGGCAGCGGCATCGTAGACGGCGTTGGGTTGCTTTTCTTCAGTTGCAGCATAAAACACACAGTCCCCAGTGCTGATGGCAGAAGAACTTGAAGTCTTTGCTTTTCCTGAGACTTCTTGAACAGGGGGCAAGCTCTACCTCAAGGCCCTGGAGAAACTCACAAAAAGAAATTGCAGAAAGTTCAGTCCAGTCGTTTCACTGCCCAAGACAGAAGCAGCCACTGCAGGCCAACACAGCAAAGCACACAGCAAAGTGGTAGTCCCTCCTCACAGCTTCTCCAGCTCTTCTTCTTGGCAGTCTTCTTGGTTCCAAAAGAGTTCTAAAGTTTAGGGGTTAGGGCCCTACTTTTTATAGCCCAAAATCCTTTGTTCTCTGGGGGCAGAGAGTGTCTGTGCCCAGCCAGAACCAGTTCTGAAATCTCTGGTGAAGCTTCCTGGCAGGAGGTGGAGAGAGCATTGTCAGAGGCAGACCAGGCCCATTCAGGTGAAAGGAAATCTCCTCCCCCTACTCTAAATGCAGCCCAGGTCTATTCAGCCCATCCCTGACCCATGTAGACTCTCTGGAGCCACTGCTCTTCCCCAGCCCCTGTCATCCCAAAGCCAGACAGTCAATCCACAAACCCAGCAGAGGCACACTGGATGGCTAGGCAAGAAAATACCTACTTTCTAGAAGTGGTATTTTCAAACACAGAATGTAAAAATCACCTTTACTAAAAGATGCATCTTTAGATTCTGAGTTTAGGCATACTAAACTTTATTTTTCTACCTTGTTCCTAGGGGTAGTTATATTTATAAGAGGTTAAAAACAAACTTCCCATTCTGTCCCATGGGAACAGGTAGCCTTGCAATAGTGAAAAACGAACTTGGCAGTAATTCACTATTAGGACATGCCACACACACAGGGGCATGTCCTACCTTTCACATACACTGCACCCTGCCCACAGGGGTACCCTGGGCCTACCTTAGGGGTGACTGATATGTAAGAAAAAGGGAAGGTTAGGGCCTGGCAAGTGGGTACACTAAGTCAACATGGCAGTACCAGACTGCACACAGGCTCTGCAATAGCAGGCCAGAGTTACATTTACAGGCTGCTTGTGTGGGTGGCACAATCAGTGCTGCAAGCCCACTAGCGTCATTTGATTTACGGGCCCTGGGCACACACAGTGCACTGTACTAGGGACTGACTAGTAAATCAAATCAGCCAATCATGGAAACACCAAACCATAACAACAATTTACAACAGGAGCACTTGCACTTTATAACACTGAACAGCAGTGAGAAAGTGCGCAGAGAGACTAAACCAGCAAAAACAGAGTCAAAACCGGGAGGTCAGAAAGCAAAAAGTCAGGTGAAACATGCAAAAAGATGCCAAGTCTAACACATGTCCCCTCCAGCTGAAAGTAGGGAGAACTACCCAACCTCCTGGGAGTTCTCTTCACTAAGGCGGAAGAACCTGGACAGACCATCTGCGTTGGCATGTTCTGTGCCAGGGCGGTGTTCCACCGTAAAGTCCTTTCCCTGAAGGTTGATGGACCACCTCAACAGTTTCAGGTTCTCACCCCTCATTTGCATCAACCATCTGAGAGGCCTGTGGTCTGTCTGAACTCGGAAGTGAGTCCCAAACAGGTAGGGCCTCAGCTTCTTCAGTGCCCAGACCAGAACAAAAGCTCCCTTTTCTATGGCACTCCACCTCTGTTCCCTGGGGAGTAGTCTCCTGCTAAGGAAGACTACAGGCTAGTCTAGGCCCTCTTCGTTCAGTTGTGAGAGCACCGCTCCCACACCATGCTCTGAAGCGTCGGTCTGCACGACAAATTCCTTGGAGAAGTCGGGTGCCTTGAGCACGGGCGCCGTGCACATGGCGGCCTTCAGGGCATCAAAAGCTTTCTGGCAGGATTCAGTCCAGATCACCTTCTTGGGCTGCTTCCTGCAAGTCAGCTCTGTTAAAGGGGCAACAATGGTGCCGTAGCCCTTAAGAAATCTCCTGTAGTAGCGTGTGAGACCTAAAAAGGCTCTCACCTCTGTCTGGGTCTTGGGGGGATTCCCAGGCCAGAATGGTGTCAATCTTGGGCTGTAGGGGCGCCACCTGGCCGCTTCCTACCTGGTGTCCCAAGTACACCACAGAACCCTGCCAGATCTGGCACTTACCGGCCTTGATCGTGAGTCCTGACCTCTGCAGAGCCCTCAACACTTCACTGAGGTGCTGCAAGTGTTCTTCCCAGCTGGAACTGAACACTGCAATGTCATCCAGGTATGCGGCACTGAAATCCTCCAGTCCAGCCAACACGTGGTTGACCAACCTCTGAAAGGTGGCAGGGGCATTCTTCAACCCAAAAGGCATCACCGGGAACTGGTAATGTCCTTCTGGGGTTGAGAATGCTGACCTCTCCTTGGCCCCATCGGTTAAGGCAATTTGCCAGTACGCAGACGTCAAATCAAACGCGCTGAGGAACCTGGCAGCTCCCAACCGATCAATGAGCTCATCAGCTCTGGGGATGGGGTGTGCATCAGTCCTGGTGACGGCATTGAGCCCACGGTAGTCCACACAAAACCGCAGTTCTGGAGTGGCACCGGGTGCAGCAGCCTTTGGGACCAAGACCACTGGGCTGGCCCAAGGACTGTTGGAGGGCTCGATCACCCCTAAAGCCAACACCTTAGAGACCTCCTCTTTTTACAGGAGGGCTGTCACCAGTGTCCATGTCATGGGTACACCAGTGAGTAACACCTGGGGTCAGAGAGAACAGTGGGGCAAACTGTCCCAACAACTGGTGATAGTCACTCTGCTGCTCTGAGGTCATTGTAGGGGAGAGGATCACAACTTCCACTGACCCATCGTGCTCCTTGGTGGACAGGAGGTCAGGGAGAGGCTCACTCTCCTCTTCCACCCCACCATCTGTCGCCAAGAGCATGCTCACTTCGGACCTCTCGAAGTGGGGCTTGAGGCGGTGCACGTGGAGGACCCTCAAAGGGTTCCTGGGAGTCTGTAAATTCACCAGGTAGATGACATCACTTTTGCGCTCCACCACCTCAAAAGGCCCAGTCCACTTGTCCTGTAAGGCACAAGGTTCCACTGGGGCCATGACCCACACTTTTTGCCCAGGCTGAAACTCGACCAGAGTGGCATTCTGGTCGTACCACTTTTTCCTTTCTTCCTGGCTTGCTTCCAGGTTCGACTGAGCGAGTTTCCTGGAGCAGGCAGTTTGGTTTCTGAAGGCCAGCATGTAGCTAAACACATCCTGGGGAGTTTTCCTGGAAGCTGTCTCCCAGCCTTCCTTTACCAAACTCAGAGGTCCTCTCACAGGGTGACCATACAAAAGCTCAAAGGGACTGAACCCAAGAGACTTCTGAGGCACCTCCCTGTATGCAAAGAGAAGGCATGGCAAGAGGATATCCCACTTACGCCTCATGGGTTCTGTTAGACCCTAATCATGGCCTTCAAGGTTTGGTTGAATATCTCCACCATACCGTTACCTTGTGGGTGGTAAGGAGTGGTGAACTTGTAGATTACACCACACTCCTTCCACAGGGATGTCATATACTTCGATATGAAGTTGGTTCCACGGTCAGAAACCACCTCTCTGGGTAAACCCACGTGGGAAAAGATCCCCAATAACGCCCGGCCCACCACTGGCGCCGTCGTTGTCCTGAGAGGGATTGCCTGCGGGTACCGGGCGGCATGGTCCACCAAGACCAGGATGTACCTGTTGCCCATGGCTGTCTTGGGATCCAGTGGCCCCACAATGTCCATCCCTACGCTTTCAAAAGGGGTTCCAACAACTGGAAAAGGTTGGAGAGGAGCTTTAACCTTCCTCCCACTCTTACCACTTGCCTGGCAAGCTGGGAAAGACCTGCAATGTCCATCCGACTGCCTTCGTAATTTGGGGCCAGAAGAAGTGGGTGACAAGCCTGTCAAAGGTCTTGTCCCGCCCCAAATGTCCTGCCAAAGGCATGTCATGAGCCAGACCCAGTAGGAAGGTCCTGAAGCGCTGGGGTACCACCAGCATACGGGCTGACCCAGGCTCAGCAACCTTGGGCTCGCTGTACAGGAGACCATTCTCCCAATAGATCCAATGTGATCCAGACTGATCACCAGCTGCCTGGTCTGCAGCCTGCTGCCGCAAACCCTCCAGAGAGGGCATTCTTTCTGCTTCCTGCAGAATTATTCTCTGGTGGGACCACCTTCTTGCTGCCAATGGGTCAGCTCAGAGATGTCCCCCAGTTAAGCTACCTGCTCCCCTGTAGGTACCAGGGCATCCCCCTCAAGGTCAGCCTCCTCCCGGTCCGTGGGAACCTCAGGGGCCGGTTTCCCGTGCCCCCTGCCTTTTCTCTTGGCAGGGACCTGGGCCACTGTTTCAGGCTCCAGGTCCTTCTGATCACCCTTTCTGGCCGCCATTGACCGAGTGGACACGCATGCCCACTCTGGCAATCCAAGCATCTCCAAGTGAGACCTGAGCTCAACATCCTTCCACAAGGACTGCTCCAGGTCGTTATCTAGCAGACAATCTACAGGCATGGTAAGGCTCACAAACACACTCAAGGGACCTGAGACCCCCCCCTCATTCAAAGGGAACCTGCGCCACCATACACTGGCGCTCCGAGTTGTCCACAGCAACTACTTGGTGGAATGCCCCGGGGACCCCTTGCTCCTCAGAGACCAGGTGACACCGGACTGAGGTCACACTGGCTCCAGTATCTCTGAGAGCCTCTACCCTTTTCCTATTGATGGTCACCCAGGTGCTATATTTCTTTGTGTTAGGGGCATCTGGTTTCCTGGAACCATCTCACTGTCCCCTGGTGAGACGAGGGTCATTTCTGTGGGATCCCCACCCTCCTGTGGACACCCCTCCTCCCCAAGCGCTACACTAGCCAGCACCTTGGTCTGTCCACCGGTGGGTGGTTGTGCCCTCTTGGGACACTTGGGGTCCCCCTTCAAGTGACCCACCTGGTCACATGTAAAGCACTTGCAGGGGCCTGTCTCTGCAGGCTTTCCTGAAGAGACCGCTGCTTTCTTATCTCCTGGAGGATGGTAACCTTTACCCTGGGTGTTAGTTTAGGGCCCTTTAGAGAACTCCTGTGCTTTACCCTTGTCCCCCCCACTTTTCTGCTGGGGACCCTGCCCACCTTTGCCTGAGTCTCCCCCAAACGCTTTCTTGTGCACCCTGGTACTCATTCAGCGGTCCGCCTCCATAGCAAGCTTCCTGGGGTCAGTCAGCTTACTATCAACCAAGTGCTGGCACAGCTCTGCAAAACATAGACTAGACAAGTGCTCCCATGCAATCAAATTGTAGAGCCACTGAAAATGTGTTACATTACTGCCCATCACCCAGCCATCCAGTGACCTGCAGAACGAATCTACACATTCCAACCAAGTGTTGGCATCAGACTTCTTACTGGACCTAAACTGATCCCTGTACTTTCCAGGAGTGAGATCATACCTGGTGAGGAGAGCGTCATTCATATCAGCATAGGTGAGGTTCTGCCCCTTACCCAAAGCTATCAGAGTATCCCTAGCTTCTTCTGGAAGGAGAGGCCACAACCCTGCCACCCAATTCCTTTCAGGGACCCCATTCATGTGAATAGACGCCTCGTTCCCCTGGAACCACCTTTGTATGTCATCCCCCTTTTTGAATTCCTTGCCCACATTCTTGGGGATGTGCACAATTCTGTCTGCCTGCACTGATGAATTGCTGGCACCATCTGAGCTGGGCCTACTCCTTAGCTTCAGCTCCTTAAGACTTCGTTCATGATCTAAGATCATCTTCCTTTCCTCCATGGCTATTCTTTTGTCTTCCCTTTCATTTTCCATCCTGAGTTTTTCCAACTCGAACTTCCTTGCTTCCTGCCTGTCCTCCAGCTCCTCTGGGAACAGGCCACTGCTGCCTGGCCTGGAAGGTTCCCCCCCCTCCCAAAAGCACATCGACCCTAGGAATAGGCTCCTCCGTCTCTCCACTGAGATCTCCAGACTGCCCACTGGCATGTCTGGCTGCTACCCAGGCCCTCAGCGCCTTTTGTAGCTCCTCCTTCCTGGTGAGGCCTATGACTTGGACCTTTAGGTTTTTGCAAATAGCCTTCAATTCTTTCACATTGTAGGATTCCAACCTATCCTCCTCAAAGCCCACTTCCAAAGATGCAACAGATGATGCTCGTGATTTAGGCATGATGAAGTAGCAAGTTCAAGTTCTCAAAAGAAACTGGAAATATCAAAAATAGGCCAAAAAGAAAGAGAACCAGTATGCGGTATGTAATTGTTGGACTTTGCCCTTTTTGGCAGGTTCACCCCTAAACTTTTTGCCTTGTATGTTAGTAATTTTAAGTCTCTGGGCACTTTAGCACTGTGGTCCAGTGTAAAGTGCGTGCGCGCTGAGTGCGTGTGGTGAGATTGGCCTGCCCTCCCATAGGAATGCATGGGGGATATGTGTGTCCATGGTAATTCCTGGTATGAGGGGAGTGCAGGGTCGAGTTTAGTATGTGCGAACTCGTGAGAATAAATGCTGCGCAATGGTGTGCGCAGATTTATTATAACTAGTGTAGAAATGCCACTTCTAGAAGTTGGCATTTCTGTGTGCTCTGGGTCTGCCTGCCTGATGTGAATTGCATGTCTGGCTTGTGAGTGACAGGGGCTGGGAGGTGTGTGTGGCTCCAGGAGGGGCAGGGTGAGTCAGCGCAGGGCTGAATAGAGAGATCTCCATGCAGATGGGTGGGAGGAGTGCACCTGGGACCTGAATAGGGCTGGGCCTTCCCTCCACAATGCTGGCTCCACCTCCTGTGGTGCGTCTGATGTCCCTGGCCTGTCCTGTGAAAGGGAGAGAGGAGCTGAGCAAACTTGCTCTAATCTTTTGTTAGTAAAGTGCGGGGAAGATTGTGGGCTTTTGTTTAAGTATTCATGTTAATCACAGCCCCTTCACGAGCTGTGATTAACATGAATACTTAAACAAAAGCCCACAATCTGCCCCGCGCTTTACTAACAAGGGCCAACAGCCCCAAAGCCAGCCTTACCTGCACTCCCGACTCTTCCTCCGGCACACCGCATCCAGGAAGTGCCGGTTTTTCGCGCCGCTCGCTTTTTTAAAGCAGCGGCGCGACTCTCTCGCTGGATGTTCTGAATGTGTGCGCGCTCCACACACGGCAGTGCGTGCTCACGTTGAGAGAGATGCGCGCGCGCGCACCTTATAGGGAACAGTGGTCCCAGGTGGTAGACCAGTGATGGAGAGAAGTCCTGAACTGGTGGGAGAGTTGTGTTCTGGTAGTTGCTTCTCCTGGGAGAGCGCGAAACGTCAGAAATAGAGGTAGGGGGAGGAGATGCTTCGCCCGTGACCTCTGGTCAGCCTGAGGGTGCGGACCCTAGGTTGAAGGATCAGTGGTAGTTTGGAACTACACTGAGAAGGAGAGTGGAGAATGGCTATTGTATGCCAGGGGTTACTGCCCCCCACTCTGTGGATTGGCAAGGACCAGTGGCATCTGGGTGGCCTAGGGCCTGGTCCTGGCCGTGGACAACTAAGGAGTACCGGTGGGGTAGCCTAGTTGGTCCTGAGTTTTTTTCAGAGGGAACCACATGGGTTCCAAGTGGTGTAGAACCGGAGGGTGTCCCTGCAGTGCGGGCCCGCGTCCGTGTTCTATCGCCCCAAGCAGGGAAGCCCATCACAGTGGTGATTGGTCTGCCATGCGTTTTGGCTGGAAGGGGGTTGTGTTGGACTTGGCCCTTTTTGGCAGGTTCACCCCTAAACTTTTTGCCTTGTATGTTAGTAGTTTTAAGTCTCTAGGCACTTTAGCACTGTGGTCCAGTGTAAAGTGCGTGCGCGCTGAGTGCGTGTGGTGAGATTGGCCTGCCCTCCCATAGGAATGCATGGGGGATATGTGTGTCCATGGTAATTCCTGGTATGAGGGGAGTGCAGGGTCGAGTTTAGTATGTGCGAACTCGTGAGAATAAATGCTGCGCAATGGTGTGCGCAGATTTATTATAACTAGTGTAGAAATGCCACTTCTAGAAGTTGGCATTTCTGTGTGCTCTGGGTCTGCCTGCCTGATGTGAATTGCATGTCTGGCTTGTGAGTGACAGGGGCTGGGAGGTGTGTGTGGCTCCAGGAGGGGCAGGGTGAGTCAGCGCAGGGCTGAATAGAGAGATCTCCATGCAGATGGGTGGGAGGAGTGCACCTGGGACCTGAATAGGGCTGGGCCTTCCCTCCACAATGCTGGCTCCACCTCCTGTGGTGCGTCTGATGTCCCTGGCCTGTCCTGTGAAAGGGAGAGAGGAGCTGAGCAAAACAAAGTACTCCAAAGCTCCCCTGAACCAGTTGTATCTGGTTCTCCCATGCCCTACACTTTGAGACAAAGGATTTTGTGTATAAAAGAAGGGGCTGTGACCCCAGAAAGTTGTTCTGTACCTGATCCAAAACCTGCGGGGGCGTGCTGCTGCTGGGGCCCAGGAGGAACCGCCATGGGGGCTGCCTCCCTGCTGGAGGGCCCTGTGTGCTGGCCTCCCTGGGCCCTGCATTGCCCCCTGGATGGCTAAAGGACTTTCTTGTTCTAGGACCTTGTTCTGCCTTTAGCACCCTGGGAGCGCTGTGCTTTAATGACTTGGTTTTCCCCAGAAAAGGAGCACGAGGGCTCCGCAGCGCTGAGCTGCCGTCCAGGGAGAGGGAATCCCCGGTGTAGGGATTCCCCCGTGCTCCGTGATCGAGCCCACTCCGCTTATTTTTATATTTAAAACGTGGGTGCCCACCCCACATGGCTGCTTTTTATTTACATTATTATTTAATGTAAATGCGGGTGCCTACCCCGCGTTCTACTTTTTAAAATCACCGCCGCAGCCCCGGGGCCGCCGAAGAAGTCTGTTCCCGGCCGCTGCAGCGCGACCAGGAAGTCAGGCACGTCTGCCTGGGACATGGGCGGAGCGAGGAGAGGAAGTCCCGCCCCGCCGCCAGAGATCCGGCCGGAGCCTCGCAGGCTCGGTGATGAAGTCCTGGGTCCCAGGAGGGGGCCCGGGTGAAGGGGAGAGCTGCCGGTATGGTGGAGGGGGCACGAGGCACATTGTCGGTGCCTGCCCCCGCCGCGATTGAAGGAAAGGAGGACGGGAGCCTACCCCGCCTCCACGAGCACCGAAGAGGAGTCCCGGGTCCCAGGAGGGGGCTCGGGTGAAGTGAGAAGTGGCGGCCGAGGCCGCTGATGCAAGTGCGGGGCTCCCATGGAAGAGGGAAGCCCCGCGTGTGCACAAGAGCCCCGCACGCCTTGAGATATGAGTCCCGGGTCCCAGGAGGGGGCCCGGGTGAAGCGAAGAGGAGAGGCGTTCCTGATCCTGGCGCCTGCCTGCGCGGGGCTCCCGTGAGTGAGGGAGAGCCCCGCGGGCGCCAGCACCAAAGAGGAGTCCCGCCGCAAGGAAGAGCCCGGTGAGTGAGGGCTGATCTCGGGCGGACGGCCACTATTTGTTTTCAAAGTCCCCGTGGGGGCTTGGGGGCATTATTTGGTTACAGCTCCCCGTGCGCTCCAACGATGGGGCATGGTCATTTTAGAGCCCCGTGTGGCTCCAACCCGGGGCAAGTGCTTTGAAAGGTCCCGTGGGGGCCAGAGGGCATTGTAGGGCCAGGGCCCTTTCATGCCTCACAGCTGCGCCGCACCAGCGCGGGCAGCTGCAACCTTGGCAAATTGCTCCAGATGGCACCGTGGTGCCAGGCCCCATTTAAATATTCCCAGCTGCCCAGCAAGTAGTGGGCAGCTGCATCGTTTAGGCCGCAGTTCTTTGGGGGCATATCTTGTGAAGTCAGGAGTGAGATGCACTCCTTTGCCCTGTACTTTCCCAGCTGCCCAGCAAGTAGTGGGCAGCTGCTCCGTTTAGGTTTGCGCAGTGGCACACCCTTGACTTTCGCTGCATAGGCAGCAGCCCTGACTCTTTGGACATAGGGCATTTGAGCCCCTTTTTGAGATGGCCAGTTGGCCAGGGGGACAGAGGTTTATAGGGCGCCAGGCCCTAGTGTGCTTTATATGTTGGTAAAATTCTTTCCTATGATTTATAGGTTAATGGGATTTGTGTCCTAATATGTGGTGCGAGGAAATGTGATGCATTTACTATGCTTTACGCACCCTGTTTATACCTCTAATGTAGTTTTATGATTATGAGGCTTTGCATAATGTGTTTATGCTTGTGATTTTATTCTTTCCTAATGCGTTTAGGCTTATGAGGTTGGCGCAGAATGTATTTCACGCCTAATGTGATGATGACTGCATAATATGATTTATGTTGCAGGATAATGCTGAGTACAGCGTTTGCCAGTGATTACTGGCTGTGTTCTATGTTTATTATATGTTCTACATTTATTATCTTTACTAAGTGATGGTTCTGACAGGGGCCCACGTGGCCCTGTCATGTGTACATAATCCCTTGTAAATATTGCCCAGTCCCAGTTGGCCCAGTGTATATTATGTGATTACTATACTAATGTGTTTTATTACAATACAAAGTCAATTTTTATATATAACCTTGTGTGGAGTTCATTTTTGTGGTGTGCCTAGTATGTTGTTGCTGTGTGTGTGTTGCGCAAACGCTTTACACATTGCCTCCGGGATAAGCCTGACTGCTCGTGCCAAGCTACCAAGGGGGTGAGCAGGGGTTATCTTTGGCGTGTAACTCCCTCGCCCTGACTAGAGTGGTGGTCTCTGCCTGGCTTTGGCACAAGCCTTAGCCAACCAGAGATCCCTTTTCTAACATTGGTTGTCAGCGGTGGGGATTAGGACTTGCGTTTGCGCAGTACCATTGCGACAACTGGCTGCACTACAAAGCTCTGCATTTTAGATAGTCACATGTATGGGGATTATTGTTTCAGAGTTTGTTTTAAGAGTCATTTCTTTGAAATGTGTTTTATTGCACTATGAGTTGAGTGTCCTGCCAAGGACAGAAACCAGAGAATCTGGAGGAGTGACTGCCCTTGTGCAGACTGCTATTGGGTTGGCCTAAAGCTGGAGGAGGGACTGCCCTTGAGCCATTGTGCTGGTTCTTGGGTTGGCCTGCAGCTGAGGGAGGGACTGCCCCTGTGCTGTCTGCTAGTTCTAGGGTTGGCCTACAGTGTGGACTTAATTGGCATGGAGTCACTAGCTCGGGAGGGTAGATTACCGCCTAAGTGCAGTGTGAGTTTTCTGGGTTACCCAGTAAGGGTGGGATCCAGTGGTGGCAGCAATATGAAGTCCAGTGCAGAAAGTCCCGGTCCCCAGACGGTGGTACCTGGTTCCCGGTTAAGAAGGGGGCAGGTTGAGATTCAGGGGCAGTAAGATACTGTCTCACCAGTCCGGGGGGGCGCCTGTGGATGAGTGGTGTGTTGCACTTGACGATTGGGTGTTAGTTCTCTGAAATAAGGAGCTTGCATGGGGGAGTGACCCTAGAGGAATGGTGCAGGTATCTCCCAACCCGTGTGGCGGAGATGGTTCAGAGGAACCCAACTAGGAACCGTTATAGTGAGGAGGTTGCAAGGCCTCACATCATGTCCTGCGAGGAAGGTGTGAGACTGGGCCGTATTCCGAGCCTCAATCTCAAGTCTCCGGTACTGGATGGTTCTTAGAAGGAACACCAGGAAAGGAACCTAGTCTGTCCTGTTGGACTGTTCTGTGTGGGGGATCTCCCCGTGGTAAGTGAGCTGGAAGTGGTTCCAATAAGAGTGGCTCGGGTATCTTCCGGTCCTGTGTGGTGGAAGAGGTTCAGTGTAGCCCAGCTAGGACCCAGTGTAGCGGGAGGGGTGTAGGGGCTCACGTCCTGTCTCGGAGGAGAAGGAGTGAGTGTGCCCGAAATCCAGTCCCAGGGCCTGGATGGTTTCTTCAGGGAACACCAGGTTGGGGGCCTAGGCTGTACTTGTAGGCCATTTGAGGAGGATCTTCTAGTCTCTAGAGGACGTGGAGCGTCTGTAACCAGAGCTCCAGCAGTCCTGGTGCTAGGCAGCACCGCTCCTAAGTGGAGGGTGCAGAAGTCCTGATTGAGGGGTGAGAGGGGGAGAGGTTCCCCAGTGGAAAAACCAGTGGGTCCAGAAGGGGCCATGGGGACACCACTTCTGCCCTGGGTCTGTGCCCGGCAGACTGTCACACGACACATTAGTTATGTGTCACCCTCGGGGGGGCATGCGTGCTCCCCCGGAAGTCCTGGTTCGCCAGGCATCTGACCAAAGGGTAGCGTCCCTGGGTTGGGGAGCCAGGTTCAGGTGTTTGCCTGACCTGGACGGCAGGGCGGCTGTAATCAGTGTCCTGGCCGGTTTGCCTTCTAGGGGGTACCACTCCAGTTGGGAGGGTATCGGACTCTGGAAGGGGGTGCAGAGGGAGGGAGTCCTCGCCTCTGACCCCGGTGCAGGCGGTGAATTTATGTCCCAGGCAATGATCCCTCTAATTTTTTTCCTCTGTGTGCGGCAGTGGAGGGTCTCTGTGCGCTGCAACCATGGCTATGTGCGCCAGGAACCAGACCGCGCGTGTGTGCAGCGCCAAATGTCACTCCAAACGTTTACTTAAAAAAGTGAAAAGATGGTGCATTACTTGCAGATACGTTTAAACAAAACACAGAACAAGGCATAGTAGGGCGGCCTATTTAAGGGAGTTCCTCAAATACTAAAATAGATGCTTTGATCTTATTTTGCCATAGAAAATAGTTCAAGAAATGCATGCCTTCGCCCAAGTAGCGCGGTATTGGCAGACCGCAGACCTTTACTATTTCATCTTTTTCATGTAATTCAGATACAAATTCATGCTGCCTATCTTCTCCAGGTGGAACTGAAGTGCCGTTTATAGAAATAAGGCCAAAATACTGAAAAATAATAGATGAATCTGAACTAATACCGTAGTCAAAAAGGCAGAGACTGCTATACTGCAAGAACATTCGATTGCTCGCACAGAAAGATTGCAGAGGTGAATCTCGAATGGAGAGAAGTCAATTACTCCCTTCAGTGCATCAGATAGTGTGAAGCAATAACTGCCCAATGCTGTTTAGCCAGTGATATTTCTGATTTTTATATATTTCCCGCATCTTCATTGCTTTGATTTTGTTCACAAGAAAGTGTCACTCTTAGCCTTTGAATGCTAGTCATCATAAGTACATTGAAATTATGAAAATGTCACACATAAGCAATCTGAAACCTTGGCAGCTATGCTCGCTTTTCTAAGAAAAGAGTACAGCAAGTTTAAAAACAGGGCATGTGCTTTCAGAATAAATTGTAAGTACAAGCTGTGTTTTTAAACTTGCTGTACTCTTTTGTTAGTAAAGCGCGGTGCGGGGCAGATGGTGTGCTTTTCTTTAAGTATTCATGTTAATTGCAGTTGTGATTAACATGAATACTTAAACAAAAGCCCACAATCCTCCACAGCCGCGCTTTACTAACTAAAGAGCACAGTAAGTTTAAAAACACAGCGTGTTCTTTCAGAAAGTACACGCTGTGTTTTTAAACTTGCTCTACTCTTTTGTTAGTAATCGACAGGGTTGCCTCGGCTGCCCTTCTTGTTCAAAGGGACAATTATGGGGGTTTTCACAAACAAACAAATTCTGTAGGAGCTTTTTAATTGGAACTCACACTAGTCCACCCGTTAGCTTCTCTTCTCACCTGCCTCTCTACTTTGTGCTAGATATTGTTGCTGCATTTCCAAGGCCAACGACAGAGTTCTGGGACTAGACTGCCTGTGGACAAACAGTTTTGTGGGAAAAAGATAAGCCCAGCATAACAGTGTACCAAAAAAACATGCCCTCACTCTAGCATTGATGTTTTACCACCTAACAAAGCCGGTGTGCTTTAAACATGGGTATTAAAATATTCTCGGAAAGGGAAAATAATGTAAGTTTTGGGCTACCAATAGGGTCTCCCATAATAATTGAATGCTTGCATGCACTATACCTCATCCTGAAATCTCACCAACCATATTAGTGCAAAAAGCTGAGAGGTATGTTTGCTCTTGAGGCCACACTAATACTCAGCTGGAACATCTCAGGAATAATCCCTAAAACAGAAGATCTAGTCTAGCAACCTTTCATCAAGCAGAATGATATCTGCTGCTTCCAAGGAACGTGGGGTATGTCAGAAATCTCAGTTGATGGGTTTGTGGAACAGTACATCCCAGCAGTTAATCCAAAAAATACAGGCCCCCCGATGGGCAGATTAGTAATTTGGGTCACCACGAAGCTTTAATAGACAGCCCAACAACACATTGTGGTGAACACTCCTTTAAATATCCAGTATGTCAGGCTAACTAGGGTCTCGATACTAGCAGAAGAACTAGATGTACTGAAAATCTATGCCCTTTGAGATGTAATGCATATGACAAGTTCGTATTCGCAGCCCTCAAAGATACAGTTCTGGCAATCAGAACTGCAGAATTAAAGCCACCCAGCATACCGTAGTGGTATGTAGCGACTTAAGTACATCCCCTGCCCAATCAAAGAGATGTTAGAAAATGTAACCACTGAGGAAGAACAATCCTTGGCATCTCGGAGGCCGACAATGAGATGGGGCATGAAAACTAGGCAGGGGGAAAGGCTTAACATCACCGCTAATTGGCTGTTGCCTGTATCTCTTTCATGACTGGACTTGTTTAGATGTTTTAGCCAGCAGAATCTATAAAATCAGGAAACAGGTCAAGTCTGATCAACTATTTTCTGGTCAACATCAAAGTCTAAGCTAGGGTCTTGGACATGGGGGTTGTGTCATGCCCAAAATTGACCATGATCCATTAGTGGCCACAATTATGCTGATCCGAATGACACCATGCCCCTCAAGAGAATAAGGTCTTGTATACCATCCAGCAATTCTCCAGTCAAACAATAGGTCAATTAAATGGAGAATGGTGAGCTACATAAAGTGGTTACATTTTTAATGGAAGAATCAGCTTAAGATCCCAAGAACATTCTTTCTTCTAGGGAAAGAAGCAATGGAATGGGACTGACCTCCTATAACTGAGTGAATACAAAGCCTTCTCCTACTGGCCTACCCTCAAACCCCTTGAGGCAAATCATGATCATTGTAAAAACGAGTGATTTGATGAGGAGTGCTGGCAAAGAAATCAAGAGCTCTCTTGCATTGCATCACTACTTGACCAAGGACAAGATTAACTTTGTCAAACTCAGAACAAAATATGAAAAGCTAACAGTGGCAAAAACATCAAACTCATTAGAGAATGTGGGATGAACTCATGCAGGCAGATAGAGGTAAAAATCCAAAGAGATTCTGGGAACTCATATCCCATTGCTTGAGAGGATATGGAAATCTCCAGGGGTCATATATAGGTGCACACTAATTAGCCAACAATTTGAAACAGCTACTCGCAGTGAGCAAAGGGGAACAAAACCCCCCACCAAAACCTGCTAAGCAAAATAAGAAGATGGCAGGAGCATCAATTTGATCACCCTACTGCTGGAGGTAGAACTAGCTATTGAGAGTCAAAAGCTGAATACAAATTCAGAGTCTGATTTAGCCCCAGCAGATCTGTATCAAGTAGAACCTACAGTATGGCGATAGCCTGATTAAGGTGTTCAGTGCAGCCCTGGCAACCAGCGCCTTACCATGCTTGTGGCAAAAACGTGCCGTTACTAAAGCCATTTTCCTACCCCTGAGGCTAAGGTTTAAAAACACAGAGTGTACTTTCTGAAAGTACACGCTGTGTTTTTAAACTTGCTGTGCTCTTTAGTTAGTAAATTGCGGTGCGGGGCAGATTGTGGGTTTTTGTTTAAGTATTCACAGTCCTGCCAAGTGCCACGCATCAGGCGTTAGACTAACGCATTTCAGTGTGGTGCTCCGCATCACCGCACTGAAATGCATTGTCACGCATATCCGCATATGGCAACTGCCACTGTGAAAGGAACTAGTGTGTGGCATTTGGCAGCGCGCATTGTGTAGCTGCGGCGTGGTTCGCTGTTCCTGCAGGCTTGGGGCGCTGCTGGCAGGCTCACAGTGCTACAATGTATCAGCAGGTTTGATTCCGCGGCGTGGCTCTGAGTCAGACAACCTGACTTCAGGGACGGGCCCAGCATGGTTGTGATCCAATTGCCCAGTGGCGCCACAGGGGGTGAGGGCGTCATGTCCTGCTGCCAGAGCGCCGTGGGAAGTTTGTGAAGAAGGCGCAGGGGCTCACCGTTTTGCGGGCGGCAAATGGCTCTCAGCGTTGCTCTGTGCTGCTTAGTGCTTGCAGCGGCCTCTCCCGGCCGCCCGCTCTGTGGACCTTATGATGGCCGCTGCCCGCGGTAATTAATTCAATATTGCTGAGCCCTGTCTAAGGAGAGTCAAGTTCAGTGGATGTAGTCAGAGTTTTATGATCTATCACACCCACTGACGACCAATAAGGTTCATGCAGCAGCTGCTAAGAAAGACAGGGCTCACAGCAGAGGCAGTCAGCCTGGTGGACTAAAGCGGGCAGCGGCATTCCAAACCAAAATGATTGCTGAGGGGGTGGCTGGAGGTCACATGCCTCCCTGGCCTACCCTTACATATACCTCTGTCTCTCACGCACTGACTGGGGCTTACCCCTCCCACCTCTTGTGTCCCCTTGAGAAGAGGCCACAGGGCCTCAGAGTCCCGAGCCGAGGACTCGCTCATTTCCAGCCCAGTCCCCCTGTGTGCCTAATGGATCGAAGAGAAGGGAAAAAGTGACAAGGAGAGGTCACAGTGAACCAAAAGGGGCATATGTGAAAAAGTGAGAGGAAAAAGGAGAAACCAAAAATAAAAAATGCCACGTTTAATTATAACACGGATTGCTGATCAAGCAATCCAGAGCAACATTAGTAGCAAAATAAATTGCAATGGCAGCGCAGCTGCTCGCGTGACTGGGGTAAATTATCCCGTGACTGGATCAGACCCCACCGGCGCCGATGGCAGAGTGAATCTGTGGATGACCTTGGAGACCAACGGAGTGTTCCTCAGCAGCCCGCGACACATGCAGCTGAGCCAGAATAATGCGACTTTGCTGAGGGAGTCCACGAGGTGCAGTCACGGACCGCCAATTGCCGCAAGTAAGTGCCTGAGTGACAAGTTGCATCTCCTAGGCTAGTTAAGTTGCTAATACTAATATATAGTTTCTCGATGCTCACAGGAAGCACCCGTTCTTTCCATTCACAGATGCATATTCACACACATTTTCCCACTGGTGTGCATAAATCAACCAAAACAGCCATCATCCAGACTTACCCATGAATCCATCACCCAATTGTTTACGTGCCTCTTGGTATAGTCTGTGTATACGGCTGCATGCACGTGTATTTCTGGTTGCGTGTCCCGATGTTTCATACAACATAAGATATTTACTAGAAAGAACTTTTGCACGGGAAATAATTAGCCAACTCTTGTGCCTTTCCCAATGCTTGTTTCTGGGATAAGAAGAGATAATGTGTGTGAGGGGTACCGTGTTCATATCCACCCACTTCTTTACAGTACTTTTACTTTCTGTCTGTAAGTTATACTATTTTATAGTGTACGCCAAGAAATAATGGGTGTAGTTTCTGGTATTTATATGTTTCCCTTGTCTTCATTGCTCGATTTTGCTTGCGATAAAGTGTCACTCAGTCGTTGAAATGTCACTCATAATTACACTGAGATTATAAAATGTCCCACATGGCAATCTGAAACCTTAGCAGCTATGTATTCATGTTAATCACAGCCCCTTCACGAGCTGTGATTAACATGAATACTTAAACAAAAGCCCACAATCATCCCCGCACCGCGCTTACTAACAAAAGATTAGAGCAAGTTTAAAAACACAGCGTGTACTTTCTGAAAGTACACGCTGTGTTTTTAAACTTGCTCTACTCTTTGTTAGTAAGCGCGGTGCGGGAAGATTGTGGGCTTTTGTTTAAGTATTCATGTTAATCACAGCTCGTGAAGGGGCTGTGATTAACATGAATACTTAAACAAAAGCCCACAATCTTCCCCGCACCGCGCTTTACTAACAAAGAGTAGAGCAAGTTTAAAAACACAGCGTGTACTTTCAGAAAGTACACGCTGTGTTTTTAAACTTGCTCTAATCTTTTGTTAGTAAAGTGCGGGAAGATGTGGGCTTTTGTTTAAGTATTCATGTTAATCACAGCCCCTTCACGAGCTGTGATTAACATGAATACTTAAACAAAAGCCCACAATCTGCCCCGCGCTTTACTAACAAGGGCCAACAGCCCCAAAGCCAGCCTTACCTGCACTCCCAACTCTTCCTCCGGCACACCGCATCCAGGAAGTGCCGGTTTTTCGCGCCGCTCGCTTTTTTAAAGCAGCGGCGCGACTCTCTCGCTGGATGTTCTGAATGTGTGCACGCTCCACACACGGCAGTGCGCGCTCACGTTGAGAGAGATGCGCGCGCGCGCGCGCACCTTATAGGGAACAGTGGTCCCAGGTGGTAGACCAGTGATGGAGAGAGGTCCTGAACTGGTGGGAGAGTTGTGTTCTGGTAGGTGCTTCTCCTGGGAGAGCGCGAAACGTTAGAAATAGAGGTAGGGGGAGGAGATGCTTCGCCCGTGACCTCTGGTCAGCCTGAGGGTGCGGACCCTAGGTTGAAGGATCAGTGGTAGTTTGGAACTACACTGAGAAGGAGAGTGGAGAATGGCTATTGTATGCCAGGGGTTACTGCCCCCCACTCTGTGGATTGGCAAGGACCAGTGGCATCTGGGTGGCCTAGGGCCTGGTCCTGGCCGTGGACAACTAAGGAGTACCGGTGGGGTAGCCTAGTTGGTCCTGAGTTTTTTTCAGAGGGAACCACATGGGTTCCAAGTGGCGTAGAACCGGAGGGTGTCCCTGCAGTGCGGGCCCGCGTCCGTGTTCTATCGCCCCAAGCAGGGAAGCCCATCACAGTGGTGATTGGTCTGCCATGCGTTTTGGCTGGAAGGGGGTTGTGTTGGACTTGGCCCTTTTTGGCAGGTTCACCCCTAAACTTTTTGCCTTGTATGTTAGTAGTTTTAAGTCTCTGGGCACTTTAGCACTGTGGTCCAGTGTAAAGTGCGTGTGCGCTGAGTGCGTGTGGTGAGATTGGCCTGCCCTCCCATAGGAATGCATGGGGGATATGGGTGTCCATGGTAATTCCTGGTATGAGGGGAGTGCAGGGTCGAGTTTAGTATGTGCGAACTCGTGAGAATAAATGCTGCGCAATGGTGTGCGCAGATTTATTATAACTAGTGTAGAAATGCCACTTCTAGAAGTTGGCATTTCTGTGTGCTCTGGGTCTGCCTGCCTGATGTGAATTGCATGTCTGGCTTGTGAGTGACAGGGGCTGGGAGGTGTGTGTGGCTCCAGGAGGGGCAGGGTGAGTCAGCGCAGGGCTGAATAGAGAGATCTCCATGCAGATGGGTGGGAGGAGTGCACCTGGGACCTGAATAGGGCTGGGCCTTCCCTCCACAATGCTGGCTCCACCTCCTGTGGTGCGTCTGATGTCCCTGGCCTGTCCTGTGAAAGGGAGAGAGGAGCTGAGCAAAACAAAGTGCTCCAAAGCTCCCCTGAACCAGTTGTATCTGGTTCTCCCATGCCCTACACTTTGAGACAAAGGATTTTGTGTTTAAAAGAAGGGGCTGTGACCCCAGAAAGTTGTTCTGTACCTGATCCAAAACCTGCGGGGGCGTGCTGCTGCTGGGGCCCAGGAGGAACCGCCATGGGGGCTGCCTCCCTGCTGGAGGGCCCTGTGTGCTGGCCTCCCTGGGCCCTGCATTGCCCCCTGGATGGCTAAAGGACTTTCTTGTTCTAGGACCTTGTTCTGCCTTTAGCACCCTGGGAGCGCTGTGCTTTAATGACTTGGTTTTCCCCAGAAAAGGAGCACGAGGGCTCCGCAGCGCTGAGCTGCCGTCCAGGGAGAGGGAATCCCCGGTGTAGGGATTCCCCCGTGCTCCGTGATCGAGCGGGAGCCCACTCCGCTTATTTTTATATTTAAAACGTGGGTGCCCACCCCACATGGCTGCTTTTTATTTAATGTAAATGCGGGTGCCTACCCCGCGTTCTACTTTTTAAAATCACCGCCGCAGCCCCGGGGCCGCCGAAGAAGTCTGTTCCCGGCTGCTGCAGCGTGACCAGGAAGTCAGGCACGTCTGCCTGGGACATGGGCGGAGCGAGGAGAGGAAGTCCCGCCCCGCCGCCAGAGATCCGGCCGGAGCCTCGCAGGCTCGGTGATGAAGTCCCGGGTCCCAGGAGGGGGCCCGGGTGAAGGGGAGAGGTGCCGGTATGGCGGAGGGGGCACGAGGCACATTGTCGGTGCCTGCCCCCGCCGCGATTGAAGGAAAGGAGGACGGGAGCCTACCCCGCCTCCACGAGCACCGAAGAGGAGTCCCGGGTCCCAGGAGGGGGCCCGGGTGAAGTGAGAAGTGGCGGCCGAGGCCGCCGATGCAAGTGCGGGGCTCCCATGGAAGAGGGAAGCCCCGCGTGTGCACAAGAGCCCCGCACGCCTTGAGATATGAGTACCGGGTCCCAGGAGGGGGCCCGGGAGAAGCGAAGAGAAGAGGCGTTCCTGATCCTGGCGCCTGCCTGCGCGGGGCTCCCGTGAGTGAGGGAGAGCCCCGCGGGCGCCAGCACCAAAGAGGAGTCCCGCCGCAAGGAAGAGCCCGGTGAGTGAGGGCTGATCTCGGGCGGGCGGCCACTATTTGTTTTCAAAGTCCCCGTGGGGGCTTGGGGGCATTATTTGGTTACAGCTCCCCGTGCGCTCCAACGATGGGGCATGGTCATTTTAGAGCCCCGTGTGGCTCCAACCCGGGGCAAGTGCTTTGAAAGGTCCCGTGGGGGCCAGAGGGCATTGTAGGGCCAGGGCCCTTTTCATGCCTCACAGCTGCGCCGCACCAGCGCGGGCAGCTGCAACCTTGGCAAATTGCTCCAGATGGCACCGTGGTGCCAGGCCCCATTTAAATATTCCCAGCTGCCCAGCAAGTAGTGGGCAGCTGCATCGTTTAGGCTGCAGTTCTTTGGGGGCATATCTTGTGAAGTCAGGAGTGAGATGCACTCCTTTGCCCTGTACTTTCCCAGCTGCCCAGCAAGTAGTGGGCAGCTGCTCCGTTTAGGTTTGCGGAGTGGCGCACCCTTGACTTTCGCTGCATAGGCAGCAGCCCTGACTCTTTGGACATAGGGCATTTGAGCCCCTTTTTGAGATGGCCAGTTGGCCAGGGGGACAGAGGTTTATAGGGCGCCAGGCCCTAGTGTGCTTTATATGTTGGTAAAATTCTTTCCTATGATTTATAGGTTAATGGGATTTGTGTCCTAATATGTGGTGCGAGGAAATGTGATGCATTTACTATGCTTTACGCACCCTGTTTATACCTCTAATGTAGTTTTATGATTATGAGGCTTTGCATAATGTGTTTATGCTTGTGATTTTATTCTTTCCTAATGCGTTTAGGCTTATGAGGTTGGCGCAGAATGTATTTCACGCCTAATGTGATGATGACTGCATAATATGATTTATGTTGCAGGATAATGCTGAGTACAGCGTTTGCCAGTGATTACTGGCTGTGTTCTATGTTTATTATATGTTCTACATTTATTATCTTTACTAAGTGATGGTTCTGACAGGGGCCCACGTGGCCCTGTCATGTGTACATAATCCCCTGTAAATATTGCCCAGTGCCAGTTGGCCCAGTGTATATTATGTGATTACTATCCTAATGTGTGTTATTACAATACAAAGTCTATTTTTATATATAACCTTGTGTGGAGTTCCTTTTTGTGGTGTGCCTAGTATGTTGTTGCTGTGTGTGTGTTGCGCAAACGCTTTACACATTGCCTCCGGGATAAGCCTGACTGCTCGTGCCAAGATACCAAGGGGGTGATCAGGGGTTATCTTTGGCGTGTAACTCCCTCGCCCTGACTAGAGTGGTGGTCTCTGCCTGGCTTTGGCGCAAGCCTTAGCCAAAGAGATCCCTTTTCTAACAGTAATGGTCTGCGATATGGTAGTAGAGCACACCAATCACTGTAAGTCAAGTGCAAACGCAAGTCCTATCCTCACCGCTGACAACCAATGTTATAAATGGGGGTCTCTAGTTGGCAAGGGTTTGCACCTTTGTCCAAGTAGGGACCCTCCCTTCTAGTCAGGATAAGGGAGTTACACTCCTAAAATAACCCCTGCTCACCCCATTGGTAGCTTGGCACGAGCACTCAGACTTATCTTAGAGGCAGTGTGTAAAGCATTTGCACATAACCAACAGTAACCCAGTGTAAGCACCACAAAAGGACACCACACCAGTTTAGAAAAATATCCAATATTTTTATATACTTAAGACAAGACCAAAAACGATAAAACAATCCACAATACAGTACCTAGAAATCTTCAATAATCAAAATAGACTTGTCTGCGGCTATCACGGCATCGTGAACAATAAATCCAAACAGTTCTGGCTGACCGCTGCGTTGCGGGCCAGCTACGGTGTCGGGAAGACCCGCAAAACAGTACCTTTAGAAATGCAGGGCGTCTGCGACCTCTTGTTGAGCTCCAAAAGCACGGCGTCCTCAGGCGTCAGTTCTGGAGGTCGGTGCAGGAGTCGTCGGGCCCTTGAAGTCACACGCGTTGCAGATCGAACTCCTCGCGGTTGAAGTCGGGAGCGCCGGTGTCGGCCGGCGTTGGCAGCCGTCGGGGCTGCGGTGCGAAGTGCAGCGGTGCGGCTTGCAGTGCCCTCAGGTCGCAGTGCAGGCAGCGGCTCGGTGACGGTTATCCAGCGGCTTCGGTGAGAGCAGGGCTGCAGTGCAAAGTGATGCGGTGCTCGTCGCGGTGCTGGCAGGTTACGGTGCAAGCAGCGGCGTCGTCGTTGCTGAAGCGCTGTCGTCGGCTGACAAACTGGAGTCGATGGCGTCGGTAGGCCAAGGCTGCAGTGCAGGATGAGGACGGTGCGTTGTTCAACTTACGAGCGGTGCCCTCGAACCATGGTGCAAGCAGCGGCATCAATGTTGGCGTGGAGCAGCGTCATCGGGGATACCAGGGTGACGGTGTGAAGCGAGGCGGTGCGGAGTGCGGTGCCCACAGGTCGCGGTGCAAGCAGCGGCTCGGTGGCGGCGTCAGCTGGGGGCGTCGGTTAGACCAGGGCTGCGGTGCGGCATTGCCCTCTGCGGTGCCTTCAGGACACGGAGTCAGCAGCAGCATCGGGTTGCTTTTCTTCTGTTGCAGCACAAAACACACAGTCCCCTGTGCTGATGGCAGAAGAACTTGAAGTCTTTGCTGTTCCTGAGACTTCTTGAACAGGGGGTAAGCTCTACCTCAAGCCCTTGGAGAAACTCACAAAAAGAAATTGCAGAAAGTTCAGTCCAGTCCTTTCACTGCCCAAGACAGAAGCAGCCACTGCAGGCCAACACAGCAAAGCACACAGCAAAGTGGTAGTCCCTCCTCACAGCTTCTCCAGCTCTTCTTCTTGGCAGTCTTCTTGGTTCCAAAAGAGTTCTAAAGTTTAGGGGTTTGGGTCCCACTTTTCATAGCCCAAAATCCTTTGTTCTCTGGGGCAGAGAGTGTCTGTGCCCAGCCAGAACCAGTTCTGTCCTCTCTGGAAGCTGCCTTCCTGGCAGGAGGTGGAGACAGCATTGTCAGAGGCAGACCAGGCCCATTCAGGTGAAAGGAAATCTCCTCCCCCTACTCTAAATGTAGCCCAAGTCTATTCAGCCTATCCCTGACCCATGTAGTCTCTCTGGAGCCACTGCTCTTCCCAGCCCCTGTCAGCCCAAAGCCAGACAGTCAATCCACAAACCCAGCAGAGGCACACTGGATGGCTAGGCAAGAAAATACCTACTTTCTAAAAGTGGTATTTTCAAACACAGAATGTAAAAATCACCTTTACTAAAAGATGCATCTTTAGATTCTGAGTTCAGGCATACTAAACTTTATTTTTCTACCTTGTTCCCAGAGTTAGTTTTATTTATGAAGTTAAAAATAAACTCCCCATTCTGTCCTATGGGAACAGGTAGCCTTGCAGTAGTGAAAAAAGAACTTGGCAGTAATTCACTATCAGGACATGCCACACACATACACTGCACCCTGCCCACAGGGGTACCTTGGGCCTACCTTAGGGGTGACTGATATGTAAGAAAAGGGAAGGTTAGGGCCTGGCAAGTGGGTACACTTGCCAAGTCGACATGGCAATACCAGACTGCACACAGGCTCTGCAATGGCAGGCCAGAGGTACATTTACAGGCTGCTTGTGTGGGTGGCACAATCAGTGCTGCAAGCCCACTAGCAGCATTTGATTTACGGGCCCTGGGCACACACAGTGCACTGTACTAGGGACTGACTAGTAAATCAAATCAGCCAATCATGGAAACACCAATCCATAACAACAATTTACAATAGGAGCACTTGCACTTTAACACTGAACCGCAGCAAGAAAGTGCGCAGAGACACTAAACCAGCAAAAACAGAGTCAAAACCGGGAGGTCAGAAAGCCGAAAGTCAGGGGAAACGCGCCAAAAGATGCCAAGTCTAACAACATGCAATGCAAATTGATACTTAAGTAGTTGTCTCTTCTCTAGCCACCTCGTATCTCCAGCACCAGGATCGGGTTGGGAATGGGTAAATTTGGATCTCGAGGAAAACCGTCTGCACCATGAAGGTGCAGTACTCAGTTCTACAGCCAATTATTTTGTCAATTATGGATCGGCTCCAATCAGAACCATCACCTCTGCTATCAGATCTGTCACCATGCAAACTTATTCTAAAATCCAACTCTTGGGGCGCGCCAACAACTGGGACCGGGAGAGGTGTAGTCCGGATAAGGTCTTTGGTGCTCCCCGACTGGAGCCGTCACTTCTGTTAAACCGATTAGACTCAGTAGCAGATGATAAACATTCTTGTAAAAATGACAGAAACGGGTTTTCATTTCAAAGCTTTACATAAAGAATAGTCAGTTTACATAGAAAATGCCATAAGTAAATACAGCATTAAAGCATACAAATTATAAGTATAGAAAACTCAGTACAGTTGTAAGTGAAATCCGGCATAGATTCACCTTCAAAAGGAGGGAAAAGGGGGCTCCTCTACATAGGAATCTACACCTCCTTTTATTTTTATAGGACTATAGAAAAAGACATTCATACACGAATACATGATTCTCAGGATATTCACCAATAGAGAACAAGTACAAGGAAACATTTTACTATAGAATACATTTGAAGTTTCTCTCATGGTAGCAAAACATGAGGTTTGCAGGCATTCCCGCAGTCTTCTTGTGCAATTCAATTGATACATTGTATAATAATAGCCCGGGTCAGTTGAAATGTCCTTGGTTAGGTAGGTACAGAGAGAGAAAGTCTGAGAATATTCTCAGTTCATTATTATAAGTCTTGCAATGCTTTATTAAGAACGAGAAGAAACAGTAAGTCAGTCAGCATGTGATATTTTATGACGTTGGAATTTATACTGAAAGGAAAACAACTCTCATACCTTAGAGTCAAGTTTTTGCTATATAAAAATTGCAACAAAAAAATATGATCTGGATGCGGGTGACATGGTTTATACAACCCGAAGCTAAAGAATAAGCAATATCTAACTAGTTCAATCTTTTGAATGGTACCAACAATACGAAAACAAATACAGACTGCAGTATTTACACGCATGAAGAGAATTCGGAGAACATTGAACATTCGTAGTATAGGAATGTGTGCGTTGGGCTATATAGGCGGCTTGTAGACCTCTATAAATTATTTTAAATAGAATAAGTAGAATAGTTATTCTTGCGGTGATACTGATTTGCTAATTCCGAAAGGGATCAGTGAGAAGACGGTCTGGAGATAAAATGACGCTCTATTTGAATTACCAGAAATTGTTGTGGCAAGACTGCTTTCATGTGATTCAATGTAATGTTTTATTTCGTCAATTGTGGTGCTTACTGAATTAAAATAGCCATGCCACCAAACTAAACAGAAGAGTGTACCTGTGTTTTTTTAAGGAACACTCTTAATGTGTGCAGCAATGTTTTATTTCCCTCTTTACGGAGCTTCCTGATTGAAAGAAGACATGCCAAGAAGCTATACAGAGGATTTTATTTCGTGCTCGAAGCTGGGGAACCGGGTTCGAGTCTCGGCAGGGACGCTCAATATTCTCTGATTCTGGGCAAATCACCTTTCTCCCCGAGCCAAATGAATGTGTCCGTCTGTAACTCAACTGGTGCTCACGTAAAGCGCTCCGATACCTTCGGGTCTAGTTCGCGCTATATAAAATTTAAAAAAAATAAAAAAAAATACAAGGTCTGTTTCTTTAAGGAACAATCTTCCTGCGTTTACATTGCACGAGGCTGAGGCTGCTTTTCAGTCGCTCGCTTCGCCCTTACATCGCTGTTGCCTCGGCTACTAGCTCGTAATCATGGTGCGTAAACTGAAATTCCACGAGCAGAAGCTTCTGAAGAAGGTTGACTTCATCAGCTGGGATGTAGACCAGAACTTGCACGAGGTGAAGGTGATGAGAAGATTTCACTTGGAGCGAAGGGAAGATTACACTAAGTGAGTTAGGCTAAGCACTGCGCGATTGGGCTACCGTGAGGAAGCAGAGCGGACTCTGTTCGGGGCGGGTACTTGTATTTTTATAGGTTTATGTTTAAAGAGTTGATAATTTTCTGGTGTTGATTTATTGGACTACGACGTTTTGTTGTCCAATTGAATTATATTTATGAATGCGCTTGCACACGTGTTGGTTGTGCGCCGCCATGACAGGTGCTGACGAGAATTGTCCAACAGAGACAAATAGTGGGCTAGAAAGATTCAAATGTGGCGGCCATCTTTGAATAGCAGCGAATCGTGAATACTGACTAGCTAATATTGTCATTGAATGTGGCGTATAGTCTTGAAATGCGCGAAAGCAAGCCCTGTGTTTGCACTCATTCTCTAGTCGTTGTTACAGACATACTGAACAGTTAGTTACGCGCTTGCAATTTACTTTATACCCAATCTTCTTCAAACCGTGCACATCAACTAGTGTTTGTAAACAATATTGACTCTAAGAATTGGGCTGTTCATGTGTTTGACACTGTCACCATTAGTGTGGCGATTCTTGAAAAATGGCGGAATCTTGTGATTCTACTGTGCCTTCCTGCGCCTAGATCCAGGCATTTCCCAATTATTTTACGCTGTGCTACCACCTTTTATTAAGCAGACGGTAAATGGCAAATGGGGCGTGAACGCCATCTGTGGCATGGCTGGGGAGAGTGTTGTCTACTCTTCTGTGGGGCTGGAAGGGATAGTTAGGGATCGGGGTGTGCCTCTGCCCATATCCAGACATGGTTTAACGGGCGTGGATCCATATCCAGTAAAACCTGGTCCAGTGTTTCCATACCAGTTAACGTTAGGTCCGAAAGCATTGGACCATCTGTAGTTACCCTACATGGCATTTCCATATATGTTTGCTCATGGTGCAATATGTTTGCCTATTTAAAGCCATACGGGGATGAGGGCACCTTCCCATGGGATATCCAGGGAAATGCCACTATAGCATCTCCGTCCGACACCAGACATGCAGAGTAAGAAATTAGGAATCTAGAATACAATGGTAAGACTTTGTGTTGTTGATGCATAAAGAGAGCATTTCTTCACACATCTACTAGGTATCCTGATTTTGAATTGCAATGACCCCCCCTACAGTGTTATTGTATTTCTCCAATCTGAGGAGGCAGTGGAGTTCTGTGTATATTATTAGGGCCGTGGGGTCTCAGCGGCCCTATTGTTTACATACCCACTCTGCAATGCAGGTTCATTGGCGCAAGTGTATCTGCTCTACGCCCCGGCCCCTGTGAGAGTCCTGCCCACCGACACACCCAAATAGTGCTCTCTTTAGTTGTGCATATATTCCCACTCTCCTCTTGTTAGGGTAATAAAACCCAACCCAAATGTTTCCGCTAAATGGCTTTTGTGTACGCCCACCTCGAACACCAATTATGAATGTGCACCCCGTTACGCCATGGTTAGTTGGTGGACATTTGCTGTTTCCCTCAGAGACCTCTGACTCCTTGTGTGTTCTTCTCCTCTCCACTTCCCACCTGCGATACCCCTCGCCCTCTTCTGCCATCAGCAGTGCTTGCTTTTGGGGACTGTTCCACTGCACCCTTACTTTCCTTTTTTGTAACTGTTAATTTTGTTGCATAGGCTATGGAACATCTCAATAAAACATACAACATTTTCTGTAGATGCATACTAATTAGAACCCGTCATAGATTGATTCATTATGCCAGCCCTCTATCAACTCTCATTTTAGAAGAGTCACCCTCCTAGCGAAGGGTGTGTAGGGGGAAAATCGTGCCCATCCAACGGCAGAAATATCCCGGTGAGAGCAGCATGCAGCTTCTGTGTGGGCACATCCACTACATGTTGCTGCAGTGAAACCGGCGCTTAACACTGTACCAGAACCTGAAGTATCAGAATACTTCATCAGGTCAGGTGCATAGCAATGAAGGGTGCAGCAGGTTCAGCAACACCGCTGTCTCAAGCATTGCCGCCTTTTACTACCCGACTGTGGGTAGTGGGACCCTTTCATTGTGTGCGTGAGACGCCTTGAAGTGTTTGCTAGTGCATTACATTCTCTTTCAGATGTGATTAAGCAAGCAAAGTGCCTCCCCTTAGACTTCACCGGGTCCACCTGCCCTGAAAACAACCCTTACCCTCCAAAAATAGTTTACTGTTTGTTTAAGAGCTCGAGTGCTCACCCGCAATGAGCCCTCAGTCTCACCCTCTCGGGAGCCTATGAGGATTCATAGCTTTTTAGGTCTCGCCTAGCGTTGCTGCGCACATGCGCAGCTCGCTCAGCGAGATTTATTGCTAATGGGAAGTTTGAGAAAAGGGCTTTAAGCCCCGCCTCTTATTTCCATTGGCTGGCGTCACCGTTTATGGTAAACGGTGGCCTGCCATTGGAAATGAGCTTTCTGGGGTGCTCCTTTTCGTTTAGTCCGGCCCATCCGGACTGGATCGCCTGCTTCACGGCTGTCGTGAAGCAGTTTCTTATCGCAAGGAGGCGTGTTATGTAAACAAGCCGTGCGATCCAGTCCTGATGGGCCGGACAAAAAGGAGACATGGTGCCGCGTGTTTATTTTTGCATCTTGCTTTCACTTTAAAGTGAAAGCGCGATGCAAAAATAAACAGCGGATGCCTGGCGAGCGCTTGTTGCTCGCGCTTCTTGTTTTTAATTGTATATAGCGTTAACTCGTCACGAAGGTATTGGAGCGCTTTAAATGAGCTCCAGTGACGTTACACGAGGACATATTCATTTTCTCGTAGGCATTTGGAGATTAAGGGAAGTGCGCAGAATCACAGGATGTTAAGCCAAGGACAACATTGGAACCTGGGGCTCCCGGCCACGGGACGGTGCACAGATGTTCCTTCTCTCCAACCTTTTAACCCTTTCCAACCCCTCGCTGCTTCCCAGGGAACAGCATGTTAAATGTGAAATGTACAATGCAAAAAGTTCCATTGATGCAGCGGGCCTGCAGTTTGAGGATTTTTTTAAAATTGTATATAGCGTTAACTCGACACGAAGGTATTGGAGCGCTTTAAATGAGCTCCAGTGACGTTACACGAGGACATATTCATTTTCTCGTAGGCACTTGGAGACTAAGGGAAGTGCGCAGAATCACAGGATGTTAAGCCAAGGACAACATTGGAACCTGGGGCTCCCGGCCACGGGACGGTGCACAGATGTTCCTTCTCTCCACCCTTTTAACCCTTTCCAACCCCTCGCTGCTTCCCAGGGAACGGCATGTTAAATGTGAAATGTACAATGCAAAAAGTTCCATTGATGCAGCGGGCCTGCAGTTTGAGGATTTTTGTTTAATTGTACATAGCGTTAACTCGACACAAAGGTATTGGAGCGCTTTAAATGAGCTCCAGTGACGTTAAACGAGGACATATTCATTTTCTCGTAGGCACTTGGAGATTAAGGGAAGTGCGCAGAATCACAGGATGTTAAGCCTAGGACAACATTGGAACCTGGGGCTCCCGGCCACGGGACGGTACAGATGTTCCTTCTCTCCACCCTTTTAACCCTTTTCAACCCCTCGCTGCTTCCCTGGGAACAGCATGTTAAATGTGAAATGTACAATGCAAAAAGTTCCATTGATGCAGCGGGCCTGCAGTTTGAGAATTTTTTTTAAATTGTATATAGCGTTAACTCGACACAAAGGTATTGGAGCGCTTTAAATGAGCTCCAGTGACGTTACACGAGGACATATTCATTTTCTCGTAGGCACTTGGAGATTAAGGGAAGTGCGCAGAATTACAGGATGTTAAGCCGAGGACAACATTGGAACCTGGGGCTCCCGGCCACGGACCTCAGATAGAGTGAATACTTTAGATGCACTTTATTTTACACTTTATTGAGAAGTTTTGGTCCGCATGCGCGGCTTAACTACCTCCATTTGTTTTTCATAACATTGACTGAACTTTAACAATTCTCCCCGTGTGGTGCCCTCCCTCTCAACAGCTAAATCTACACTCCTCCCACCCCTGTTTCCGGGTTAAGGAGACTGCCCTTTGTCATCGGCCGCCCGAGCTCAGCCTATGTACCTTAATGAATGGATTAAGGAATATAGCTGAATAAAGTACCTGTGTTTCAGCAATGCTAAACTTCTAGCAGTACCTCACTTCCAAAGACAACGGAGGTGAGGCTCTTCCTTCATGGTCAGAGCGGCAAGTATGTAGAATCAGCTGCCTGATTACTTGAGGTCTATCTCGAAGGAAGTTACATTTAAAAAGAAGCTGAAAACACTCTTATTCAGACTTCAGTGATGTTAGGTTCTGTGCTCTGCTCCCTTCAGTGCCTAAAAGCACCGGGACAATCCTCTGAGTAGCTGTGTGCTATAGAAGAATCATTCATTCATTCAGGGAGGCCAAGCAGAAACCCAATGCAGCAAAAAGGACCGAATAAAATCAATCGAAAGTGAGACCTGCCTCCTTACAGCTTCATGAACGTCAGCAATACAATTCTACCATCTGGAAAAAAACACAATTCCACTTGGTGAAGATCATCAGGACACAAGCTTTTAAAATGAAACTCACAGACTTCCATTACTCTGTTTTGCTCATACACACAATAAAAATGCATTATGCAGGCAACACCTATACATACGTGCATGCAAATATGCACTAGAATTGTAGTGCTGGGACCTAGGTTAGTGCATATCAGTGGGACTTTACTTGAGTGGGCCAATAGGCCTTCACTCATGTGGAACAGATAAAAAGGTCTGGTTATAACTACTGATTCAGAGAGCAGAGTCCGCTGCCAGAACAGCTAATCCCATGACAGGGAAGGTAGGCCAATGTCAAAAATGAGGGCATGCTTTGCACATCCCTTCTCAAACACATTAGAAACTAAAATTAACAGGCATTTGCAATGCAACAGGTCTCGCATATACGTGAGTTTGAGCTATTGGCATTGTAATAACAATGCCTTTATTTATGTTTTGGTTTTTGAAACATAAATAAAACGCATTGTCATTTACAATGCCAATAGCTTAAACTTGCGTAAATGCGAGACCTATTGCATTGCAAATGCTTGTTTCTTTGTTCGTCCTTAGTACTTAGACCCCTTCCTCCACCCCCACCAAACTCCCCCAGCTCCCCTTCTCCCCCTAAGTATTTTTGTTCTGCAGTATCCTCACCAGTGGTTTATGCTCCATTTATTCCCTATCAGTAGTTCCTATTTTCCTCCTCTGACGTTCCATTTATTGGCTGCTCTGTCACTGCACCCTCCCTCTCTGCAGGAAATGTAACCCACCATGCTCTGTTTCATCTAGCTCCTCATTACCATGTGCCCCTCTCCCAGTGCCATAAGCTCTATCTCCCTTCTACTTTTGTCAGTGTTTTTTTCTTGTCTCACTTAGGAGCATCTTCCATTTTCAATACCAGTTTATGGTCTCTCCTCGAGTTGAAATTGTCCTTCTCACTTTCTAACTTCTCTTTTTTTCACAGTAATAATTAGGGGTCTAGAAGAAACACAATGTCAGGAAATAAACACACCACATCCTCATTTTTGAGAAAACTTTCAATGAATTCCTAAATACGAATTTTCCATAGTCTTCTTTTTAATTATTTTATGGTCTCCCTGTCCTGTAATATCTAAGAATATTTTTGACATGGCACATTAACGTATCACTTAAAATGATTAATAATACATTAAAAAAGGAAGCATTGCTGGCGAGGGAAGCCCAAGCCATGTTTGTTAGCTGGAACTTCTAGTTGCAGAGGTGGAACCCCCATTGATGATAGTACATTATTGTGGAGTGTCAGTCTGTTCACTAACATACGTTTATGATGAACGGAAATGACTTGCAGTGAAGATATGACATATCAAGACCGGCGCACTAGCCGTTACTCCACATCCTCTACAAACAACGCTTGCTAAACGCACACACTACTGCAGACTAAAAAAGAACAACCGCAAAGTACAAAGGGCAAGACCTATTGACTATGCCAATGCTTGTTTCCAATGTTTGCATTATTTGTCCGCATATTTTCTCGCGTTCCTATTATCTTGAGGTTACTGCTTCATTTGAGTGCAGCCTAGAGCTCTCAATATTTCACTGTATATGTTCAACTATTACTTTTCACTTCCAACAGCTGAGCTGACCAGCTGACCTGGCAGGAGAGGTGGTGTAGGAGAATCTGCATATTGAACAGGCTGCCTGATTCTAGTGACTGTCAAAAATACCAAATGTAGAACTATCTTTACATCCAAATAATGTTCAGAGGGCATTTTGCAAAACGTTTTTTTTTTGTTGCACACTGGTTTCCATTTAGAAGGCACAAATGCTGAGAAATCGAAGTGGAAATAGCAAATGACCTACTATCCTGTGCTCCCACACGTCGCCCGATTAAAAACTGTACCCCACTTTTGTGGCTGGTCCTAGTCCCTGTGACACAAAAAACCCCAAAACTCGACCTGGAGACATCATAGTTCAATGTAGAGCAAAAGGAAGAGGGGGACTAGGAGCAAATGAAGGTCCAGGACCTGTGTGTGAGAAGTTGGCCTGGTATATGCTGTCCACTAATTAAAGTGGGACCTTGCACCAGTCCAAACGACCCTTATTGATGATTAGGTTAAAGACAACCTTTATTGAAAGCTATCCTAGTGGTAGCTATGGAGAGCAGCCTTCAGGCTAAGTCTTGAAGGAATGTGAAGCAGCTGGTTTTACCAGTATATAACCTCTTGAATGACCAAATGAAAGGAGAACCACACAAGGTATATATAAAATATATGTATTTATTACTAAACACTCTCTACTAGCCTCTTTATGAGATTAGAGAACAAGGCACACAATATTAAATCACTAGAACGACCGTAAATAGCACCATACACAGTGGGCTCCAGGGGGAGACCAAACCATATACTAAGAAAGTGGTATAAGAACCACGACTTGACTAAACACAGTGCCTAGAGCACGTAGAATCGCTGGGACCCCAAGGAACCACCCAAAGTAGTGACACAGGGGACCCACGGAGGACGGGTGCAGTGTGTGAACACAGACGTGAGCTCCGTACATCTCTATGGGAAAGTCGCAGTTGGAAATTTACAGATTAAGGACACTTCGGAGCGGACTTTAAGCAAACCCAGCTAAACATAGAAGGTTCTAAGGCCAGCACCCTTGAGAGTACTGAGGTACCTGTGTTACCTATCCCAGAGGAGCCGGGTGCATAGGGGTCAAGTGGTGTCGGAAACCCTCGTCGTTTTCAATGGCGTGTTGCGGAAAAGTGCTGCTGCCGGGAAGATGAAAAGTGTCCGGTGTGATCCAAGCCTGGATCGGAGCTGAGAAGAACCTGAAAGCAGAGGGGACAAAGTCTGGGTCACTTCACGTGACCAGGAGCGGAGCAATCGAATGCCCACCGATGTCGGGTGCTTCAGGTGAGAAGAGGTGAAGCTTGACTCTGCAGCCACGGGGACCAGGAGGCGCTGACGACAACCAAAGTCCGGAGGTGAGCTGTCCCACGAAGGATGTTGAGTGCTGGGGGGTCAGTGTCCGGATTGAACACCAACAAGCCTTGGCAACGGCAACCCACGCGGTCAGAGGAAAGATGCTTCTGTGAGTACCAGCAAGGTCCTGGGGACTCTCCAAGCTATGGAGAGTCAGGGCACGTCTGGAGCAACCAGGTAAGCCCACGGAAAGTCAAAGTTACCTTCACAGGGATCCACAGGCCAACGGACCAGGGATCGCGAAGGGACCTCGAGCTGAATCGCCAAATGCCAGCCCACGGAACACTCGTGAAGTGTAGGCCGGAAATCTTCGGTGGAATTACTGCTCGGGGTCAGGACTACAAGTAGCCCAAAGCACAGCCTCAGGGGTCGCCAAAAAGCATATGCTGCTGCAAATGTACACAGTGCCCAGTGGTTCGGGTTGCACGGTCCCCACGAGGGATACGGGCCTCAGAATTGCTGAGAGCGCAGATCAACCTCAAAGACCACGGGAACCCACCTCCTGTATTGCAGAAATCTTTGGAGTCCTTCAGGAGCTTCGTAGATGCAAACCGGTCAGATGCGTTTTAGGTGCCTGCTCAGCAGGGGAGTAACTCCTTTACTCCAAGGGAGATTCTTCAGTCATCCAGCGTTGTGCAGATCGTCGAGGTACTTGGTTTCTGTAGCAGAGTTTAGTCCAGGTAATATCTAAAGTACTGTAGTCAGGGGTTCCTATTTTATACCCAAGGAAGGGGTGGGACAAACTCTGGGGACCCACCTATGGGAGGGTCAGGACAGAGGGGTGGCTACACCCATGTCCTTTGTCCAGTTTCACGCCAGAGCAGGAGCAAATGGCTCCTGCAACCGGTTTGAACTGGACTATGCACAGGGACACCAAATGTGCCCCCAGTGCAGACATCAAAGCACTCTGAGAGTGCACCCACCCAGCCCCAAATACACTAAAGCCTGTCTGGGAGGTGGTCACACCTCCCTGTGACAGGAAACCTATTGTCAAGCCTTCCCCTGCCGGAGTTTCGTCCAGCAGCAGGAGGGCAGACTCGTGTCTGTGGCTGGCAGCATCCATTTTGTGATGCCAGGGTCAAGAAAGCTGGTACCAGGTGTACCAGTGTTGTCATATTTCTCCCTAATCATCAATAAAGGTCGTTTGGACTGGTGCAAGGTGCCCACTTTAATTAGTGGACAGCATATACCAGGCCAACTTCTCACACTGTGCTCCGAAACTCTTGGTGAAATCAACAAAGACGGTACTGTTCCTTTAAAGAAAAATGGATTATGGACAGGACGTACAAGGCAATACTCTGGACTATTTCTTGTTGACCTCAGACACCCATAGGGATGTCATGCTTCATCATTGGGCAGTTTTTCTTCATGGGCCGGTGCTGCTATGCCCTATGGGTCACCCAAAGGGTCACTTTGGCGGAGATCTCCTGTTGTTAATACCATCTGATGAAAGGTCTGAGTATGAGGGTGTCCAAAAAAGTGGGGCAGCAGTGACTGTGAAAAAAGTGAACTAAAACTGTCTATGGGATATCAAATTATCCTTTAATGTAAAGATTATCCTGACAGAGTTAAAAGCCATAAAGGTTAGGGCAACTGTGGGAGTATAATGTACCTGAGTAGCTTAGTATGTGTGGGTGAAGTATAATTGGGTCAACATATTTCGCGCCCTAGTGGTCTGAAATTGACCTGCAGCGCTTCTTCAGCACCAAAATGGGAACGGGAATGAGCCTACCTCACACCTATATTGTGTTACAAGAGGGCTCCCTCTAAAAGGGAGTTATCTACTTTTTCAGAATTAAAATAATAATCCAATCTAGAGAAAAGGAAAAACAATAGTAGAAGCCAACAGAAAAGACGTGTATCTGGTATAGGACATCCTTATAAAACCAGAGTGTCCCCGATTGTAGACAAATGCATCAAACTGGTACTCATGTGCATCTGGTATAGGACATCCTTATAAAACCAGAGTGTCCCAGATTGTAGACAAATGCATCAAACTGGTACTAGGTAGTTACCTGGTATGAGAACATGTAACAAGAAACACACATCTACACAGTATGTATTGATAACCCACACGTAACGATAACATGCAGATATCACACAGCTATTCACCGTGTCACACATCAAAACCCCTTTACACCAAGGTTCTTGAAAATATCGAGGGGGAAATCCTCTCCTTTGAACATACATTTGTAATGTTCACTTGCTTTTATAAAGGGGCATTTCCTTGTTTCTAAGCACTCTTAAATGCCCTATTGCTTTATTGTAAGCATATGTCTGTACGCTTCATTTTCTCTCTTTTTTTAACGTTTATTCTTTTCATTTATCTTGGAAATATTTCCAAAATACATAAAAAGCATTGCACAAAATATGAATTAGGCCAGGCCTCTTGGCCTTGCCAATGCTTTGTTTACAATGTCAGTAGCTGGGGATGTTGGGTCCTAGCTCAGCTGACACCCATGGAAACCTACCAAACTCGCACATTTCTGAAAACTAGACATCAGGGGCAGTCCAGGGTTGTGTGCCTTGCCTAGATCCCACAGCATTTTCTAACCCACAATGCCTTGCAAACCTGAAACTTTGGATAAAGCCACACTTTTTCCTCACATTTTTGTGAGGGAAATGTTCTGGATTCTGTGGGGAGCCACAAATTTCCAACCACCCAGCTGTT
Source organism: Calotriton arnoldi (assembly GCA_963921515.1). Lineage (NCBI taxonomy): Eukaryota > Metazoa > Chordata > Amphibia > Caudata > Salamandridae > Calotriton > Calotriton arnoldi. The sequence goes on along the minus strand of CAWUFW010014513.1, from coordinate 17,601 downwards.
CCACAAGTCTTCCAATAAAAATGGCACAGTACTTGTGAGTGTGGCCTGCACTCGCAGGAGTGGTAAGCAATAGTTCAGGTGTTAGAATGCCCTTTTGAGTCTGTGCAAACCTACTAACCTGCATGTTTTAAGGGCTTTCAACAACTCTTCTCTAATCTTTTCCCATACTGAGAAATGTTGGCAACTTACTCCTGACAATGGCAGACGTAAACCTTCTTCCAGAATTGGGAAAAAAGTGGTTGGAGGGAAAGTGAACTTGCAAACACTCAGATTTTCGCATGAGCAAATCTACACATGCACGTTTGCTCATGCTAAAATGCAGTTCACATATATTTTCTAGGAGTACTATTTCTTGTCCTACTTGTGTAAATTCTTGGTAATTCACGAAAGCCGTATAGCTGCACTTAATGCAAGGACATATACCATGGGTGCACTTTTGAGACTTTCTTTAATAATTGGGCCCCTAATTTGGCCTGGCGTTAACCATGACCTTTTGCGTTTATTAAAATTCTGTCTCTCTGTATGGGCTGGCTTCACAAGGAGCATATCAGCACACAAAGTTGTTTTGTTCAGTGCCTGTAACTACTGTGGCAGTATGTGCTTTTTAAGACCAATAACTATTTTTGCTTTTGCCAATATTTGTTATAATGGTGAGAGCCCGGCAGCTCCCACACCAATAAGGTTTTACAAAAACCATGCCAAAACTATTCACACATTGACAAAACTAAAAAGTTGACCACCAATTTCAGACCTACTAGCTTTGCCAATGCATGTTTACTTTTGTTTCCCATAATCTTATTGAAACTGGATATACCGATTTTCCATTATGAATATTTTTGGGAAATTTTAGCATGCATCAATACATGCTACTAAATGATGCTGCAAAGAAATGGTACCTGAAATTTTACAGTAGTTTAGCGAAATGTTTTTTTCCTGCTTTCCTTTTTTTATGAACATTTTATTTTGAAAGCCAAGAATCGTCAATCTCGCTTTCAAGATTCTGAAAATATTTGCATAAAATCAGAGAGCGTTCTGGGAGCATTATACATAGCCTCATATTGCTAAACTTTGAAAACGTGTGTACACATTTTTATACTGGAACCACTGTCAGTAGTGCATTCAGAGCTCACAACATTTACTTGGAACGCTCACCCTAATAATAAAGGCTTTCAATTAATGAACCATAAATACAAGTTTGAACAGCATTAACATATGGACACAAATATTACCTTAACTGCAGACAGTGCCCTTCCCTGATCCATAATGTGGTACTGCAAAGTGACAGCCAAAGGGTTTATGCTGCAGGGAGTTTGGGCCTACTTGTCCCAAGGACAAAATACACATGAAAACTTGTTTCCCTTGACCCCAAACAATATGTCCTGGGCGTTGGGCTATAGGAATTCCACATCCCTGATCTTTTTCATTGGTTCCTCTTAATGTCCTTTGTAAAAGCCGACTTTTAATTGGTAAATACACTTAGTAGTCCCTCCTTTTGGACATTTGTAACCTCCCATAAGGTCTGCCCCTGTTACTTCTGCTCTTACTCTTCATTTTATTTACGATACCTTGTTCACTTTTCGCTTTCGAGCTAACGCACACATGCATTTGCATTTCTTTGTTTCCTGCTCATCAGATGCGTTCAGAGGGCGCTTGTTCTATGCGCGTCCCCCTCCAGCATTGGCTTTCGAGCTAACAAACGCACACAGCATTTGCATTTCTTTGTTTCCTGCTCATCAGATGCGTTCAGGGCGCCTGTTCTGTGCACTTCCCCCTCCTGCTTATTTTTTTTTGCTCCTGCACCGTTTGTTTATCCAATCCTGTAATTGTACATGTTCAACCATTGTTTAATTATATTTGTTATGAGTTTAAATTTATTTGTTAGCATTGGCATGTTTTTTGTAGAGCTGATGCTGAGACTCTCACCCGGTTCCCCGGGCACAAATTCAGCAGCTCTGTTTCTTACTCCACATCGCTAACTTGAAAAGCAAACTGCTTTTGTTAGGCACAGGAATGTAAGCAAGTCGCTGCAATCATGTGATGTTGAACTGATGCCGGGATTCGAACTAGGTTTCCCTCTTCTAAAGTCAGCAGTTCTAGGAATGGACCCTCGCCTACCCAACAAAGTCAACCTATGGGGAGTATTTATGGATTCCAGAGAAGACCATGCTTTCTAACCTAATTATACAGCACACTAGTACGGGTCATTTCTCAACAGCATGTGTTGGGAGCCTGCCATGCCTTTACTTAGGTACTTGCGAGTATGACGGACATCTTGGAAAGGTAGTTTTTACGTTAAACTGTGGCGACTGTAATTAGTAAGCCCTTCGAAACAAGGCGGACATTTTGGATTGTGTCACAAAACATTATCGGTGTGTGAAGTGGAAATTCTTTGTTTCTCCATAAGACGTTATAAAGATGTATGTAACAAGACGCATTACTTACTTGACATCGACGTAATTTATGTTAAAATGTGCTACAATTAAGAGTCTCTGGGGATTCTTCTCATTATCTCTGAAAAGCTCACAGCATATTAGTGTATCGGGTGGCAGTGGCAGTGCCCTCTGTCGTTTTGCTTTGCTTTTTGTCGAAGGACTAACATTGGAACTCAGAAATTCCATGGCATTTGTCTGCAAAAAGGTGTAGATTTTTACACTGGGGAAATATATAGCAACGATTGAAAACTGTATTGTAAACTATCAGTAATACGAAATTTTCATTTATTTGTCCACCTGACTGTGACTAATTATTGACACTACATGGGCTTTCCGAGTTAAAAAAAAATAAAAAATTCAGGAACAGCTTTCAGTGGGGTTTTTCGTTGCTTTTCTCCTCTTGTTATTATTTACGCCTTGTTTTGGTAGGCATGGGGAGATTAAGTGATTTGCCCAGTGTTGGACTTGGCCCTGCTTGCAGGGTCATCCCGAAACTTTTTACCTTCCCCCTAGCCTTTTTGCTGTGATGGAATGGGTGGGTTCAGGATGTTGGACACTTTAGCGCTGGTTAGCAGTGCAAAGTGTGTGTGCTGTCTGCCTCCCATGGGCTTACCTTAGGAACACCCCCCCATGGGAGAGAAAAGGTATGCCATGTTTGGCATGTGGGTGAACTGCGAATATTAAATGCTGCGCAATGGGGTACGCAGGTTTACTTTCACCATTGTAAGAAATGTCACTTTTAAAATGTCACCCTGTCTGTGTGCTTTGGGCCTGCTGCCTCAAGTGGGTTGCAGGTCTAGTGTTCGGAGTGACCAAGGCTGACTCCGCCCCCTGGGGTGGGTCTGTCGCCCACACCCCCAGCTTTTGGAGGGAAACCTGGCAGACAGGGTGCTCTACACCTCCCCCAAAACCAGTTGGGACCGGATTACCAGAGAGCCTTCTAGAAGGTTCTAGCCCTTTCTGGTAGGTGGGGTGAGGGGGGTATATATAGGGGGGCTGGGCCTCCATGTGACAGACTGAACGTGGACTTGATCGAGAGGGGACACTCTGCCAGGAGGTACCGCCGCAAGGGCCTGTGTGCTGGCCCCTGAGCCCATCTGTACCCCTCTGCTGTCCACAGGGCCAGTGAGAGCCTTTGCTGGAGTGAAGACTGCTATGTCAGGAGGAGTGCCACTTTATGGGAGATGACTGCTTCTAGGAGCTGCTGTCCTGTACTGATGAGTGCCCACTGTCTGCTGATCCTACCCAGCCTTGCCTGCCTGCTCTGCTGCCCTAGTGCCTCGTGAGCGCTATACTTTGACTGCCTGTATTCCAAGGAGGTGAGGAGCGTGGGCGCTACTTGATGGTGTGGGACCCTGATTGCATTCCTGGGACCTAGCGCCTCGTGAGCGCTATATTCAAATTGCCAGAAGAGGGGATGTCGCCTGCAGCGCTGTGCTGACGGAGCGCCACCACTGGAGGCTGCACTCTGCATCACATGCTGACTGCCTGCTTGGGGAAGAGCGGGTGCCCACCCCGCATTGGTGCCAGGTCCTGAGCGCTTTGTAAAGCAGCGGGAGCCCACCCCGCGTTATTGCCGCATCTGGAATTTAATTAATAGCGGGTGCCCACCACGCGTTTTTGCCACAGAACGGGAGCCTACCCCGCGCTTTACTGACTTTAGCGGGTGCCCACCCCGCTGTCTACAATTGCCCGGAATCACCGCCGCAACCCGGGCCCAGAACGCGAAGAGGGCCGCCGCTCTGCCTGCGGCGACCCGGAAGCCTAAGCCTGGTGGTGGGCGGGGCCTGGAAGCCGTCCTGAGCCTCGCGGGCTCCCCATCTAAGTCCCGGGTCCCAGGAGGGGGCCCGAGTGAAGTAAGGAGAGGCCTAGAGGTCAGGGGAAGCCGGGAGCGAGTCCGGCTGCGACCTCATCTGCCCAGCCCCAAGGAGTGGTGAGTGGGGCTGGGCTCTGGCTGTTGGGAGGTGGGGGCCACCTTCCACGGGTTGCGGAGCCAGCTGCATGACGGCGCCGCAGCTGCGGACCGCCGCACCGTGTTGGGACAATTTAAATTTAGAGCCCCAGGGAGGGGGGGCTCCATCGTGCCAGTGTCTGTGCAGCTCCAGCTGCCCCCGGGAAAGGAGGCAGCTGCACCAAGGGGGCCATATTGTTGTTACGTCCTGGAGTGGGACTCCCCCGGCCCGCAGCGGTGAGAAGCCAGTTTCCCTCTTGGCCACACCGCGGCGCCGCAGTTGCGGACCGCTGCAACGTTTTGTGGGCAACATCATTTTGGTTTTTAGAGTCCCAGAAGAGGGGCTCCAACGTGCCAGTGTTCTTGTGGGCAGATTCCTGTTAGAGCCCGGAGTGGGGCTCCCATCGCCGCATTGTTGTCGCCAGTGCTTTTGGGTTTACCCTGCTGCCCCGCTGGGCAGTGGGCAGCTGCAACGTTGGGCACATTTGGGTTTAGTAGCCCCCGAGTAGGGGCTCCCTAGGCGCCGTGGCGCCAAGGACTAATCTTTGCAACGCTTGGGCATGTATAAGGTGTGCCCTGCATTACTGGTGATGACAATCAGGAAATGCTGAGTACTACTGACTCTATGCATGATATGTTTACGCCTACTCTGGTTTATGCTAATGATGCCTCTATGCTCCCAAGGGTACGCCTAATGACATGCCATGATGTTTTCATTTCATGCTTGAGGCTAATACGTTCCATGCTCACAGGTTTATGCCTACTGCATATGTTTGCACCTAACGTTAAGCTTGAGGTGTCGTTTATGCCCTTAATGATGCCTAGCGCATATGTTTACGCCTAATGCAGGAGGTGATTCATGCTCATGACTTATGTCCCATGCCTAGGGTCATGTTATGATGTGCTAAGGTTATGCCTGCGCCCACGTGTTCATGTTATAGTGGGATTTATGCGACTGTGAGGTGCTAGGCTCATGCCAGATTATGTTATGCATACCCTGATTTATGCAAATGTTATTGATGCCACTGAGGTGCGGACTGAATGCCCACTATGTTTTACACTTCATCCTCATGTGCCTATTGAAATGCCTCAGGTGTTATGTTCATGTGGATAATGCTTTTCTTTCCCTAAGGCCTGCACTGCTGGTTGTATGCATACTGGGCCTAGGATTCATGCATCATGCATTTATGCTCATGACGATGCCTCATGTGATGTTTTATGTTTATGCCTAAGGCTGATTGCACTATGACGTCAAGCTCATGATCTTGCCAGGAGTTACTGGCTGCGACACATTTATTGCTGGTCTTACAGGTATGCTCTGTACCTTATGATGATTCTGGCAGCGGCCCGATTGGCCCTGCCTTGTAAATAGTCCCCCTGTGAATTGCTACCCAGTGCCGGCTGGCACAGCAGACCTGTACCTGTGATTGCATTCTAATGTGTTTTACCTAATACACAAGTTATTTGTCATGCAACCTGGTGTGGAGTCTCTTTTTGTAGTGTGCCTAGTGTGTCGCTTGTGAGTGGCTGCGCAGATGCTTTACACAATGCTCCTACCCGCTCCGCACCCCGCTACCCCGTTTCTAACACCCAGAATCACAGGATGTTGAGCCAATGCCGAGACTTGAACCTGGTTCCCCAGTTCAAAAGTCAGCAGCTCTGGCCATTCCGCCACATCCTCTCCCCATTATTACATCATCTTGCCTTTACGTAAGAGGAGTTAATATTGCAGAATTTACATAGTGCTTCATACCGACAGCAAGGCTATAAAGTGCTCTGCTTCACGTCGGATTACTAGGCGGCTTCAAAGAGTGCATCGTTGATAGGCTGTGGGTTATAAATTTGTCTATGCGAGAGCTGTGGTGTCAGGTGTGACAGGATCGTAAACATTCCAGTCGTGGCGTGCGGAGTTGTTAGCTGTAGAGGTTGATCCTGGTGCTTCAGCAGTTACATAACATGTCTAATTCACACTTCATTGATTTTACTTTTTTTTTTTTTTTTAATATGAAGCACTGCAGCCAATCGCTGTCAGGGCTTCGTGAACAGACATCATGGATGTTTTAAAGAGACAGAAAGCAGACCCAGCCAACAGAACATTAACTTTCTACCTCCGTGACATGGGTACAAACCGCTTGAGGGCAGAAAGCGACCACCTGCTGCAGCCCGTGCAGACGCACACAAACAAGCCTCCGGCTTTGTACCAGCGCTCAGCAAACACGAGGCTGAAGAATTTTAAAATTCCATTACTTTGTGCCTCACTTCCACGAATATAACGTTTTTGGCCGTGATCAGCCTTAAAAGAAGAACTAGAAAGGCAAATGTTTCATCTCTGGGGCCATTTTAAAGAAACTTTGCCCTCCTGCAAAACCAGGATACGTCATTGGTATGATTTTAGTTGCTTGTGTTTTAAGGAATTTTCACTGTGGAGCAAATTTCCGTCATACCATTTTTGCTGTTTACATATTTATAAGTGTAAGTAATATACCTTCTCCACATCTGAAATGCGAAACATACATTTTTGAAGCGAAAAACGTTTTGTATTACATAAAGAGGAAACATAGTGCAAAATAAGTTAACTCTATTTTTGAAAGTTATTTGTGGAATAGGATTTCACTGTTGAAATAGCAATGACTTAAACGGTTTTCAAGCAATGTGTGTGCAGCATTCGCTGTCTGCCGCGTGTGTGCGTGGTACCTGTCTGCCGTGTGTGTGCGTGGTGCCTGTCTGTGGTGTGTGTGTGCGTGGTGCCTGTCTGCCGTGTGTGCGTGGTTTCTGTCTGTGGTGTGTGTGTGTGTGTGTTCAGACGCATCTGTTTCCGTGAACGTCTATGGGTTTGTGACTGAGGGGAGGATTTCCCTCCATGGCTTTCGTTTCACCGTTGTTTTTTTAGCAAACATTGACAAAACCCAAAGGATGGGCATTGGCAATTGGGCTTTTTTTGTATTTTTTCTTTTATGCATATGCAATAGAAGTAAAAAATAAATAAATGAAAGGAAAGATTGGCCCAGCAGCCTTGGTACTGACATGCTCTACTTTCTAGGTGCATGTGCACGTGTTACCAGGAAATTCTATCCCAGGCAAAACAGCCAGCCGCGGAAGTGAGCTAACCCATTTTATCTGCAGTGGTGAGCATTTCCATTCCACACCGCAAAGTTCGACACCAAACCACATAATTCAACTCAACAACACCTTTGCACAACACACCGCATACATTCAATCCACACCACAGAAATCCACAATATGCCACAAAATACTACAGCACACCACATAATTAAACTCCAATACATACCACTCCACAACAAAAAATAAGATTCCACATAATTACACTTCATAACACACACTCCCACTCCCCATAATTTCAACACACTCAATACCACATAATTACTATCCACATATTTCCACTGCACACCATGCCACATAATTCCACTCCAAAATGCCGTGCCTCACAAATCCACAATTAAGAATTCTAACCCAACCCACATAATTCCACTACACACCACATACATAAACCCCAAATCACATTGTAGTGATCAAGTCCACACAGGTAGAGGTGGTTCAGAGAGGTTTATTCAAGATAGTTGTAAGATCACAAGAAGACCAGAACGAGACCCCACCAGGAGCAGCCAGCATGCTGCTCAGCCCAGCCAACTGTGAGTATTTCACTCCCACATTCCATGTTAAGTCATTACACCAAGATTCCATTGGCAGGGCTTGAATAACATCAGAGTCAAGATACAACATATCCCCCTTTCTTCTATATATAAAAAGAACAACAATGAAGAGACAAGAAAAACGGAGGAAATAAGAAACATGAAACCATTGAAAGAAGAGAGCAACAGGAAAGGATAAGAGAAGCAAAGAAGAGAGGCAAACCAAGATATAAGAACCATCCTCCCTTCTGTACACAAAAGAAAGAGAACGAAATAACGTCAGAGAAAAGGAGAAAAAGAACCAGGAATAACTGCCCCAAAACATACCCACTGGCCAGAACAGGAATGTAAGAAGGCAGAAGAGGAGTGAACCAACAAAACTCAGGACTACAGGATGTGGAAAACACAGGGAAAGAAAACACAGCAGAAAAGCTGAGGAAAGCTCAGAAACCACACGAGGCACCAGGAGAAAACATCACAAAAGGAACAGAAAAGAAGAAAGAAAACAAGTAAGATGAGGAAAAGTAAAAGGATAATCCTCACCCAAGTCAAACACCATCATCAATACATAATAAGAAAATATAATGTAAAGACAACAGTGCATATTAATATTAAAAAGTTCAATAAAATAAATACATATCTAAATGTGAGGTTCGGGAGGACTATAACCCGAAAGTAAGCCCTTAAAAGATAAGGGATTCCAGCAGTAACAGATGGGACTAAGACCCATAGAAACAATAGTCCTTGTAAAATTGACATCGTGAAAACAAAAAGAGGTAGAGCGAAGTCACCAAACAGACATGGGTAGGAACCCATATAATAATGCAGAGAGGTTGAGCGATGTCAAGAAACCGATATGGATAGGGACCCATATAATAATGAGAGTGATGTCAGAAAACAGATATGGATAGGGACCCATAAAATAATGTGAGTGATGAAACAGATATGGATAGGGACCCATATAATAATGCTAGTGAAAAGAAAAAAAAAACTCGCATAGCTCCCAGGAGGAAGACAGAATAAAGTTGTGCACATGTTAGACGAGTACTAATGTACAATGAGCAGATGGAATTGATACCCACTGCGATTCCCGTGTAGGGAAACATAAAGCATGCATGGACTCTTAACAGCGTGTACCATGATAGCGTGTACCTACATGGTGTATACCTGAGGTCCGTGAACCAATATGAAAAGAAATGTACTAAGTAGTACATAACACCGGTGAGCAACAACTCACCCGAGCTACAGAAAGCAACCAGTATTAGATAACACCATAATAATATATAAGACAAACAATGGACTCTTGACGGCCAATTTTCCTTGAAAACGCAGTTTCTGTAGACTTGTGCACAAGTGAGAAAGATACAGGACACTTTGGCTGGAGCACACATCCAGATAACAGTGACAGTAGACAGTTGAAAGGCTGTTGCTCCTTACATTGCTTGTACACAATTCCAGTAGATGTGGCTACATGAGAACAGAACAGCACATGTACAGATTTTTGTAGATTTGTGCCTTGTGAGAAATATACAGCACGCTTTGGTTGACGCACACATCCAGATAACAGTGAGTGACATCCATCCGATGTACCTGCAGTCACAAAAGATCGTACTCTGACACATAGTGCACCCGGGAAGTAAAGGTTCACAGGATAATTTCCTTGAAGGACTTTCCCACGAAGATAAATTAAAAAGGATCCAAAGCGGTTGTAGCAACACGATATCTCCAGATTCCCATGAGGTATTGACTACGATGATTTCAATGTCTTTGAAGAAGTAAACAACTTTATTGAAAACGCAGCTGGCAGAACACTGAAACATTGCACATGCGCTTGCAAAATGTAGCCAATCCCAAGATGGCGGCACGCTCCCAGCGTCACCCCGGGTGGCTCACGGCGCGTAGGCGCTCTAACAACGTCCCGGGAGAAGAAGAATGTCAAAGAAAATCCCCAAGGAATGGAGAGACGTGATCCATACGGGAGACACAGCAGGTAAGATAGTGCGCGCTGTTATGTCGCGCGACAGAAATTTGAAAAACAGCACGGCGGTTGGCACACTCGGAAATGTCTCAAAAAAGGCCCAAAACCACGGACAGAAAATAAGCTCACCTGATGAAATACTCGTACATTGTTCACCAGTAGAAAGCCCCAAAGCAAATTGTAAATGTCCAAGTGCACAGCTCTCCAATAAAATCAGAGGTAAGTTTGCGCGCGCTGAATGTAGCTCGTGCTAGAGACCTTTGAACCACAACACGGCGGTTGGCAAATGTCCACCGTCTCGAAACCTCAAAGGAGCCCAACAATCACAGACAAAGAAAAAGACTCCCCTCACAAGTCTTTCCCATTCAATATCCAATAGTTGATGAAAGATAGATCAATAGAGGGAACCAACAGTGGAAGTTGTTGATGAACAGAGGTTGTGGCACATGTAGATGCTAGGCAAAAGACTCCCAAACGAAAGCACTAGTAACAGATAAGGCAGACTGTCCCAAAGCAGCAGGAGAGGTGGAAACAAACCCTCATCTTCGCAGGAACTAGCAGAACATTTTGAGTGGAACATACATCCAGAAAGCAGTGACACTTTGGTTTTGAGTGGAACGTATATCCAGAAAGCAGTGACACTTTGGTTGGCAGACACTTACAGTAGTACAGTAGCACACTTCTTCTCCAGACAGTGTAGACGTCGATATGTAGTAGTTGAAGACAGTAACACAGGCTTGCCCTGACAGAAAGCAGAGCGCAAAGCACGTAGACTCTGGAGAGTAGACGCCCCAAACTAGATGGGCAGCTCATGAAGTAGCACTTCTCCAGACACACAGGAACAACCGGCAGACTGCTGTGGGCGACCGATGAGGAGGTCACTGGTGGGGTCAGGATGCCAGTTGCTTAAGCTTAAGTTGAGTTGATCTGTACTTTAAATGTTGCTTGAGGTTTGGTGAGGTGACATACGCAGGTTCTTTTCAGGATCGTCGCCAAAAATTGTAGTGATCAAGTCCACACAGGTAGAGGTGGTTCAGAGAGGTTTATTCACGATAGTTGTAAGATCAGAAGAAGACCAGAACGAGACCCTACCAGGAGCAGCCAGCATGCTGCTCAGCCCAGCCAACTGTGAGTATTTCACTCCCACATTCCATGTTAAGTCATTACACCAAGAGTCCATTGGCAGGGCTAGAATAACATCAGAGTCAAGATACAACACACATGCTTAAAAGACTGTCATTTACAACATCAATAGCTCTAACTCAAGCAAATGTGAGACCTATTGCATTTCCAATGCTTGTTTGCAATGTAGGTGGCTGTGGAATTTGGCCCCTAGCTGCACCACTCCACTCTGCAACACTCTCATCCACTCTGCAACACTCTCATCCACTCTGCAACACTCTCATCCACTCTGCAACACTCTCATCCACTCTGCAACACTCTCATCCACTCTGCAACACTCTCATCAAACTCTGCAACACTCTCATCAAACTCTGCAACACCCTGACTGCACCCTGACTCCACCTACTCTGCAACACTCTGCACCTACTCTGCAACACTCTGCACCTACTCTGCAACACTCTGCACCTACTCTGCAACACTACTCCACTGCACTCTATTGCACTCCACTGTGCTCCACAACACTGTACAACATGGCACTCTAACTCCGCTTGGCACTCCACTGTGCTCTACAACACTGTACAGCCCCATACTCTGACACTCCACTCTGTGCCATGGCACTCTGCGCCATTCCACAACACTCCGTTCTACTCCACTTTATGCAGCTCCACTCTACTCGAATCTTATGCCGCTCCACTCTACTCCATGACACACTATTCCACTGTACGCCACTCCGCTCCCCTCTACTCTCCTCCGCTCTTATTCTGTTCCACTCTTCTGCCACTCTACAGCACTCCAATCTGGGACACTCTACTCCGTGACACTCCGCTCTGCGATACTCCATTCTGACTCGCCACTCCACTCCATTACACTCTATTCCACCCCACAACACTCTACGACGCTTCATGGCACTCTACGACGCTTCATGGCACTCTACGACAGTATATTGCCCCTCCACTCTAATGGCGCTCCTTTCATATGCAACACTCTACTCCACTCTGTGTTACTCCACTCAACAACACTTTACGCTCCAGTCTAATGCCGCCCCACTCTTATGCAACACTCAACTCCATTCTGTGACAATTCACTCAACACTGCTCTATAGCATTCCACTTTCCTCTACAAGACTTTACAGCACTCCACTCTACACCACTCTACTCCTCTCTACTCCAAGCCACTCCGTGCCACGCCACTGCACTCCACTTTACTCCACTCTGCTGTATGCCACTCCACTATACAACCCTCTACTCCACTCTGCGTGTTCCACTCTGCGTTGTTCCACTCTTTTGCCACTCCACTCTACTCCACTCTACTCTTATGCCGCTCCACTCTACTCCACATGGAGGGATTAGGCCCTGTTAAGAAATGTCATCTTTACATGCTCACGTTCTTAAGTTGCCTACTCTCCCCTTAAACACGACGACATTTGACACACATTCATTTGCTTGCACATAGCATAACATTCCTGAAACTCTGCTAGCTTACAATACCCCTTCATAGGCACCATATCGGAACGGTTGTATGTCGGAACAACGAGTTCCTTTACAACGCCTACCTGAACATCGCGGTCTCTACTACAACCACGTCTTAACCACGACTTGCTTCCATGCATTCCTTTACCACAATTTTTCGTGGTAAAGGCATGCATGGTAAACAGCTATCCTTGGCTGAGTTTACCACCCCCCTCCTTCTGCCACTGAGCCCTAAATACACCCCCAACCTCCTTAAAACTACCCCGAACCCCCCACCCCGGCCTAAAAACTAATCTGTACCCCCCCTAAAACCTGACCCGAAACCCCCCACCCCCTAAAAACTAACCCGAACCCCCACCCCTAAAAAATAACCCCAACGCCCCCACCCCATAAACACGACTCTAACCCCTCCCACCCCCTGAAAACTACCCCAAACCCCCACCCCTTAAAAACTAACACAAACCCCTCCCACCCCCACGCACCCCATCCACCCTCACGCACCCCTCCCACCCTCAAAAAAACTAACACTATCCACCCCGTAACCCCTCTTACCTTTTCCTGTCCCACACTCCTCTGAACTCTGCCCTGCCCGAACACTAGACCGACTTAGCCTTAACCATGCACATGCGTGGTTAAGGCTAAGGCTAAGTCGTTGTTTAGGCAAGTCGTTGTTCGGCTTGCGTGTTCTGGAGTCGTCGTTTCGGATGTTCCCCTATCAGAACACCTTGAACCTTTTGTACAAGTGCGACGTTCAGCACGCAGGATGTTATTTGTTTTTGGTCGCTCGGCGACAGAGCTGTCACAGTAGAATAAACAATAGCGGTCTGCCTGGGGCTTCGGCATGGTAAGTTGAAAGATGTTATTCAGGGGTGTGGAATTTAATAAAATACCTACTTGTCCATCGGACAGGTTGCTTCATAAATCTACTTGCCCTGCGACAAAATCCACTTGTCCCTTTTTTTGCCATGTAATGCGGCAACAAATTATGGCAGCCGTCTCATTATATAAGAGCTCTGATATAGCTGATTATGCCAGGGCTCATACCATAGTGGGTTTGAATACTAGCAATTCCCTTATGTTGCCACGTTTCCGCAGATCTACATAATGGGGCTGAAGGTAGTGGTAAGCAATAGTTCCAGGGTTTGAATCCCCTTTTGAGTCTGTGCATACCTACTAACTTGCAGGTTTAAAGGGTTTTCACCAACTCATCTCTAATCTTTTCCCACACTGAGAAAGGTTGGAAATTTACGCCTGAAAAGGGCAGACGTAAAACGTCTTTCAGGGTTGGGAAACAAGTTATTGGAGGGAAAGTGAACTTACAAACACTCATAATTTTGCATGAGCAAATCTACACATACATATTTGCTCAAGCTAAAATGCAGTTCACAAATATTTTCTAGTAGTATTGCTTCTTGGCCTACTTCTGTAAATTCTTCATATTGCTAAACTTTGAAAACGTGTTTACACATTTTTATACTGGAACCACTGTCAGTGGTGCAGACCGAGCTTACAACATTTACTTAACCCCTTCGCTGCGTTCGTCGGCCAACGGCCGTCGTGAGCACTACCTCCGTAGTGCTGCGCACTTCCGTTGGCCGACGCGGCCCCGCCCACTCCGCTAAACGGCCGCACCGCCGCGGAATTGCCGCCGCGGTTAAGCGGTTAAAGTGCTCACCCTAATAATAAAGGCTTTGCATTAATGAACCATAAATGCAAGTTTGGACAGCATTACCACATGGGCACAAATATTACATTCACTCCAGCCAAGGCCCTTCCCTGATCCATTATGTGGTACTGTAAACTGGCAGCCAAAGGGTTTGTGCTGTAGTGGATTGGGCCTACTTGTCCCAAGGACAAAATACACATGAAAACTTGTTGCCCTTGACCCCAAACAATATGTCCTGGGCATCGGGCTATAGGAATTCCACATCTGGTTATTATATATATCTGACATCAAGCCTTTGTTTATGGAGAGAAGCATTTCGCTAGCACTGAGAGGTCAGTCCATGCTGGAATTCCAGCTCAGCTGATTCTTGTCGCCTCATGTGAGGGATGCTGTCCAACTCGACACCAAGACTGGCAGGTTGCTGACACCCACAGGTAATGGGGAGTTAGACCACCTGACAGGGATTTGGGAGATTCACTCACCTTAGACACGATAGGGTAGAATGTGCTACGTAGGAGTACACTGTATTACATTCCCTGTATGCAAGCATATAGTTTTCTTTAATCTGCAAAATGATTGAATTGTTCATCTTCTTCACATTCTCGTAATGCTAATCAGATTATTCTGTTTCCTTCTATTAATCATTGCAGCGCAAGTGTTTTACTCAAGAACCACAATGCTTCAATAAATAATTAAACTCTTCACTGTGTATTTCTTATGTATCTCTTTAAGTTTGCATAAGTGGCTGAGCGAAAGGGTTCTAGATCTGTTTCCGTGGGGGATCAGAGTTGTCATGTTCTGAGATTGCACATCCATTTGTTACTGTGTAAGGTTAGGGGGTACTGATGGTGCACTGTGAGCTAGCAGGGCTATAGGCCAACATATCTTGATGGATGCTCACAATCAGTCTCACACTAGTCCAACATGTATGTTGTCCAGCAAACGCACAGTTTTACAGTACAAGCCGCACGACATGACGCCACCAACGTTCTCGGTTGGGTTTTATTTATTTATTATTTATTTATTAGCAGTTGGCAACAGATAAAGAATCAACATCATTCCATACTGCAGGAGACCTGCATAGTGAACAGTTACACAGTAGGCACTTATTACACAGAACAAGACAGTGGGCCATATCAATCACATTTATGGAATATACTCTATATTTTGAAAATTGACATTTGTGCATTTTAACTGTGCGTGTTTTAAGCATTGGCGACAAAGTGGCAGACCTTCTACAATGTCTTTGTCTAGTGAGTAGCATTTTGTTGGTCCCACATGGTTCCCTCGGTAGACAAAGAGTGTCCTGGTATGGTGGGAGGGGTCAAATGTCTGCAGAGGAGCAATAAAGTGAAAGGATCACAGATGTTGTGGGCCTGGATTTCAGCGACTTTAGTTCCCAGAACACAGATAATTGCTCATTTTTTTGTAAAGTATTTTTATTGATTTTTAACACACGCAAACCCCCTCTTATATGACACATTTTCAAATGGGGCACATTTCTTGTTACATTGCATGAATAGTCACTGTCCGCCTTCGGGCTAGTATTCTTATCTTGAACAGTACTACATTAAGCTACCAATCCTCCTCTCCTCCTGTCAATATCGGCATCAGTATAGGCATACAATACCACCCCACAACATAGTGATTCCCAAACTTGGTGCCCCCCGCATACTCTTGCCCCTCCCTCCCCCTAACCCCTCCACCGGTGTGCTCCATGTAATTTAAGCAAGGATAATCAATCATCAACATTGTGCTAGGGTGTGCGGGTCTCCAATTTTACTTGGGCTGTTCTCCTATTCACGCTGTCTCCACCCCTGCTCCTTTCCCCCCGTAGTCCGCCCCAGCCTATTTATACTCTGTGCGCCCGACATTTTCCTGAGGATCCTCCAGGGAGTCCGTATCCGAGTCCGGCTCTGGGAGCTTCAGCAAAGTCACCAATGCTTCCCATGCCTGTGCAGTTTCCATCGCTTTTCGTTGTTCGCTCTCCTGGCCTGTTGGAACCTAACCATACTCTCACTAGCCGCCCAGTTCGCGAATTCCACCCTCCAGCGCGCCACGCTAGGCCCCTGCTGGGATTTCCACTGCTTTGTTAGTTCTCGTTTGGCTAACAATAGCCCCAAGTCAATGAATTTGCTCGTGATCTTAGTTCGCGCTGTATGCGGAAACCAGTGCAGTATGCATGCTCCCATGTCGGGCTCTATCTGCCTATCCGTCACTCCACACAGAACCCCAACCAGCTCTTCCCAGTATGTTCCAAGCCGCGGGCAACTCCACATCATGTGTTGGAAGTCTGCTGCATTCGTGTGACACCTGGGACAGCATGCCGTGTCCACATGTAAATATTTAGTTATCTGCTCTAGGGTTAAATAAGCCCTGTGGAGAATGTAAAAGTGGATGAGTTGGAATCTGGCATTCCGTGTGCCTTTCCACGCCCTTTCCACTATTTTAGTCAGATCATTTCCGGTATATCCTTACCCAGGTCCACCTCCCATCTTTCACGCAACTGATTCAATGGCTGCAAACCCTCTCCCACCATTCGCCTACACATGCATGTTACTGCCTTTACCGTCCTCGCTGCCATTACAACATATTGACATGTCAAGGATGTCTGTGGTTCCGATAGCCCTTCCCCCCCAATGCTTCTGAATCGCAGATAACAGAGCGGCATGCAGCAAAAAATCACCCCTAGGCAAAGCATATCTTTCTTGTAGTGCCTGAAAAGGCAAGAGGGCCCCCTCCCCATACAGGTCCCCAATCATTTGCAACCCCAGATCTTCCCACTCTACTAGCGCGGACCAGTCCCCTCCATGCGGGAAGGCCGTACACATGCCTAGGGGTATCTCCGGTGCGTACGGACGAGCGACGCCACCCCTACGCTTGTATCTATTCCAACATGCTCTAAGTGTTTTCTCCTCATTCGTCAATGATTCAACCCGCAACCGCTGGCCAAGAACAACAAACGACAGGACATGCCGCGGCAGCCATCGGTCCTCTGGGCCCTCCGGTCCCCTAAACTCCTGAGCCACCGCCTGCGTAAGCCACTGTAGCTGGGCTGCTAAATAATACACTTCGAAGTCCGGGACCGCCCACCCTCCCTCTGCTCTAGGCCTCATCATCGTGGTCAGTGCCACCCGCCGCCTGCCACTCCCCCATAGAAATCCCCCTATCATGGACCTAAGCGTTTTAAACACCGACCCTGGAATCCAAATCGGCAGTGTCCTGAAATAATATAAAAGTCTAGGCAGTGCTACCATTTACAGTAGTGCTATCTCTACCTGCCACCGATAGTGGCAAAGTACTCCAAAATGCTATGCTCCCTTTGACCCTCGC